>JADLZK010010468.1:0-114726 GCA_015847255.1 Hyparrhenia diplandra | reverse complement strand
CAAACTGAAGCCTAACAAATCTAAACAGTTCAACTACTGAAACGATAGCTTAGACCTGATGGTGATTCTACTGCGCTGGCTATTCAACCCTGAAACGATACCAGCAGGAAAATGATATAGTGACCCTTATAAAAATGTCAACCTACTTACCACCTAAGTCAATGTAGTATTAGTAACAGTATTGATCTTTTCCTTTTTCCCTTCCTGCTATTTACAGTTCAAGCGGTGAAACCTTAACTTTTTCCAATGTGTACCCAGGACATATGGCGTCATATACATTTCATGATGCCACTTCAAGATGCTGCCACGTGCTGCCTGTGTGTGTCCCATGCCTTTCTAGGTTCGTGGAGGTGTCGCCTGACATTACCATCAGCAGGGAAACACTAGGCTTGAATAAAATTTACATGGAAAGGATGAAATCACCAGGGATTTCAACAGCAAAGTTGACCAGATTCTGAAAAAAACGTTCAGGCATTGGTTTGAAGGCTCTCAAGATAGATTTCTGTGGTTATAATGCGACACCTATTCTTATCTCAATAATTGGCTTGAGATTGCTATTATTACACCGGCGAAGAACTCAGCCTACATCTGTTACCAAATAAAGGCGAAATTACAGTTTCCCATGCTCTCTTTTATCTGATGGGAGAGGCTTCGATTCAGCATCTAAAGCTTGCTTGGTGCACCTTCAGGAACACAGTTGGGCTACATTGCTTGAAAAACACCTGACTAGTCTGTATCTAAGTAACGTGAGTATTACAGGGAATGAGTTAGAGTGCCTCCTCTTTAATTCAACCGCTTTGGAGCTATTGATTTATCAGAATGCTATAAGATTGTTCGCCTGAAGATACCTTGCCTCCTACAGCCTCAGCCGTCTCAGGGTGTCTACATGGGATTCGTTAAAAATGATAGAGAGCGAAGCTCCAAATATATCCAGTTTTCACTTTTTGCAGAATCTACCAATGGAGAATTTTCACTTGGAGAATCACTATTGCAACTGAAGGACATGATACTGCATAAGAGTTGCACTATCTCCTTTGCTCTTGCCAAGCTTCCATTCATTGTGCCAAATCTTGAAGCTCTTTCCTTGTATTATCATTTTATGAGGTTTGTATTGAGTGCTAAGGCGATTGAAGGTGCTTAGAATGGTGTTTTTCTATCTTGGAATCTGAGACATCTTTTTTGCAGGTGCCTAATCCCCCAATGGTGTCAAATACATTCCTGCACCTCAAGCATTTGAGTATTAGACTTTGTGATGGGGCATTTTCCCCACATTATGATTGTTTCTCTGTGGTTTCTTTTCTTGATGCTGCCCTTCCCTGAGACTATGCTATTGGGTGTAAGTCGTTGTTCATCCTGTAATGACTGGCATATATAATACTCTTTGTTCCAAATTATAAGTATTTTTGTTTTTTAGATAATATATATTGTTTTTTACTGTATCTAGACATAGTGTACATGTAAAATATATCAAAATCTATGTATCTAGACAAGTCAAAAACGTCAGTAGTACTGTAGTAGTCCAGGACCTCTAATTTCCACATCTTGGCTTTTCATCTTCAGGTAAATATACTAGGGGCGGGGATGAAGTATGAGCCGTTTGTTGGAGAACCTTCACCTCAGAGGCAGATCATGGGGAACCCGCCACAGCAACCTTTAAGAGAGTGAAGATTACTGGTTTCTTCTCTGCAAAGATCTTGGTTGAGCTAACATGGTATATTCCCTGAGAATGCTACATCACTTGACTGCCTTACGTTGACACCACTATGTATCAGTTTACCTAGGTGCTCTGATCCCGGAATTAGCAAATGTCTTCCTTGACCAAGGATGATATCAGGGACTCCCAGAATGCTCTCTTTGGTTATCAGATCATGGATTGAGGGAAAGTCCCCCTCGGTGAAATTTAATGTTGTAGGGGCTTTGCAGCAAGTGCCATAATGCCTGATGAACACTGCAAGCCCATAGTTATGAAACGTTTAATTTTAGATGTGATGTGCTTTGGGTGAACTAATTGTTCTTTGTTTTGCTTGGGTACATTATTGTCATTGTTGCTTGGTTAAATTTGAGGGTTGTAATTGTACTATGTATTAATCTATCACGCTGTGTGGTACTTGAATAATTAGTATATTCCATGGGATTGCATGCGATGTTATTGGAATTATCATGCATACAAAATCTATGCGTTTTAATGAATGCCATTGCTTTACTCCCCTCCGTTTCAAATTAAACATAGTTTTTGGGTGTTCATGCCGTAACTTTAACTTGATTATACAAAATTCATGCAATATTTATATTTTCTATAAATAATTTTATTAAAAAATTAAACTTAAAAAGATCTTTCCGATGACACTAGTTACTTAGCATAAATATTTATAATTTTATATACTTTAATATAATATATAATTGGTGGCATTTTTTTTAGCATCACAGAGCTTCCATTCAACAATAATAGGAGTACAATCGGTGGCCGTAGCGGAGGCAAATTGTGAAGGATCCGGTCCTTCCCGGATTCTAAAAACCTTGCTTGTCAACCGACACGTGCACCCCCTCAACAATCTCTCAAAGCACGTGTATCCTTCTTGTTTCTTCCAACTTATTTGACGGCACATTAGTTCCACGTTAGCCTTATTCTTCCGTCGGAAGCCATCACGGACAGACATATAGAGCATTGTTTATCAGGTGAAACATATAGCGGTGTAAATAAAATGGAGCCAGAAGAAGGCAATATATGATGTCAAATAACCATTGTCATGATGGTAACAGAAAAATATCACTTGATCATAAAGAAAAGATGTTTTATCAATTCAGATTCTGTTTCGATACGCTCCTCGTTCCTACAAAATAAAACTGACCAATTTCAATATTTCGTACCTCATATTTATATAAACAGGACATAGAGAAGGGAGTGTGTTTTCGCTCCAAGTATAGAGTTCAAAGGCAAAAAGATCAAATTGAAACCATGTAGTTTCGAAATGCAAGTCCAAAAGAATCGATCTGAAATGTTCCTAGAACTACTAGCATTTTAGTTGCACAAACTAATGGTCTGAGAGATCAGGTCTCAATCAGATACTTGTATTTATTTGTTTATTAGACTTTTTTTTTTTTATTATTGAGAGAGCCAGTGCATCAAACTTCAGTACAAACGCCCCTTTCATAGAAAAAGTCAGTCCGTAGCAGTGCTGGGCCTATCGGCCATTTACAGTTGAATCACCCTGCAGGTTAAAGTGATCACTGGAGTCACCTAACTATGTTTATTTGGGTAAATCATCTACTGGTGCGTTTACAGGATTCATTTCAGAATAGCTCATACAATTGCTTCACGTGGAACATAATAGACAGATAAAGGTATAATTTGTAGAAGGTATAATTCGTTGAGTTCATCGTAATAGACAGGTAAAAGGTAGCTCAGTTCAGATGAACATGCTCTCTATTTGATTCCACGAAGAAATTCATCAGGATAATAGTTCGCAAGCTAGATGGAACAATGCAGAAATTCAGAAAGCTTTGAGGAGTGAAGCCTCACCTTGCGGAGGCTAGCCAATGGACGTGGTGGCAACCAATCTTGGCAAAGGACTCCTACTACACGACCACGACGCGACTCACACCCGCAACTGCCGCCGCCACGGCGGCAGACCTGATTCCGCCGCGCCGCTCGGCTGCGGCTGCGTCTGCGGCTCCTGCTGCACCGCCACCAGCTCTCTCCCAGCCGCCGCCACCGGCCCGCGTACTGCCACTCGGCTTCGTCGACCGGACCACCAGGGTGCCCGGCGCCATCATGGAGGAAAAGGCACTAGAGCTTCGGTACCTACGACGAGGCTGCAAGCACACATCCCACAGTCCCACACGACCGACGTGCATGACAAACACACCAGCAGGTATGGCACCGGCAATGGGCCGGTCAGACATCGTGGTGGGATGAACCGCAGCCGGGAGGCAAATTCTGTAAGACCCGGTCCTTTCTTCATCCAGAAAAGACCCTGCTCTTAAAATGACATGTGTCGTCTGTTGGAATCTCAAAAGCATATATGTAGTCTGCCTTCTGCCTTGACGATGAACATGACCTGCTTGGGGACTGCGGGGATGAGGCGCCTCCCGAGTTGCTCGCGCCTTGCTGTGCTCGTCTCCGCCGGCCAGGGCCGTCGCGGACTTGCTCGTCGCCGCCTGAGCCGTCGAGGACACGCTCGCCCCGCCGCGGACCACGCCTGCGCGTGGCGGAGCACCATGGCTTCTCTACGAAGGTAACCTTATGCTCGAGCTGTAGTTCACCGGCCATGCACTTCAAGTCTTCGACGTTTGGGCCCAACATTGTCACACCAGCACAGACTACGGCATGACCAACACATCGAGGTTGGACTCGGCCAACCAACTGTTAGACAATGGACTTTTAATGATGTGGCTTGTTCAACAAAAACAATGGCTTCTAAAGCGGTGACTATGAGAACCTTTGACACTGATGAAACCTGTAATTGTCTGATAAGCCGTAGATGAGATCGATATGACCGGGATGTCTGATAATTGTCTGACATAACCTGTAATTGTCTGATATGACCAGGATGTCTGATAAGCCGTAGATGATCGATCAATGCTGTCCAAAATGGGTTAATGGATCATCTGTAGAATTAATATCCACAATTGATTTATGGTACAGGGCATACCTCTGTGTGAGAAAGAAAAGGAGATTCTGATGGAGGAAAAGCAATGTTCAGGTTTGCTGTTTTGATGTATTATCTTGTTAGGGACAGCTTAACTTTTCTTCATATATATATCTTATACCAACCCAGTTAAGAATAACAAATGGTTTAAGTTTCTAGTTCACAATCTATGTCATTCCCACATATCATCGTCAAGCTCTGATGAAAGATTCCTGAACCCACCCTTTTAAGTTTTTAAAATTTGTAAAAAAATGTCACGGTGGTGGGGAAGGAACACCTTCTGAACCTTCTGAACAACATAGCTTAACTAACATTTAAAGACCAGAAGATAAGATCGATGCTTTGATAATCTATGCTGTTTTTATACGCTGGATTCACAGATGCATGGATCCCTGATTTGGGCATGTTATTTGACTTTTGGACGATTGGTTGTCATCATTGTTGCAGCCTGTTAAGAGCCCTGTTACTATATCCGATGATATTCATGGACATTTTCATGATCTTGCTGAAATAGAATTCAGTGCTTTTATTTTTTTTTCCATGGCGCTTTGGCTGTCGCAGCTGCTTTGACGCAACATAGCCCTGTGATTTGGTGGAATTCTTCCGTGTGTGCTATTCTTAGTATTTTTCCCATGGCGCTTTGGCTGTCACAGGCTGCTTCGACACAACATAGCCCTGTTTTTTTAAAAAAAAAAAGTGAAATTTACCCTGTGATTTTAAAGTGAAAGTTGCTCTTGTGTTAATTTTTAAATCCATACTCCACTTGATATGGAGATGGCAGAGTCATTTATTTGCACCAAAGATCGGGTACTGGCAGCACGAAAAGGTGATAATTCAGTCATGTTTTTATGTGTTAATTTAAAAATGTGGCAAGCAAAAAGGCATTGATTAATTTCCTATCTTCATCCTTTTGTTTTCAGATGTGTGTCATAGTGATGGGAGGCTGAGCAGAGAAAGAAAAAATAGGAGGAGCAACTCAGAAATGGCAAGAGCATGATGGAGACCACCACTTCAGGGCAAGCTTAAAGATCAATTCTAATGGTGTATTTGTATCAGCGACAAAGATCGGATCGTGGGGTTTTATAAAAAGAGACCACATGGGTGCCTTGGTCCTTGCAAGTGCTGGCAATGCGGGGTACGTGCAAGATGTTCAGACGGTGCATGAAATGGCTGAAGCTTATGGTGTCTCTCGGATTATCATTGAGCTGGATTCCACTTTTCTGAAAGTAACGTTGACCACTAATGATTTAGAGATTTAGATAATGCTCCGTGTGGGATGCTAAGTAGATGATATCCATGATCTCTTGTATGATCGCTTTGTTTCCCTAGAGTCTATCACTTGTTTCTCGTAGTGCCAATGCAGCTGCACATGAACTTGCTGTTTTAAGTTTGTGCTCGGACCCGGTCCAATTCAAGTGTGGGATGGACCCCTCCCAGAAATTATGGTTGTTCAAGTGACTCTGTAATGGTCCTACCAGCTATATGCTGTTGAAATAAAATTGCGTTTGTTGTCGAAAAAAATGATGGCTCTAAAATAGTAAAATAATATGAGCTGAGAGTCATATAAATGGTTGGTTGCTCTGCAGTGCCCTGGTTGGTTTACCAGATTTTGTCGGCATTGGCTGATTGGCTGAGAGGACCATTCCTTTTTATCAGAGAACTGTATTGGCTGATTGGCTGCTTGGTTGATTGGCTGCTTGGTTATTTTCTTGCAAAATCATCTCTATCATCACCCCATCAAGATGTCACCTTGCAGCACTGACTTATTAAGTATGATTTATTTTGGGATGAATTTTGGTACTTTATGCCAAAAGATTCGGGGTTTCGAAGACCACCTGTAAGATTCAGTTTTGGTTGTTTCGGTGGTTCATTTTCAGCAAAAACAACCTTTTATACAAAGATTCAACTCTGCCAAGACGTCATATGTATTCAGATAAAATGTACAATGTGCATACATCTTGTGCCATTTGTACGGCAATTCTTACAAAAACAATTTCAGAACAAAACGACAATCTGCCTTTAACTTGGTACTCTCAGTTTCTCTCTTGCTACAGGTACCCTTTGCTGCAAGTTGAAAACCCCGTCGAAGATGTCGAACAGGTGTGCCGCAGTCTTGGTTAAAATTCAAACATAATTGGAGATCAAACATATCATCGAGGCATCCATCTACTACATCCATTAGTCTGGAGACTCTGGATCGCTCCCCAGACCTTCTGCTTCATTCCTCGTTATCATCAGCCTCGTCCATGTCTGTTTCCTGCCTGCAAGTTTTGAAGATGAAGAAAAATCATTCACAAATTTACTGCACATAAGTTTTCCCATGTAGCAACTGTCAACTAAAAATAAAGAATGCCCTGGATTGAAAATCAGGTTTAGTGGCAATGCCTCAAATTTGAGTTTTATTTTCACTACTAGGTGGGAACAACTTCTGAAAGCTAGTACACTTGGATAGCTATATAGGAGCGTAAACTGTGTGATTAGGAAATATAAATGTGAGTAATATTTGTAAAATTGCACACTTAAGTGATTGTGCAATGCATAGTGAACCTGTAAATTAATGAAGTCACTAAAATTGAAATGTAAAGCCCAAAATAACAACCAAATGACATGTACAAGGGCTGCTTAGGAAGCTGAACATTGGGACTGGATGAGTTGTTGAGATGAACCACATAAACAGGTTTATCCTTCCAGAAGGTTCGCTCCTGTCATTGCTTCTTTTTTCCCCTTGAGGCAGTATTGTTTCACCTGCATGCTGTATGGGGAAGAGCAACAACTAGATACGTCATACATCCATCAGTGCTAAGGATCAAAAACTACTACTAATACTGCCGTGTGGGCAAGTGTTGGCAGTAGCTGGATGTGTAGTTACCTAGTGGCCAGGATCGTCAACGATGATCTCGACATTCTACATTCACTAGTCCAGTAAGCAACTAACAAGTGACACCTAATTGTAACTTAGCCAATTTCTTCAAAAATAAAACTTTAATTAGCTAAGCTATACATTCAGATTCAGTCCATCAGTCATCCTTATCAGCTATACATTTAGAGTTCAACCAATCACAGGTACGTACATGTAACCAACAAAGGATGAAATGATTCAGTCAAATAAGATAACAGAGTAGAGGAGCAGGCTTCAGATTCAGTCATTCATCAGACAAATAAGAGGCTTCAGATTCAGTCTAACGGTTATTCATATTCCAAAGCAAAACAGAGTAGAGATCGCTTCGTATGTTGGCGGATTTGGCAGGTCGATGCGGATGTGGAGGCAGAGCTGGATGAGGGAGAGATAGGGGTTGCGCCTACCCGCGCCGCCGCCTTCTTGCCGACGCGCCGCCACAGGGGCGTGACGGTGGTCGATTGGCGATCTGCGAGGTCGAGAGCAGCCCGACACGAAGGTCGCCGCCATCAACGAGGCACAACGGGCGAAGGGGCAGCGCGGCAAGGGGCAATCTGCGAGCCAGCCGAGCTCCATGGCTTCCAGGCAGAGGTCAGGCAGCAGAGCCGCCTCACGCCGACGCTGTCCGTGCCTCCGTGGTAGCTTTCCGATAGTAGAAGGATAAAGCGTTAACGTCCAACTAACGTGTCGTCAATTGGGAAATACGAGTGCATATGCTTTTGAGATTGTTGAAAGGCGCGTGGCGTGTAGGGAGCAGGGTCCTTTAGGATCTAGGAAGGTCCGGGTCTTACAGAATTTGCCTCCAGCAGGCCGCAGCCGTCCTTGTGATCCATGTCCTTTTCAAGCCGAGCCGGCCTGGACAAGCTGCCGACGACACTGGCAATTTGTGGCCCGAAGTGTGGATCGATGGAAACAGAGAAACAAAAAAGACAGAATGACATGCAATACAGGTCAGGAAATCTCCCGGATGGAGGCACGTCTACGCACGCCGCTGCCCCAGCATACCGCATACGCCTACGGTGCCGGCCGGCGACGCGCCCACGGTGAGGACGGGTCCGAGCGCCCAGCGACCAGCAGGACGAGGATGAGCTGGGCGGACGCAAGCAGATGAGCGCGGGCTACGAGGATCGATCAGGCTAGCACAAATCCACCAACCCAAGGAAAATGCCGGCGAACCTGGCTGGGGAAAGCTGCGTCACGGCTACCGTCGGGATGCCAAGTGCCGGCTGCTTGGATTTCTGCAGGAGGACACCACCACGCGCGGGAAGACAAGGGACGTCGCCGGAAGTGGAGCTGACGGCAGGGTCGACGCTCGGCCTGCCACCGGTGGTGCCCGAAGGCATCCCAACCCATGCTGAAGTCACCCCAAGCTGAGCTGCTTCCTGTCACGATTTGTTTTACCCTGTTGCTGCCGGCCGGTGATTGTGGCATGTGTGCGTGCAACCCTGTTCTCCATATCTAGCAGGTGGTGGTGCTCGTGGCTCGGACGACCGCATGGTGGATTCGATTCATTGAGGTGTGGTGCGACCGACCGTGAGTCCGTGACTTGCTCTGCCGCTCGCATGCTTTGCTGGCGGCTACGAAGGATATCCAGCGCGCCTCGCCTTTGTTCCTGTAACCCTGTTGACTCGTGGCCAAGACGTACGTGTGGAAGTTAGAATCAGATTTGTGTGCGGCTGAATATAGACATATGATGGCGTTTGCATTTGATCTAGCATGTTTTCGTCTTGATAGTATATATATTTGGCACCAAATGAACTATCACCTCGCGTCGCGTCGCGCCGCCGTCGCCACATCCCTCGCACTGGACTCGCCGGCACCCCTCAACCGCCCCGACGCCGCAAACGTCGCCGCCTCCACCATCTTCCCGCCGCCGGGAGGTTGTTGGGACCGTTCATAATATGCTCGGTCCTTGCTCTGGAGGCGCGCGGTGGCTCCATCCATGGCGCGCGGCGCGGTGAAGGCTCTCTGATCCATCTCCCCTGGAGTTTTTCCTGCTGACGCCACGCCCGGTGCAGCCACGCCACGGGTCCTAGGGAGGGACGAGGTTCGGCCTTCTTCTGCGGTGGAGATTGAGTCGCGGGGTCTGAGTCCGGCAGCGAGCCGGGAGGGGACTTGACATCTCCACCGCGAGGAATAAGATGAGAACTTGTTAAAACTGAAAGCACTCAGCTCAACTTCAATTTTTCTCAAATTGGCAGAAAGGACTCACTGAACATGTCAATTACATGCGTGCTATAATTACTTGTAACGCAGCACATAGCATCTAAAATAAGTGCTACTGTCTATGGCATGCCACATATACACCTGAAGAGGGCGAGTCGAAGAGGGCGTGGGTGGATGGAGACCGGCGCTCCTTCCTCAGCCACGGCCTCCACGGCAAGTGCCTCTCGTCGGCCTTCGCCCCTTCTTCCCCTCCTCCGTTGGCCTCCGCCCCGGCCGGGACGATGTCCCCATGTCCGACCGCTCCGACGAAGCAGTTGAGTGCCAACTGTCCCCATGTTCCGCGCTTTTCCTGCTGACGCCACGCCCGGTGCAGCCACCCACGGGTCCTAGGGAGGGACGAGGTTCGGCCTTCTTCTGCGGTGGAGATTGAGTCCGGTCTGAGTCCGGCAGCGAGCCGGGAGGGGTCTTGACATCTCCACCGCGAGGAATAAGATGAGAACTTGTTAAAACTGAAAGCACTCAGCTCAACTTCAATTTTTCTCAAATTGGCAGAAAGGACTCACTGAACATGTCAATTACATGCGTGCTATAATTACTTATAACGCAGCACATAGCATCTAAAATAAGTGCTACTGTCTATGGCATGCCACATACACCTGAGCGGCGGCCGCGCCGACCGCCGCTCTCACCGCCCGGTGCCCGCTCCACCGGACCTAGTCGGCCTTCCGCTTCAACTGCCTCTCAAACAAAGCATGTACATGCGCCGCACCTTCCTCGCCGCTTGCTTCACTTGTCGCTTGGGCATCGCAGCGTCATCGCCCGATTGTTGGGGCGGAGGCACGGGCGGCGCGGATCGGCGACGCAACGGTGCTACTCGCCCCATCGCGTCGCCTCATTCGCCACCTCTGGGGGAGCCTCACGTCGGCACCAGCACCATCGGCCGGTGATGTCGCGGATGGGCCTGCCGTGGCTTTTTGCCCCGCCCCCGCCCCGATTGCGGGCTTAGGTCGGGCGGTGTCCCCCCTCTTCGGGTGGATCCCATGCTGGATGAGCTCGGTACCATTCACCGCGTCCCCGCCTCTCGGCGAAGGGGCCAGATGGTCACTGCGACAGTTCATACGCCTCCACGGCCACGCTCTCGGGGCGTGGGCGGCCCAGGTGGGCGACGGTTGAGCCGAGGCTCACTGCCCCACTAGTCTCGCCGTGATGCGGATGCCATTACGACTGCGGCACCCGGCCTGCCCGCCCGGGACTCGGGAGAGCGCGGTGTGCTGCGCTGCAGCCTCGAGGTCGGGGATGACCTCCCCGTGCTTTGGCGCTGGTGGCACCGGGCGCTTAGTGGCGGCGTTGATGCTTGCACCCCCCTCGAGCTCGGTGCTGCTCTTGTCGGTTGACGAGTTCATAGCCGCCTTCGAAGGCGGCGAACCATCCATACTCTCCACACCGGTCTTGAGGAAGCAGCGCCGCACGCGCGGAAGCCTACGTGTCAATGCGAAACGCCAGCCAAGACGTCGCCAAAAAAAAGTGGTCTAGCCTCCACAGTAGGAAGGGCCCGTGCGAGGAGAGTTTTGCTCAAGAAGATGAGGGATCGGCGTCGTAGAGCATGAGGGATGCGGTCTCACTTTGATGGCGATTCGCGTGTCGCGCTTCACGGGCTGCTGAGTGAACAAGGAGGGCATGGAGATCTTTCCTTCTAGCGAGAAGCGGCGCCTGGGGGCTCGAGTGGATGTGGGATTGAACTGATCCCTAGTAGCGGTTTGTTCATTATGTAATCAGCCAAGCTTATTTAGGTGATAGGTTATTTGTTCTTTTTCGCTTGTTTTGATGTCCGCCGCATCATGAAGGCTATTTGTATTTGTATTTGGATTTGGTTTTCGCCCTCTTAATGAAAAAAAAACGGGTGAATGGCGGTCGCGAAAAAAACCAAATGATTAATCCTTCTTGATTCTGACAAGTTTCTTCTTTATTTAAAGTTCATGCTCCGCATGTTTTCTGCCGTTTGGTACCCGTCGTTATGCGAGCAGGGCCTGGCGTCGTACCGTCGCCGCGCTGTCGGTGAGCGCGTACGTGCGCCGGCGAACTATCACCTCGCGTCGCGTCGCGCCGCCGTCGCCACATCCCTCGCACTGGACTCGCCGGCACCCTCAACCGCCCCGACGCCACCAAACGTCGCCGCCTCCACCATCTTCCCGCCGCCGGGAGGTTGTTGGGACCGTTCATAATATGCTCTCGGTCCTTGCTCTGGAGGCGCGCGGTGGCTCCATCCATGGCGCGCGGCGCGGTGAAGGCTCTCTGATCCATCTCCCCCTGGGGTTTTTCCTGCTGACGCCACGCCCGGTGCAGCCACGCCACGGGTCCTAGGGAGGGACGAGGTTCGGCCTTCTTCTGCGGTGGAGATTGAGTCGCGGGGTCTGAGTCCGGCAGCGAGCCGGGGGGGACTTGACATCTCCACCGCGAGGAATAAGATGAGAACTTGTTAAAACTGAAAGCACTCAGCTCAACTTCAATTTTTCTCAAATTGGCAGAAAGGACTCACTGAACATGTCAATTACATGCGTGCTATAATTACTTGTAACGCAGCACATAGCATCTAAAAATAAGTGCTACTGTCTATGGCATGCCACATACACCTGAATTTCGGTTTTCTTAACACTCCTAATTCCTAATTCTGTATTGGCAACCTCTTGGGCCATCCCCACCTCCGCAATTGAGTGAGAGCTATAGCTGGCCGCATACCCACTGATACCTGATTCCTAAAACACATACAGATCAATGAGCACAAGGGCTACAAAATTAGAAACAGGAAAAGGCTTTTATGGATTTGTTGTTCACCTGATCTTTTGCCAAGACACCCCACTTGTTGCGCTACACCCGCACTGGTCGCTGCCTCCTTTGGACATGCTCACAGAGGCTGACAACGCCAGCTTGAGTGCACTGTTAGGGAATTTATCTAGGAAAATACGCTTGTCCCTATCAACAAAATTAGGCATTTTGTTACCGCACCTATGAACAATACCACATTCAAAGCACAGATTCTTTTCACAATTGCAAATCTAGAAGGCATACAGATATGGTCAGGTTGTGATAGTTATTTAGATATGATAGAAAATTAGATAAGAGCAATGAGTAGCAGAAAATTAGGAAAGAGATTTGCTAGACAAAGTTTGCAAGTTGCTTGCATTGCATTCTACTGGAACTCCAGATACTTATGTGTGTGAATGCACTTTCAGCTTCTTCACGATCAAGTTGAGTTGCCATATCGCAGAGATGCAGACTTATATCGAAAACTCTAATCTTAGCAGGCCCACTTTTCATTGCAAACCTACAGGACACAGGCCTAGTTTAGATGGCTAAAGTTTAACCTTTTCCCACCTTCCTCCATCACAACACATTAAATACACCAAAAGGCATATGTTTGGAGTATTAAATGTAGGTAAAAAATAACTAATTACATGGTTTAGATGTGCATTGCATGGCGATTAACTTGCTGAATTACTCCGTAGTAGGATGATATTTACCACTAACAAACGAAACGTCTTCTGATGATTAATGCGATGTGACATCCGATTCCAAATATTTACCATCTAAACAAGGCCCAACAGGTAATCAGATCAATTCCAGCTTGCTCCTTCAAAAAGCATAATGCATTAATTGTGTGTCATAGTGAATAGACCGAGCATTTCCTTTCAAGTGTCAACATGGTAGGTGATATTGCATCGGTGTACGTCAGAGGTCAAACACCCCAATGTCCACAATCAATCGATGTAATCAATTACCAATAACCCTACTAAAAATGAACTCACCCAATTTAATGAGCAATTACAGATACATTTCTACTGCATGCAGATACTGAAAGCAGAGCACTGAAAATACAAAACATTTAGGGTCAAACTGTAAGCAGCCTAGACAGGGGTTTGTGGAGGAAATTATAAGTTGAAACTATCACAGGCAAGAAGCGCGGTAGATGATTAGACACCAGGAATAGCTTACCCTCCATATTGCTACAGAGCAGAGTAGTTGTAATCCCTTGTCAGTGCTGTAGTGCGGTCTTCTTTGATTGCAAAGCCAAGTGCTCCATCATGAGGTGGTACTGCATAAGTCAGAGTTGAAAACAAATTAAAAGAACTGCAACATGATAGTGGCTGTGTTTAGATGCCGGAACTGAAAATCCAAACTCACTATTCACCCCATCACATCAAAATGCCGCGTATGTATCAAATCCACTAAATGTAGGTAAATAAAAAAAACCAATTACATAGTTTTGATGTACACGCATTTGCACGATTAACTTTGAGACTAGATACTGTGGTAGGATAATGTTTTACTACAAAAAACGAAACGCGTACGCTGATTCTTTTGATTCTAAAACAACGTTTTTTCCACCTTTTCCCACCAACTAAACACAGCCAGTATCTTCCACTTTATGCACTCATTGATACAACACTGACACACTACGGTCAGATGTGAGTACTTGAGCTGCATCTCTGTAAGCTTTCAATTGTCAACAGTCAGATGTGAGTACTTGAGCTGCATCTCTGGAAGCTTTCAAGTGTCAACAGACAGGCATTCGGAGAGTAGCCTGCTAATGTTCTGCAGCGCACAGAGGGCAGAGCAGCAGCATGATTCATAGAACAGTGGCATTCAAAGAAATATTAGTACACGTTATTTGGATGGAAATCGATTCAGACACAGACAGGAAATCGATTCAAAGAAATAAAAGAGCAGGAATCACAAACAAATCCTGTATTCAGACAAATGGAAAATCAATCCTGTATTCAGACAAATGGAGATCGAGAAGGTATCACGAATTGACACTGACATGCTTTATTCAGGATAGAATGGAAATCTTGACTGCAACTGTTCCGGACTCCTTCATCATAACAACCTAACGACACTACTGACAAGATTCAGACACTCTACTACTGAATTGCTGCCATATGCTACTCCTGACCCTCTCTCCTGTGGCTATACGACTTTCTCCAGAACCTAAAGACGCGACTGACAAGATTTGGACACTCTACTGCTGAATTGATGCCATGTACTACTACTACTGATCCTGTGGCTATACGATTGAATATACCAAGCTATTTATATCCTCCTGTTGTGACTATACGAATGGAGTTGTCTGGGACCCGACTCGTCGAACTGGCTTCATGCTGCGGCTTGACGGAGAACGATGGGGTGGCCTGCATCTCCGCGATCTTGGCAGCGATTGCGCGAATCCAGCTGCGCTTGGCGTAGCCCTTGCCCATCCCCATCTCCGCGGCCTGACGCATCTCGTACGCCGGCAGCTTCTTCACCTCCCTTTCGTCCGCGCGGGAAGGCGTCCTGCCTTCTTGAGGACCTGCTCGGCGAGGTGGTGGGGCGCTGGAACTTGTGGTAGCCGCGGATCTTGGCACCGTCTTCGTCGATGAGGTTGGTGGCGGCGCGGAGGGAGTGGCTGATCGCCTTGACAGCGAGGGAGCCTGCGGAGCGGCCTGATCTTGATGGTGATCTCCTCCTCGAACGCTTTCTTCCAGGCAATGATCGCCCGGGAGAGGCCGCAGGACGCCTCCATCGACGCCACCTGGTTGAAGTAGACGTTGACGCCGGTGTCGACGTAGTAGCCGGCCTGAGTCCGCTGCTGCAGGGCTCGATGTCCTCCCTGGTGGCGATGGTGATCTCGGCGGCCGCGGCCATGGTGGGAGCAGGGGCGGTGGGCTGGGCGCAGGGCAGAGGTGGGCGGGGTGGTCGGCGGAGAATGGCGTGGCGGAGCTCTCCGGCGAGTCGCTTTTTATTTGGGGATCGGGGGCGGGCGGGGCGGAGCGGAGGAGGAGAAGGGCAAATTCAAACTAACGGTCAGGATTCTATTCGTTGTTAGGGGATGCATGACCGACGGTGCGGATGGCCGATCCGTGTGCCCTCACACGGATCGATGACCTGGCACCTCGCCCCGGATCGGTGACCTGGCAACTCGTCGAGCCCAAACCCGGAGGATCGGCTGCAACGGGCCGAACAGCAAACAGCGAGGCGGGGCCTCCTCTACTGCCGGTCTGGCCTGGATCTGATGCGCCGCGGCTGCGCGTGGGGCGCCTGTGTGGCCTGTGCTGGCCGCTTCCTACAACTCGATGGAATTTGTTTTTTAAAAAAAACTCTACTCTAGACATTCTTATCCAATTTAAGGATTTATTCTCTTCTCTGCTTTTCATTCTATTTCTTTCTTCCGTTCTCTCTTCTCTTGTTTCTATTTCATATTATCTATTTCCATAACCCTTTTATTTCTTGTGCGTAGTAAACCCTAATTTTATATCACATCTTCTGTTTCATTTTTCATTTTCATGAGACAAAAATCATGAGTGAAGGTTGGAATTCTCGTCAAAAGTCAAGACATATTTATTTGGACATAATTTGAGCAAATAAACGAGTTGGAAAAATCATCCTTAATTTACATGGATTCAAATAGGGAGGACAAAGAAGTTTGGACACTCTAGTCACCCAGTATTACGGCAAGTTCCATCCACTAACAGGTAAAGCCTATTGTTGGAAACTCTTCACCGGACAAAACCTTTTCTATGCATCTCACTAAAGGTAAGCTTTATTGTTGTGATTGTTCGATACCACGGAGTTACTAAACTACCCTATAGGTCCTTCTCCTCACTCGATACCTTCTTTGCCTCTAAAACCACCGTTAGCTTATCTTCTCCTCCCACCCTCTTTCAAATTTGTCGGAGCCGGACGACACCACCAATAATTGGGTATAAACATAATAATAATAAAAAAATGATGACTTACTCGACCCCACCAAATCAAAATGCATCAATGCATAGTCCTACGTCGTGGATAAAAGCGCTACACGACAACGTGCCTCAGAGCTACAATGCACGCCGGCCGCGGTTCACCGCTCTCTTCTTCTCTCCCACTCTCTCTCTCTTCCCTCTTCTCGCCTTTCACCTCCCCTTTGCCTTTTCTTTCTTCCCCCCGCCTTCCCTCTTTCTTTTCCTCGCTTTTTGTTGTCCCTCTGGCCACCACACCACCGCCGGCCGGTGTTGTCCCCTTCACACCGCACTTACACGACCGCCGCCGCCGCGCACGCCGCCCCCTTCG
The DNA here is from genome assembly GCA_015847255.1 of Hyparrhenia diplandra. Taxonomy (NCBI): domain Eukaryota; kingdom Viridiplantae; phylum Streptophyta; class Magnoliopsida; order Poales; family Poaceae; genus Hyparrhenia; species Hyparrhenia diplandra. Next base: position 97,932 of record JADLZK010010468.1, on the reverse strand, counting down.
CCGTGCCCGAGGGCACTGCCGCCACGCACAGCCTACCTTCGCCGCCCGTTGTTTTCCCCACGCCGCCATTGTGTCGGATGCTCGCCGATAATGGCGCGCACCTCGCAGCCAAGATCCACCCCCGAACCCCGCCAAGTGCCTATAAAAGGACAAAATGAGCCGCTTCTCAACCCTAGAAACCCCACCCTCAACGCCACTCTCACCCTGAATCACCACCCAAGGTGCGGATGCATGATGGAGAACCAAACCACATCATTTATGTTCACTATCATGTGACCTCAAGAACATGACATAGTCGGGCTTCTACAAGTCCAAGATTGGGTTAGCGGCACATACGCTAATGCATGTGCCTAGGGTTAGTAGGGCGGGTCCTAAACTAGGGTTAGCCATACATTGGATACACCCGAGTAGCGGGTATATCTGTATGTAGAGACACGTATGCTAGAGTATGTGTCATGGCATACGATACTCAAGTATACGGGCTAGGTTAGCGGGGTCAGCTATGCGTAGGGATACCCCCGATAGGCGATATGTATGTGTAAATATCCTCTCATACGCATCTATATGTTATATATACACATACACCTACCGTATTCCTAGTACGTGGACAACTACGTGTATGTATATTCAATTATTCGTGTACGTGAGTGTACACGCATACAAGAATATGTGGTGCAAGGTGGTGGTTAGCAGAAGGGCAAAAATAGGGTTTTATGATTCTACGACGCGCGTAGAAAATAAATATAAAGCATACATAAACTAAAATTTAAATGAGCATCAAATAATAGGAATAATATGTAAACATATGAGGCTGCTAGCTTTGCTGTTGGGCTGCCCGAGTTGGACCTTGGTGGCCAGTCGGGCCGCGTAGAGAGGAGGCGCTGCTGGGCTAGGCTGTTGGTGCTGTGCTCGGTCGGGCCAGAAGCCAGGGCGCCAGTTGGGCCGGCCCAGCGCGAGAGTAACGGAGGTGCTGGGCTGCGTCCATGGCCAGGAGTGGAGGGGAAAAGAATTGAGCCCAAGCGGCATTCCTTTATAATTTCCCTTTTCCATTTCCATTTTTGTATATAATCATACACACACCTATTTGTATAAATGACTAGGTCAATGCCCGTAAGCTACTACGGGTTCGATAAAAGCATATACACTTAGACCATTGTAACAGGATGGTAGGGGTGTTTGGATCACCGCCACGGACTGTCTGCCTAATCTGCGGGTGCGTGCCACAAAAGTTTGGTAGACTCTGTTTGGCCGCCACACCTTTTGTTGGTGTCATTTTTTTTTTGCTGCTTTTTGCGTTGTTTAGAATACCCTCATTTTTTGGCCGCCACGTGACCTGAAAGGGTCACAACGCATTCGACATGGCTTAGTGATTCCAATTGTCTCAACCTGAAGCATATAGATTCAAAAAAGCTGCTTTCAAAAAAAAAAAAAAAGAGAGAGATTTTTTTTTAAAGCAAAATGTTTAGAATACCCTCGCTCTTTACCATGGGTAAATGTGAGGAGTTATTAAAAAGATGAAGGGCATAATCATCCTTTTAAAAACTCATTGCTGTCGATGTATGGAAAGGATTTGTCTAGCTTTGCCCTGATCATATACCCCCTGTTTGCTTGAATTTATCAACCCAACTTATTAGCCATGATATTTTTTTTCTCATAACAAAAACATCAGCCAGTCATAAAAAACGACCAGCCACACAGGTCGTATAGAGGGTCATACCCGAATGATTAATACTCTATCCGTCCACAAGAGAGTAGTATGTAAATATAAGCAGTAGAAACGGCCGGAGATCCTGTAAACAGTGCAGTAGCAGCTCACTATGAACAACATTCGTCCAATATGAAACAATAGATTCTCTACACATACTTCTCACTGTCATCAAAATTTCATTATGAAGCTATTTCCTCCCTCTGTTTTAATAAGTGTATGTTATTTGACTTTCATCATTCTTATTTGACCATTCGTGCTTATTTAAAAGTTTTAATAAAATATTACTCATTTTGTTATGACTTAATTTATCATTAGAGATATTTTTATGTTATGACAAAATAAGTTATATTTATGAATTTTATATAAGACGAATGGTCAAACAAGCTTGATAAAAGTTAAAGAAGTGCACTTATTTGTGGACGGAGGGGTGTATACATTGTCTACCAAAATTTCTCACCCAAAAAAAAAAAAAAATTCTACCAAATGAACACTGGATCCGTTTTAGGGTTTAGCACACATCAACATCAAAGGCCCAGCCTTCCTTTGCATCTCCTGACCTCTCAGATTTTTTTGCAGTGGCCTCTAAACTGTTCCGTCAGGTAGAGCCTAAAAGTAGAATTATACAGGCAATGTTAGAATCCCCCTGGGTAGTCTAGTCTTGTTGAATAACAAGCATGTAATCTGACATGACTCCTGACAAAAATTTACATACTTGTGTGGGGTTGGAGCCGATCAAACCCATTTCTGTCTGCAATATCCAACGTCTTTTTTGGCAAATTCATAATAGGTCAATAGGTCATTAACCTTTTTTTTTTTGAAATAATAGGTCATTAACCTTGAAAATTGCCGATTGAACCTTTTTGCAAATGAATTTAGCTTCCAGATAAGCTACAAGTCAAGCTTCTAATATTTGAAACACATTAATTAAAACCAGAATAAAAAGTACATCTAAAAATCTCATCAAAAAGCAAAAAAAATAAACTAACAATATTTCTGCAGCCTCGGGGATCAACCAATAAGGGCAGTACAATAATGGGCTTATCGCCCAACACGCCAGCCGCATGTCCTTGCCGGAGGAGAGAGAGGGCCGCGGCTTATGATGCATCCGCGCCAAGGTCACACGGAGGCCGAGGCTGGTTTTGCATGCTAGCTTTCACATGGTAATGCCACGCACTCTCTCTTCCCTTCTCATTTAAATATAAAAAATAGTATTTAAAGTAAAAAGTAAGAGGCTAGCTTATTTTATGCATGAGGCTCTTAACTTGGCTATCGATGACTTGGCTTGGCTTATAGCCAAGTCTTATTGACTTGCTCTAAGCTTCACCTTCTTCAAGCAAATATACAGACAAGAATTGCTTAGGGCAAAGAAAAATTCCAGTTGGACGCTGATCTCCAAGACAAAAGTAGCTTTACATTTTTTATCTATGCCATCCACACATGTTTTTGTACTTTTGTACTGGAGAGAATATGAAAAGAATTAGGCACTGGGATAGGCCCCTCAGGAGAGAATAAATTTCGATATATTAAGCGAATGAAACCTGTGAACAAGGATGACTTGACTTACATTATCACTTTCTAGCTCCTCTTTCACTTCAAAACCAGCATTTGACTCATGGATCCAAAACTTGTTGTAATCTTTTATTTTCGCTTATCTTTTTTCTTTCCTTCTTTGTCTCCTGAACTTTTTTACTCTACCTGGCCCTTTTTATTAATAAAAATAAATCACCTGTAGGGGCACCCATGCCCCTGCAGTTGCAGTAAAAAAAAACAGCAAAATGAGGGGCAGGGAAGCAACGACTGCGTTTCTCAATCAGATGGCAATGGCATGCAGCGAAATAGAGCTCACATGACATGCTACTGATCCAGCTGCATACCTCAAGTTGAAGCCTTGAAGGGCTGATAAAGTTGTCGAGCAACTTTCAGATACCTTGGGATAGAACATATAAGGATTGGTATTGCCAATTTGGACCCAATCTGCAAGTGTTTTCGTGGCCCATGGGCCATGGGGAATAGCAGTATGGCAGCACATTGTGATATCCTAGCCACTCAGACCTTGCTACTGTTGATCCAACAAGAGTGCCAAACAGATGGCCCCAGAGCAATATAATCAATGCCACACACTGTTTTCTGCTTGCAGCACTTCATGTTCTAAGTCGTGGGCTTGTCTAAGGAATTTCTCAGCTCTTTTCTTCTCTGTTCACTACGTATAAATGCATCAGCTTAGCAGAAACTCTTCATCAGCCTAGCTGAACACCACCTGATACAAAGCCTCTCTGATTTCAATCAGGAAAAGCAGAGTCCGCAACCATGATCAGTGCCAAGAGACTTGTGCAAATGGTAAGGAGGGCAAAGGATAGCTTGATTGTTGGCAAGGCATCACCACGGAGCTCAGAAATGCCTTCTGAACTTCCTCCTCATGCATTTCTCGAGCAAGCATATCATATACTCCACCACAGCTGCATCACAAGGCAGAGTGATCCCAAGCATTACCTGTGAAGCCAAACTTGCGTTCAATTTTTTTGTGCGTTCTTTGAAGCCAAACTACCCTCATCCATCCTCAACAGCTCACTGAAGACCATTGAGCTGAGGTACACTAATGGGACCTTTAACCTGCTCCCATCTACCGTGTACACGGTGCAGTGGCCCTTGTCTTTGGCGAAATCGTGCAGCATCTGGTCGTCGTCTTTGGTGGCTATTTTTTTCCCTGTGCCACTTCCCTTGCCAACTGAGCAAGCTTCTTAGGATTGATCATGGTTGCTGCTTGGTCCTTGATTCCCTCAGGTCTGGTGCTTGGAAATGCTTTTGTAGTTTGTGACTGTGATTGTAGTGATGGTGTCTTGGTTGCTAGCTCCTGTATATATAGGCGAACAAATGGTCCGTGTCTTGAGTGCAGCTGCGCTCTTCCCAGACTGATTGTCAGGGCAGAGGTCAGGAAAACTGTACCCAAGCTCGCCGTTTCATCTCCTTTATACAAAGCACGATGGGCAGAGGAGAAGCCGAGCTGCGCTGTGAAGCAGTTTCAGTTTGTCTTGACTTTGAGGCAACGCAGCGAGCTCAGGCGGGCGACAAGGATTCAGATCAGATCAGTCCAAGGCGCTCAGTGCGAAAAGCAGTGCCGCTGGAAAACCAGGACTAGTAGTACATTCAGATCAGTAGTGCTTGTACGGATCAGAGCCAACACGAACTGTAGAGATAGAGAGAGCATTCTCCATTACGGCATTGGATTGGGGAGGAGAGAGCAGAGAAGGGACGACCGGACGACATCGATATGGATGGAGGCAGGACCGCAGGAGTCTGGCCGACAGCCATGCATGCTCGGCGTGGAACGGCGTGGGCCGCGTGGCCTACTAGCATGTTCAGATAGGATTCGATTCTCCACCACAGGTGTGTTTTGATCATCAAATTCCCCAAATTCCACTACAAAAGAAGATTCCCCATCACATCCGTCTTCCTACTTAAGAACATTTTTGAAGATTTAAATACTAGAAAAAATTAAAATAATTACACAGTTTGGGACATGTATGCATCATGAGACGATTCTTTTTCCTTCTGTTACGTCATTGGTTTTAGGATAATATTTACCACTAACAAACTTTTAAACGCTACTAAAAATACGATGCGACATACATATCACATCCATCCAAAATTTTGCCCAAAAATTTTGGGTTAAACAGCGCTGTGCCGGGGCAGGGGCAGCCATGGTGGTTGCTAAGAGACCAGCTCGCTGCTGCTGCCAGAGCCCGAGTACACACAAGAGCATGGTGCACCGGTTGGTCGAGAGAGACGATCGGACCATTGCTCTGCCTCCCACGCAGCATGCATATAAGAAATTCGACTAAGCTATGGTTTCCTTTAAATGTTATTCTTTCATGGTTTGGTTTTCATTTTCTTTTGTGGACATTAGGTGTGCTATTCCACTTTCTGCCTCTTCTTCGTGTCCATGGATTCATGTGCAACGTCAAGGCTGAAGTGATTGCCTTGACCAGCAAAATTAGAAGAATGAATGCCCATCGGTATACTTGTAGTCTTCTGGCAGTGGCTAGGCTTTGGCTTTTTTAATAGATAATCATGAGACAATTACAATTCATAAGTTACTATTCGTACCAAATTTTATATGTATTCTCAAAGGTTTCTGAGTTGCAATATGTCAGGAAAACAAAGGACTACCCTCCCAGTATACTTTTATGGACGTACAGTGCGTGGACGTCCAGTAGATATGTTATTCGTTCTCTTTTTAGTTTTGTTTTTTTTGACGTCCACTCGCATCATGAACTCTATTCAGATTTAGATTTGGTTTTCCTTTCTTAATGAAAAACGGGTAAATGCCCGTCGCGCGAAAAAAAAAAAAACAGTGCGTGGACAACTTGATGTTGATATGTTACGGCACAGCACAGGTCTACAACTACGAGTGATCACCGATCATCCATGTTTTTGTAGAACTTGTAATAATATGTACAAGTTTCAGTCTGGTGATCTTAGCTGAGTACCTGAAGCCCAATTTTTTAAAACCAAGACATTTGTGCTTCGTGAGGTCTCTGCTATCAAGATTTGGTCCATTTTTCGGATGATCTCCCTTGCCACGAGCAGCTGCTAGCGGATGACCCTGGATCCTGCGTGTCGCCCAAAAGGTGATGCATACACCTAAAAATTCATATGCTTTATTAGACACCTGCATACATAATTTGGCCCTGTTAGAGCCATCAATGGACGGATTTTATATCATCTAAGTATTTGTAACCCAATACTGTTTAGATGGCTAAAATACCTGCATGGTGCCTTGTTTAGATGGCTAAATTTTAGTAAAAGTGAGTTTTCTAACTCCCTCTAGTACAATCGTAGCACACGTTTAGCTTGTTTGTGGTAAATATTGTCCAATTATGGATTAACTAGGCTCAAAAGATTCGTCTCGATTCTACAACAAAAAAATGTGTAATTAGTTATTTTTTTACCTACATTTACTGCCCCAAACATACGCCTTTGCCAGATTTAATGTGATGTGATGGAGAGAGAGTCTAAAAATTTGCAATTTTTATCAAATTTTCGTGCAATCAACGTAGCCCCGAAGTCAGATTGTCCTTTTCATGAGAAAAGAACCATGCGAGGACGTTCAAATTGATGATTGTATGAAAAGAGCTCTTCATACTCCCTTCGAAATTTGCAATCGATTAAATTTATCGGGATTACAATCACAAATCGAACCTCCAATGAATCCCACACCTCCAAACAAATCACTAAGCTGCCCGTGGATCCAATTCTTTTGCCAACAGGAAGCCTTTATTAGACACCTGCCCAACCAATTCTGACCTGACAAAAAATCTCTGTCCGACCGACCGCGATCCAATCCTCCAATTCCAACTGCCTTCACATTGGTAGCCATTTCCCCTCCCTCTCGATCGGTCTCGGCGTCTTCATCAAACTCTCAAATTGAGCGTGTGCTTGAGGTCCCCGACGTGCAGCGTGTGGCTGCCGAGCGCCACCTTCCTGCTGCCCAGCTCGTCCACGACGCTGAGGTCCTTGCACACGTCCACCTTGAACGCCACCACGCCCGCCTGCCCGGCCCAGCGACACCTTCTCGAAACCCAGCAGGTGCTTCGCTGGCGCGTTGTGCACCGCCGGCGGCGACGAGAACAGGAACACCGTGTGTGCGCCGGACATCTCGCCCGCGTTCCGCACCCGGAGGTGCACGTCGAACGCCAGGCCCTCGCAGTGCGCGCCCTCGGCCTCCACGGACAGGCACTGCTCGGTCAGGCACGTGTGGCCCTCCGCGAGCTGCAGAGCCACCTGCTTCGGCGCCGACACCAGGTGGTGCGCGTAGTTGGTGTAGCTCTCAGCCCGTCGCCGAACGCGTACACCGTGTCGCCGGTGTAAAACCGGTGCGTCCGGCCGGGGTAGCCCGTCGTCGGGTCCGGCCGCATGCGCATGTCGGTCATCGGGACCTTGGTGAACGACTCGGGGTACCACGTCACCGGCAACCTTCCACCTGCGATCATGCACCATCATCATCGAAACAGTCAGTCATTCTCGTCAGTAAGGACATATAGACAGAGCAATGGGTTGCAGACGCAGCCAGTGTTATTACTACTTGGGTTGTGGTAGCCGAAGAGACGTCGGCGATGGCGGCGCCACGGCTTCGCCGGGGTACCCGACCCAAAGAATCGCGGCGATCTTGTCGCTGGACTTGGCGAACGAGATGTCGAAGGGGCCGCCTGACATGACGACGAGGATGCACGGGCCTCTGGACGCGTTGGCGACCGCGGACACGAGTTGCGGCTGCTGGCCCGGCAGCAGGAGGCTCGTCCGGTCCAGGCTCGCGCCTGATGGACTGGTCGGCGCCGACGACCAGCACGGTCACGTCAGCGCTGGCCGCGTCCAGCTGCAGGCTGTTGCCGCTGCACCCGGCTGTTGCCGCTGCACCCCCACGTTCGTGCACCCCGGCTGGTACACGGGTGGCCACGTTCGCACCGAGGCCCTGCAGCGGCGTCGTGTACTTGCACGGCGTACCTGTACTCCATCGGCAGCAGATCGGTGAGCGGCCACGTTCTTAACAACATAAGAAGTTCTGGGGTAACAATCGTATAATACCTTCAGTTTCGTGAGTTGCCACGATCATGGGCGAAGCTGGCATTGGCATTGGGGGCCAATGACGGCCATGGACTTGATGGAGCTGACAGAGAGCGGAGCGCGCCACTGTTCTTGAGGGAGCACGATGCCCTGGCGCGCGGCCTCGCGAGCCAGCCCTGGTTTTAAGGATGTGCACACGTCGCTGGGACCAAGGTTGCCGAACGGCAGCTCCCGCGGGTCGCCGTCGAAGATGCCTAGCCGCATGAGCGTGATGAAGTTGTTGGTGATGGCGCGATCGACGTCGGACTCAGACAGCTTGCCGGCCTGCACGGCCGCCACCGTGTGCTGCGCCAGGAAGTTGCCGCAGTTGAGGTCCAGCCCCTGCCGGAGTCAGCAGAGACGTGTAAAGGCTAATTGTTATCGTGGGTCGTGGCCGAGCATCAGCATGAACGACATATGGACGTTGGCAATTTTGGCATACATACCAGCTTTGATCGAGATGGCGGCTGCGTCCTCGGGGTTTTGGTGTAGTGCTGGTTGTTGTACAGCACGTCGACCGAGTCGCAGTCTGACGAAATGTACCCGCAGGGAAACGTATACAGAGACCAATTGATCAACATTGGGCTAACGTTTCAGAATTAAGCAGCATTTGTCATTTGGGGTATCCTCAAAGAACCTAAATGCACAGGATCAATGCCATTGCTCAAGATGTTTTCTGAACATGAGATGAGCTGCAAAATCATGGTGGATTTGGATTGACACCTACCGTTGAGCTTCCAATCTCTGATGACTCCGGACAGGAGATCCTTCGTCGGCACAGGTGGGCTTCCCGTTGACCTGGTTGTAGGGAGCACATGACGCTGGCCACGTTCCCGTCCACCACGCAGCTCTTGAACATGTCGTCCAGGTCCTGCTGCGACACCTGCACGCACATCACCAATCCGAAACATCAGAATGCTGGAACTTGCTGCATTCACGTAAGTTCCTCTGCACCATCCAAGCATCTCGCAAGGGATCTCTTCAGAAACAAGTGCCTACGTGTCGCTGCGCGTAGCAGCGATCACGGACTGATGATCAGCTACAATATATTGCTAGGGAAACACATGGTTAGGTTAGGTGTGCGTCATTGTGTTTGTCTAATGCGCCTAGTATTCCCTGACCAATATACAAAAACCAAAAGCCAAAAATGATCTTCTCCTGATCCAGGCAGATAATAGTCGATACAATATGGTACAGTTTACGACAGTGCTCTATCCTCCAAGGACCACGGCATTGAAAAATGCAGGTTTGTTTTTTGTTTATGCTTCTGGGTGGACTGTCTGAAACCACCCGGAATCTGATGGGATTAACAACTAAAAACAGAAAATCCGTAGTGGTCGATGATCTAGCATACTACGGATGTTGCCGCGGCTTTGTTTGTGATCTAGCATACTAGATGTGCGCCTTGGGGCATTCCCCTAATCAATCATTCTTCTTTGTTAATTATGGGGGATTGTCCATGTATCTTTCATCTTCTTCCATGTTTTCTTTGTTACTCGATCCGTGTTACTACTATAAGAGAGAGAATTGAAGAATAAAAAGGCTCGCTGCCATTCAAGTAGATGTTGACGACAAAAAAGGTGGTCTCACTCATCAGGAGTTCAGGACTTTGCAGCCACGGAATGGGAGAGAAGCAGCCGTATACGGCGAACTTCCTGTAAAGGCTGTCTGTCACTGCCGATGTAAGGCCACATGCCATGCTACTAGTGTCGGTGTGAGCCTCAATTCTGATCCGATCTACGGCAAAGCTTGATCAGGGACGAAAAGGAGAGGCAGGTGCAGCCGTGCCGTGCTAGCAGTAGCAAGCATGGCTGGTTATGCAAGTGCAGGGTCGTACTAGTTTGGGGCTTACCACGGCGTTGAAGGTGTATCGCTCGACGCCCTTCCAGTTGTCGACGTCATAGGCGGTGTAGTGCTTTGCAGCAGGCGGCGACCTTGAGGCCGCTGCCGGAGCCGGCGTCCTGCAGCCCCGTGACGTAGCCGACGGCGTACTTGCTGGTGAGGAGCGGGTCCTCGTCCTCGCCGGGGGTCTCGCCCCCACCGCGGGTCCCGGAAGATGCTGATGTTAGGGCTCCAGAACGTGAGCCCCGCCAGCCCCACGTTGTGTTGTGCATCGCCCGCGCCTCGGTCGACACCACCTGCATCGATCAGTCATCATCATTTACATACCCGTCAGATCGATCTCCTCGTCAGAATTAGTAATTCTTCAGAATGCAGTTACAGTACAGTAATCGAGCATACACTGTTCATTCAGCACCTAGGCACGATCAGGCTACGGCCTACGGTAGGCGGCACCCGAGAGAGATACGATGTCATCCCAGCCAGCCAGGCAGGGCAGGACTCAGGAGTCGCGTTTGTCGGCACAGTGTGCTCACTGCTCAATGCCCAGTCCTTGCTGGACTTTGTGACAAGAGCTTTACTAGCCGGTGGGCTGCATATTATGATCCAATAATAGCAAACCAAATCCATGCTGCTACTATCAGATAGTGGTAGCTTCTCTGAATTCCCCACCTCACGACCGCAGATGCGGATGCGAAATCAAATTCAGGCACGAAACGATCGAGATCCAACGATCGATCCTCGGACCAAAAGACGGCACCCACCGTCTCTTGCCAAACTCGACGAGCAAGGCGATGATGGTTACTCAGATCACACCATGGCGCAGCTAGCTTTCCCAAATGGTACTGGTGAGGTGTGAACTCCGACTCCGACAAGTGGGCGCGGCGGGGGACGAAGAAAAGGCTCGGCGCGACGGCTGCTGCCTGAGACATTTGAGATGTTCTTGAATTTTGACATAATTGCGACAAGTAAAAATCATTAAATGAGAACCTTAACTAGCTACACCATGGCGCACATGGATATACAAAAACAGAGAATTTGAACTCTGACCTCCACAATAATGCTCTGATTCAAAAAATCATAGTTTTTTTTTCAAACTATGAATTGAATGTTCATCCATTCTAAACAAGCTCTTATTCTTCAACAGCAAAATGCATACAAAACTGAATGCGATCGAACAGTAGCAAGTACACTAAGAACCTTAACAAAGACGGGCCTACGAAGAGAATGCCAAGTGCTTCCTTCAGTCGAGAGCAGGACTTTTTTAAAAAAAAATAAAAAACTTTGAGCTCTTCCATTTCCTAGCTGCAATTAGTGTCGAAGAGAAGGGGCTAGAAACTGGATTAAACTAAATGTTACATGGCAGCCAATGCTCTGAATTCTCAATTCTGGATTGACGTCCATTGACTGTCCAAATTTTGCAGTTAACTTGACCTGCAGGTACAACATTTATAAACACTGAAATACCAAAATAAAACAATACATTTACATGAACAACTTTAAGCATCTGTGCAAACCTTGAAAGAATGGACAACTGAGACCCAGTAGGTAGGACGAGATTTTTTTTTTCAGCTTCAGTTCTGTGTCCAATAACAAGATTTACATGGTGTGAGATTTCAAACCTTACCTAATATTTGACGTGAAGCTTGTCTAATATTAGATTCCCAAAAGTCAAATATTTGCAAACGAGAGGGAGTACAAAGAACAATTATTCCAGCAGAAAATTGGATGGCCACAGATTTAAACTCCAGCCCATCAGTTAATGAAAAAGCTGCTTCTTTTTGGAAGAGATACAATACCTCTGAATGAAATGAGTCAGGTTGTAGCCATCCTATAAAGAAATGAGTCAGGTTGTATTGTAGCCATCATAAAGAGAAGAAAAGATTGGTACTGTAGTTCACAAAGAAGAACATAAGAGGCAACAAACATGGTTGATAGCTGAAAGTGAAGATTCCCTTTTTATATTGTTCACAAATCAGCATCTAAGCTGAACCATTTGTGCCTAACTGCAGTGAAAAAAAGGTTTGATTGATCAATGTATTCTTTCACAGACATGGCTGCATAACTCTAAAGAAGGATAACTGAGGCAACCCATCATGGCGCTCTAACTATAAAAATTCTGCAATGTTAGGTTTCAGAAAAACTTGGTAACTGAGATAAGGGCTAGGAATATTTAGACAAAGCAGATCAAAAGCACATAGAACTATAGATGTGGATACAGTAAAGGGCATCAGGGTGTGCACATGTATTGCTGATAATCTCTGAAAGGGAATAAAGTGGTTACAGTAAAGGACATTGGGTGTGCACATTGTACAGCTGACAATCTCTGAAAGGGATCAAACTATCAAAGCTAGTGGCACCTATAGATCCCAATAAAAACTACCTTAAGCTTGATCCCAATAGGATGGACAGTCAAAAGCATATTATCTATAAAGCAATAAGAGAATATCTAAGTTGAGGTAGAAGTTAGGACAACATTGAGATATGCAGTTTGCTTCTAGCATGCCAGCTTATAAAGACAGACCATAAGATAGGGACATCAGAATATAGGCTTCTTAGCTTACCATTGCTAACCCATATCAGGAAAGCCCATCATATTTAACTTGCTTTTCTTTCTCAATTCAAACCCAACCAACATTCCAGAATAGGAATGTTCTGACATAAATAACATCTGGCTCGGCATGCTTTGAATGGCTCAACCAATATTTTACCATACTATTTCCAAGTGCAGAACCTTTCTCTCTATTAATCTCCCATGTAACACATTGCTCTTGAATAACCCTAACAGCAAGGACATTACATATCATTCTATTGGATATTATTTTTTTGCGACTATCAATTGAAAATAAAACCAAAATTCCAATTTGAGTGAGTGTTAAGCTTTAGATTGGCAATCGAACTCCAGGTATAGCTTTAGAGAGAGAAAAAGAGCAGATTGCTTTATGACTGAATTGAATTTTTCTGAGTTCTGGAATGATTTTGCCTCCCTCAAGCATGACAGGAGCTCCCCAAATTGGATATTCTTAAGCAAACTCTCATTGAACAAGCACACAAGAATCTCAACTGCCCCTTCCCCTGTTGCCTACCTCATGTGCCCAACCAAGGTAGCACAAAAAAAGAACTGGTACTTTATGCCTATGAATTGATTTTTATGGAAAAGCACGGTAGGAGTTCCTCAAATTGAATATTATATAAAGCAAACAATCATTGAATAAGCACGAAATAATTTGTATTCCCTTTCCTTTACCTACCTCCTTTGCCCATCCCAGTAACCACAGAGCGTGGAAATATGAAACAGCAATGATCAAATAGTCTAGTGCACTCGTGTACTTGGACTGATGTACATATGGCAGCAGATCAACCCTAAACTAAAATGCTCCCTGCATTATTGCAGTGTACACTATAGATGAATCACATGTCAGCTACAGGCTGAGGTCGGTTCTGTATTATTAATTATTAATGTACATGAAGCAGTGCATATCGAAACTGATGGTCATGCAGTGCTCTAACAGTTTGACTTTAGAAAGGACTTTGTAAACTGTGTGCAAGGGTTTGGGGCACCAATCTACAGTAATTTTAAAAACACAAAACAAACTAATTGCCAAGAGATTTAGGCAATTAAATTCAAGTTGACTGCTTAAAGCATATCTGTAATGGGCTAATGGCTATCAGGCATATCTACAGTCATATCTGGGCGTTGGTCACCATCTACTGCTCACAGTGACTGATTGGTAGGTCACCATTCTGATTCTCGGCAACAATTCATTCCTTAGATGCTCAATTCAAAAAATATTTTTTTTAAACTGATATAAACAGAACCATGACCGGACCAATTAAAAATCTGGAGCAATTGAGGGTCTTGGTGACTAGTGGTCCCAATGATGCAACATCTCCACCAGTCATTAGTACATAATCTAATCCCTGGACGTGGTGAAAATATTAGTGGGGCATCAGTATTTCGAAAGTTTTTATTAGTGTTGAGTTGACGACCTAAGTATGGTATATTAAATTGTATGGCACTAATATTCGTTATATAGTTGAGAATTTATTCTAAATCTTGTGCTCCACGATTTAAAGTTTTAGGTCCTAATAGGCACACCATATCTAATATGCAAATGGATAAATCTCTACCAAAGCAGCAGCACCTACAATTCATCTAGGAAAAATAAATGCAGTTCCACATAAGCTACAGGAAAGCAAATAAAAGGTTCCAATAGATGAATCCTGAAATCATAAATGAGCATTGTAAGTCTGTCATTTGATTGTCTAATCAATTATTCAACATCACGATTTCATGAAGGAAAGGATAATGGTTCTGGAAGTATCTGCCTATACTGAATCCTTTTTCTGATTCCTAGGTTTATACATGCATTAAAAATAATTAAACTCTACTCATAATATAAATGATATGGAATATTCCAAACAGAGCCCTTGTAGCCGAAGAAGTATAAACCATACATTTTAAGTGATGAAGAAAGCAAATCAGAGGACACAATATCTAGTACTCAAGATACCAAGCAAAATTTCATGTCCATGCTTGTAGTAAAACTCTGATCCTCTGAATGAACCATTACGAGCAAAAAAAGCAAGCAAACTATTAATGTGATCAGGATTGTTATCAATTTAAGCACATTGGCTCTACTAAAGAGTGCTATGTTCTCGTATAAAAGGCTTAAACCAGGATTTGATGATATAAAGTTAATGAGACTGAGAGTTGCACATAGCTATGCAACAACAACAACAACAACATAGCCTTTAGTCCCAAGCTAGTTGGGGTAGGCTAGAGATGAAACCCATATGAAACAAAGATAAAAAGAACGTAGAAAGGCACAAGACAAAAGGATAAAGATTAGGGTAGATAGAAAAGGAAACAAAAAGTCATGGTTCAGGCACGCAATAGCTAGCCTCCAAGCGCTCCTATCCAAAGCTAAATCCTTGAGATATTCCACTCCTTAAGGTCTCGCTAACCGCCGCCCCCAAGTCGAGCCTAGGTCGGGCTCTACCCTCTTTACATTATCTACCCCGCCCTAGAACTCCACTACGCGACCGGCCGAGGCCTCCGCTGAACATGTCCAAACCATCTCAACCGATGTTGAATCAATTTCTCCTCGATAGGGGCCACCCCCTACCCTATCCCAATATCTTCATTCCTCAACTCTATCCCTTCTAGTAAGCCCCAAGAAAACCAACGCAACATACCATCTCGATCCACACTTTAAATGTTGACATGTCGCCTTTTGTAGGCCAACATTCAAAGACCATACAAAGACGGCTTAATCGCCGTCCCCATAGAACTTTCCCTTTTTAGCTTGTGGTACCCTCTTGTCAAGTTGCACATAGCTATGGCTATGAGAAAAAAAGATTAGAAGCCATACCGATCCAAAGAAAAAGTATCAGGATTCTGTCTATCATCAAGGAATGTATGATACCAAAAATAGTAAATGAGTTTTCACTTGCCTGGAAATATTTGGAATTTTGGAGCATCATCCTGCACCGTGCAATCCACAACCCCGCCAATCTTCTCATATATGGTCCATTTGACAACTGGTTGGTCACCTTAGCTTCTTCCAGCCACCAAACAAGCATATATCTAAGGAGAACAAAATTCAGTTTGTCAGCAGAAATGTTAGAGAACAAAAAATAAGTTTGCAGTGACTGACTAATCCTACCATGTGGATTTTAACAAAGTCTGCAGGTCTAGAGAGAACACATGTCCATTGCAATTTAGTAGAACGATCTTGAGATGTAACATAATAACTTCCTAGTAACTCAAATGCTCTGCTCGACATCAATGATTATTTCAATACTAAAAAGCTGCAGAAAAAAAATTTTCAATTGTAATTACTACAGTCATAACTCAGTTAACTGCAGAAAATATTTCGGAACCAAATATCAACTATCAGTTTATCAGAAGGGCAAAATCCTTTTTCACGTTATATTTCATCTAAAACGACGATAGACAAAACCAAATCAACTACGTACACAAGACGAGATAGGAAGAAGCAGATTGCCGTTACTCACCCAGATCAACGCGTCGCTGTTGGACGCCGTTCCCTTCCTGGCTTCCCCCCACACTTGCGGCCCCGCTCCAGTTTTGCGGTCACGGCGGATCGGGTGCTCGTCACTGGCAAACGGATGGCGCGGGCGTTGTGGAGGCCGCGGAGGTGTTTTCCGGCGGCGAGGACGCACGGATCGAGGCGACGACGCGTTCAACGACGCCCAACCCGCTTCCCGGTGGGCCGGGCCGGTGGCCGGGGGCGGATCTGGAGAGCGCGACGCGAGAGGAGGTGGGGGCATATGCGTGGGGGCCGGGGAAGGAGGAAGAGGACGAAGGGGTACCCAAAAAGGTGGGCCCTCCTAATCAGGGACAGGGACAGCAAAAAAACCGTGTGTCGAACACCAAGAAAACACAATCGCAAACGAATTTTTCTTCATCCTCCATTCAGAAAAAAATGCAATTCAATGCTTACGAGCCCACATTGACATGATTTATTCACGATCCAATGCAAATTTTCTTACGAACTCCATAGCAAGACTTCGCGCTACTGACAACTGAACTCTCCTGGAGTACTGACATGCTACTGATTTGACTACTACTGAATTGCATTACTACTGGATTCTCTCAAAGTGGGCTCTACGATCTACTGATATTGACTATACGATAGATTGTGATGTGACTATACCGGCTATTCCTGTGACTATACGAAGGGACTTGGAGTGCGACCAACTCAATCATCTTCACGCGACCTGATGGAGGACGATGGCCTGCTGCTGAAGCGCGGCGATCTTCGCGCCGATTCCACGCAGCCAGTTGCGGCGCGCGTAGCCCTTGTCCATCCTGATGTTCGCGGCCTGACGGAACTCGTACGCCAGCTTCAGGACCTCCCTCTCTCCTTTGCATGCGGTAGGCTTCCCGGCCCCTGGCGATGGCCTTCTCGGCGAGGAGGTGGAGGCGCTCGTAGTTGTGGTACCCCTTGACCTTGCCGTCCCCTCCCTCGTTGATGAGGTTTGCGGCCGCGCGGAATGCCTGACTCACAGCCTTGACCGCCAGGAGCTCGCCCAGGGGACGACCTCGACGGGGAACTCGCCCTGGTACTGCTTCTTCCACGCGACGACGCCCCTGGAGAAGCCGATCGAAGCGCGATCGATCGAAGGGAGCCCACGAGGACGACCCCTCACACCGCCTCCGGAGGTAGACGCCGGCCGCAGACGCCTCGCGCAGCCCCGGATCTCCAGCCTGGTACGGATGTGGACTTCGGCCATGGCCATGGTGGGTGGCGGGGAGGGAATGCGTGGAGGGGTCCGCCGTGAGGTCCCGTTTTATTAGCCGGCGAAGCGGAATGGAGGAGAAAGGGGATCCGGGGAATTTCAAATAAAGGGCCACGATTGATTCGTATTACGGGGGGGACGCGGACCAACGGTGCGGATGGCCGATCCGTGTGACCCCCTCACGCGGATCGGTGACCTGGAGGCTTCGCGAACCCAACCCCGGATCGGATCGGTGACGTGGCATCAATTCCTCGAGCGCGGGAAATCGCGCGCCTCCTGCCGCCAACCCAACCCCGGATCTGATGTGGCGCGGCCGCGCGTGGGCGCCCGTGTGGCCTGTGCTGGCCGCTTCCAGGGTTTTTTTCGGCGGTTGAACTAAACCGGTCGGGGTCGGTTTTCGATTTCGGACGGTTACCGTAAACGGCCGGTTACCGGTCGGTTTGGTTTTTGAATTCAAATGAATTCAAATTTTCCTTCCATCGGGTAAAATTCGGTTTACCGAAATGTATTTAATTTATACCGCCTCGGAGCTTGAGCGTATAAATTAAAACCGCCGTGGTAGTTTTTTTTTTAATTTTTTTGAAGGAATTTTTGATAGTTGGTTTGGACATTTTGATGTAAAAAGGGCACCACAATGCGAAATAAATAGCATGTCAATACGATACAATAACCAAATGTGATGGGACCACCTTAGACCCGCCCCGTGCGTCGCTTCAACCTTGTGCAAACACCGCCGATTTTGAGGCGTGACAGTTAGTTGCACCTCCAACCTGGAGCAAGGTTTTCACCGTGCTGCATCGGTCTCTCGGTCTCCCACTCCACATTGTGTGTGCATAAAAAAAATAACATACAACACAAAGTCACGAATAATATATATATTTTACAATATATACCTACTATATATATATACAATATATGTACACAATACAAAACCAACAATGTATTCCTACAATATACATCGCACTACAAATCCTACATCAAATCATAAATCCTAAGGCAAAAGTTGCCTAAACTAACCTAAATATTTCCTAAATCTATGAACCCTAACTCACAAACTAACCTAACCTAAATATTTTGTAAATCCTAAATAAAACCCGCCCAAATCTATGAATCCAACCACAAAACTAACCTAAATCCCAATCCTACCACATAAATCAACCTAAATAAAAAAAAAAAAGGAAGAAAACTCACCCCTGTTTGGCCCCGACTTTTCCTGGGCCTGTGAAACCGCTTAATCAAGGACGGGCTAACCGCCCTCCCCGTGACGCCGCGAAATGGCGCTGCAGTCGGGTAAACCGCCCTCCCGAAGGAAACCGAGCTTCCCTCCCCGGCGGGAGAAATGCCGGCGCTGGCGACGGGCGGCGAGGCGGGCGCACGCTGGGCGACGGAGCGATAAGATTCCGCGGGGCGTTTGCCCCCCCAAATAAGGCTCGCCTTTATCCGGGCTTCCCGGAGGCCAATGGGCCTCGATAGCCTTGACGGCCGCCCGCTTTTTTTTTTTTTCAAACTTCAATTCAAATTTTTTATACCAAACGAACTCAAATTTGAAAAATGTTGCACCGCTGGCTTCTATAAATCGCGCAAACTATTTTACGCATTTTTTCCACGACATTTTTTTTCAATTTTTAGATTTTGAATTTCAAATTTTACCTCGGCCCCGGATACCGGCCGGATCCGGTAAGTTCGTAGAATCAAGTGGTTCCCCTGAAACCTACCGGGTAAAAACCCTCGCCTCTGTGGATTTTGTCTTTTTTAATCTTTTTTAGTTTCTCAGATATTATTAATACTACCTGTTTACACTACTCTAGCCACTTCTATCCAATTTAAGGACTTATTCTCTTTTCTGTTTTACATTCTATTTCTTTTTTCTTCCATTCTCTTCTTTGTTTGTATTTCATATTATCTATTTTCATTTTGTTTAACTTTTTATTTTTGTACGTAGTAAACCAAATTTCATACTCTGACATCTTCGCTTCATTTTTCATTTTCGAGACAAAAAATCATGAGTGAAGTTCTCGTCAAAAGTCAAGACATATTTATTTGGACAGAATTTGAGCAACTAAAACGAGTTGGAAAAAATCATTCTTAATTTACATGGATTCAAATAGAGAGGACGGCAGTGTTGGACACTCCCGGCGGTCTTGACTTCCAGGTCTCACGGTTTCACCGTGAAGCACCAAGCGAATGAGCACAAAATAAAGTTCTAGAATCTGCCATTTTTGTTTGGATCATATGGCATAAAATGAGTTTGCAAAACCAATTGTGAAATGATTTTAAAAAACTAACACATAGCGATGAAAACGAAAATGATAATTTACTATATCTTGAAGGCATTTTTGAGTTTTTTTTCCATTTTTCATACCTAAACTGAAATAGTAGTGAAAACCTAAAAAACACGAAAAATCATAATGGTAAAAATAATTTGAAACAAAAGTGAAAACAATTGTGCCCCTTTCTCACCGTTTTTGAAGATTTTTCAGATTTAGCCGGGTAATTTACCAGTAATAGTCGATATGCTAAGTATGCCAATCTTAAGATGCAAGCACATAAGGCTAGTTTTTTTTTTTTGAAAGAAACTATATGGTAAAAGCTATATTTTTAAAGAAACTATACCTATTAAGTATCCGTGATAGAAGACAAACAACAACTCAAATCACCTTGACTCTAGCCAATCAGCAATCACGTTGGCTAATTATCACGCCCAACTTGATCGCTTATTTATCTCATTATCAAGAACTTTGGTGTTGTTGCGTTGTTTCACCGTTGTTTATGACTAACATGGTGTGAACTATGTGGTTTTTGCATGTGGGCTTGGTCCATTCAAAAGCATGGAAGGACAAGCTTCCAGGTGTACTTTGGGCTTACCAACCTGCACTCAAGACATCCATAGGCATGTCACCTTATCAACTACTATATGGAAAAAACATGCTACTTTGTCTGTCAAATTGAAATTCAACGCTCATTGGGCACAAAAGAAATGGAACATGGATCTCCACCTAGCTGGCGTAGAATATCTAAGCTACAAGAATGGAGAGAAAAAGTCTCATCACAACCCAAGATTTACAAAGACATAACAAAAAGATGGCATGATAAGCTTAATCACATATGAGGAATTTTCAATAAAAAATATTTAGAGATAGTTGAAAGAGTCACTTTTGAAGCCGAGTTATAAAGATGTGCAAAGTTCAAAGTGGAATCGGTATTCATAGGGAGAGGCTTTTTGGGAAAGAGAAGAGGAATTTAGAAAAGACATATCTCTGCAGCTTATTTTTGAGCACAACAAAAATCTCGTGATCTAGATTTTTCTTTTTTAAAGTGTAGAGTTGTAACTCCCTAAAAAGTTTGCAAGTTTTAAAAATTTGTCAAATTGATTTGTTTTTTAAAGCATTTTTAGATTTATTTTTATTTCGATGGTGTACTGTTATGTTAATACTCATTTCTTTTTGCGTGTATGATTGCGCGGACGGGGCGTATGTTGTTGCGATGATGAATGATATAGACAAGGAGCTTTCATTGTGGGTCACCCACATAATAAGCCCCAACATTCAAGAGTCAACCACCCCATCAAGCCCAAAAAGAAGCTAGTGATAATGACTACAAGATGAAGGTCACTGAAGAAGACATCAAGAGGAGACCAAAATACGCCATCGAAGAAAGAAGCACCGAGCTACCCAAAGACTTACAAGAATGAAAGACAAGATCACAAGACATAGGAAGAAATATGAGGACACCAAAAGGGCTTCCCAAGAATTATCAAGCTAACAAAGAAGAAGAGAGTGGAATCTCAACACCACACTACACCCACAAGAAGACCAAAACCAAGAAGTTCCTCATCAAGGCGCACAAAGACTTATGAGAGCAAAACCACAAGACAATAAAGACCACCACAACGACATTATCGGTGACCACCATCCTCCATCCATGTTTACTTTCACACCCCACCACCTGACCACATCACCTCAATAAAAGCCATAACCCTCACCTCACCCCACCATTGAAGCCACTTCCTTCCCCGACACACTACAATCACTAAAACCCCGCCAAACTTTCCCCGCATACAACCATCACCCTAACACCGCCAAAATGCAAATACCGAGCCCACCCGCATAACCAAACCAAGTGAAAGGTCCTAATAGCTAGAATGGAGGAATAGCCTATTAAAAATTATACAAAACAACACTTGGCAAGGAGGTTAGTAAATAAGATGGCGAAGCAAATATAGCGAGCTACAAACTAGCTATGCAAGCCACAAGTCAAATATAGCAATTCTAATATCTCTAAGTTCACATTGGTGCTAGGTTGCTAGTTTACCCTAGGTGGACAAGATAAGCTAAAGTTGATTCTACCACTAGAGCTAAACTACTCTAGTCAACTAAAACAAACTAAGCAAAAGCTACACAAGTATATCAAAATGTAAATACTAGAGAATGAGTGATCGATATAACGACGCCGACGTGCTAGTAGAGGTGTGAGCCAATCACCGCGGATCAATATGAAATCTCCAACGAGCACCTAACAAGATTGATAATGATGATTTTTCATCGAGGTTCACGTGTTTTGCCGCACGCTAGTCCCCTCTGTGGCGTATACGCCACTCTGATGGTTGCTAAGCTTAATGGCACCCAAGTACCAAATCCCTGGGAGCTCAAGCACACCAATCACAAGAGAGGATTCACAAGCCACGCAGCAATCCACTAGTGCTCCTTTCACCTAATCTCCCATGAGGTAAGGAACGACCTCACAAGTCCACCGGTGTGGCCCTCAACAAGTCCAATCGAAGCTTAACACCGCCAACCTCTGCCGCCAGGGAACCAAACAAAAATTCCCAAGAGAAACAAAAAATCCCACAAATACTCCAAGGATGAAGTGACTCTAGATGCAAGCTACCAAGCAAATGCACTTCAATCTCAATCTCACCCAAGATTTGAAGTTAGGATGAAGAGAGTGAGTGGAGGGGGTATCTCAAGCTCACAAGCAAGGAGAAGTGTTAAACGCATAAGAGAGAACAAATGAACCGCCAACCATCTATTTATAGACCACAAGTCCAAATAGAGCCATTGGTTCAAACCGCCTCGAAGACGCCGCTGCCGACGCGCCAGTCTCCCCACCGACGCCTCGCAAGAAACTACGCCGCTGACGCTGCCATACCGGACGCCGCCAGCGCCAAGGCCCCGGGGCGGGGGGGGTCCTCGGCCACCTTCTCTCGACTGGCAGACGACGACGCCGGACGCGCTACCGCCAAAGGCCGCCGCTCAAGAATCCGCAAAGTCGACCACTTATACAGCACCGCATACCACCGGCCGATGCTTCCCGACATCGGCCAGCGCGCTGCCGATTTAAACTTCCAACACAAATACGACGCCAGCGCCACGCCGCCTACAGCGCTAGCCAAAAGCTGAAGCTTCCTTCAACGCCAGCTGCCGCTCTTTCCATCTTTCCAAGTTTCGCCTTTTTGTCCCGCCGCCAACACGCCGAAATGTGTCCCGAGAGCACGGTGTTAGCATATCGCTAACGATATCACAAAGAGCCGGGTTAGTGCGCTAGATTCTAAATGCATATGCAAGTTACATGAACCTAGAGGTACTCTCTTTGATTAGCCGCGGCATTCCCTCTTGATAGTCGGCCATCTATCCCAAACGTGATCACACTCTCTATAGTGTCTTGATCACCGTATAAAAACCCCTATCAAGTTATACCTTGCCTTGATCTCCCGTTCCTTTCCAAATCGACAACCGAAGCTTGACGATCCATCGCCCATCATCATCGCCCATGTTCATGATCATCATGTTTCCACATCATCCATGCAATCCCATCCTCAAGTCACACTTAGAGCAAAAGGATTAGCATAACAAGGTGTCATCAATTTCCAAAACCAAACATGAGATTTCACCAAGCCCCGAAAGCAAAATCCACCATCAAGCCTCAGCTTTGCAAAGGAAGACATCGCCTACAATCACAAGACCAAGACTATCCAAAGATAGTGAAGCCGTACACAATTCCACCAGCCAAAGATCAATTAGGACCACTACATGGAAGCTCTAAAAGAAGTTTAAGACCCGCCATGTCCCACAAGCAAAAAGGAATGTCATCAACCACCTACAGGAGCCATCATCCTGAAGAGACACATGTCACCCTCCAAAATGTATAGTTAAGCGTATGACCACGAGCTTCGTAGAATGAAGCCATCCAAATAAGAAGACAAATGGAAATGTAAGACTTGAACATGGCAAAATTTTCTAAGTGGGGTAGCACCTAGGAAGAAGTAAAAGGGTAATATGCATCGTCATGAGAAGATCCAGAACTTGGAGAATCGTAATAGTCAAAGAAATTGGAAATACAAAGGAGACTCAAAAAATTTCAAGTGGGGTAGCCTAAATTAATAAAGTCGAGTATTTCAAGGACAAAGATGTCAAGAGTTTGGACATAAAGATACAAGACCAAGCATAAGAAGGGTGGAAATGTATACCGAAAGTAGCAAACAAATTCAACAATTATCAAGAACAAGACTTCCCTAACAACGAAGATTGAAGACTCCCCGTGGAATAGCACCAAGTAGAAATTTCTAACCCTCCTTCATTTTTTGTGATAAGGAAAAATTTATTAATACCAAAGCAAAGTTACATCCTCTCATTACAAAAGTAAAACCAAACTACTCCACCTCCATTGATGGGAGACAAGAAAAACCTTGAAAAGCCATAAATTCCACCATCTAGGATCATCATCCCAAACGCGATATGCCACGGACGCTAAGTCCGGATCCAATGAATGCGGCTATCTCACCATCCAATCGGCCATCAATTCTATACCTATCACTTTTTGTAAAAGAGGAATAAACCGCTAGATCTCCACATGCAAAAATAATGAAATTCTCTCCCTTTATATCTTTCTCTAGTTTTTCTTTTTATTTACCCTCAATCTCAGGACGATTCTACTAAGGGGGTAGATTTGTAACACCCGCAGTTTTTGCATCATTTTAAAAATTCATTAAAGATTTGAACCTTTTTACATTTACAAACTAAAAGCCTAATTTATTTTTTTCCAAGACACCAAAAAAACCCGTTTCAAAACCTTGCATTTACCATATATAGAAACTAGGGTCTTGTTTGATTGATCGAATGTTTGCCTTGCTTGCTTGCTTGAGCTCTAGAATTTACGTTGGCATTAGATAATCATCTCTGTCCCCACCCCCCACCCCACGAAATACCTCCTAGACCTTCCCTTGATCTATCAACCACCATCCCGAATTTCCATCTCACATAAAAAATACTTAGTTTATTTTCTAGGGAAATAAAGAAGATCACACATGTATACATATATGCGTAGCTATATAGGCAGAATATATATATGTACCTACGGGAGTACACTCAAACATATATACATGAGAGGACATGTTCAATATTAGTGTGCATATATACCTATACACAAGCATAAATGTATACGTGTATACTCAAGCTTACATCCATATACAAGTGCGGCTTAGAAAAAAGAAAGGGGGAAATAGAAAAGGAAATGGAAAATAGGTGACGGGCTAATCTTTCCCTTCCTCCTTGCTGGCCCAGCCACGGCGCGAGCCCAGCTCAAGCTCCGGGCCACTCCGCCAAGACCAGCAGTAGCATGGCTTCTCTTCTTTTTCTATGACGAGCAGGCCCCACCTGTAAGTCCCACCTTCTACCTTTATCCTTTCCCCTACCTCTGCAGCTCTGCTTCTCTTCTCCACGCGCAGACTGCCGCCGTTGCACTGTGCCGTCGACAGATGAACAGTTGCCCCGCTGACCTCGGCATTAATGGCGATGAGCCATCCCGCCAGCTCAAGCACCAGCTCACGTCGACGCCAGTTCGCTACCAGCCCGCTGCCGCCTCGCCTGTCCGCACGAGCAGCACGCGCCGCACAGCACCGACGACCATGGCACAGTGGTCCGGACTCCGACGACCCGCAGACGAGCAGTCGCATCACCCCTGCGCATCCCGCCCTCGCGAGCGCCAGCTCGTCCGCCAGACTACCACCGCGTCAAGCCGCCATCAATGGCGCTGCTGCCATGACCCGTCCCGTCAGCCCAGCTAGAGCCTTCGCCCTGCTCCGACGAGCACCGCTGGAGCACAGCCAAGCTGCCGGAAAATATGACCACCGCCGGAAAAATATCTCGGGCGTCAAGCCCCTCCGCCGCGGCTAAGTAAATAGCCGGCCATGGACGCCAGAGACCTCGCCCCCAGGAGCTCGGAACTGAGGGAGAACGGACGAGACGAGGCTTTGCGTGATACTATGATCCTGCCTCTCCTCCCCTTGCCCCCCGCCCCTGACTGACCGGAGGACGCCGACGCGTTCCGCGCCAAGTGAACGCCGCGCGCCGCGTCACACGCCGCCGGTGCCGCTGCTGCGTCCGCCGCCGCTCACCGCCGCCGCCCAGGTCACCAAGGCTCTCCTCCCCTGCTCCACCGCACGCCGCGCCCCTGCCGCGCCACCGAGCGCCGCCATGCCCGCCCGCTTGTCGACGCGTCCGCCGCCGCACCGCAACACCAGCCACGCCGCGCCGCCCACCACCGCCCCCTCTCTGCTCAGCACGCCGCCACCGCCGCGCAACCACCGCCGCCAGCTCGCCACCACCCACCTTCGCCCTTGCACCGCCGCCGCCGCATCCGCCCAGCACGCCACGCCGCAACCACCACCCGCCGGTCACCGGCCAACTCCCATCCCTCTCCCTCTCTGATTCCCTCGAGCGGCGTGGAGACGACGAACGACGGACAGACAGCCCCGTGACCGAAGTCCGAACAACAAATACCTTCCATGAACTTTTTTCGATGGGTGCATCTCACCCAATGCTGTAATAAGCTGAATATTTTTGTCTGTTTCTAATTTTAAAGTAAAGATTGTTTCCATGATCCTACTTTTTAAAGCCTGTACCGGTTATAGCAATGCTATGAAAAACAAAAACTTTTAAGATCAACAAAGAAACATGACATAATAATTAATCTAATCTACGCCTCATATTAATGCATTAGAAACGTGTCAAGGCATGATATATAAAAGTCCGTTAAACGACGCTGAACACAAAACATAATCGCTAATTTTTGAACTACAAATAATCCGCTTATTGATCTTAAACCCCCGCCAGAACGACGGGCATATTGGTGCTGTGAGGGACTCCATTGCGGCGTTGCTCCTCGGACCTTCTAAGAGTTTGGGATCACACGATGGAGGTGGGAGAAATAGCCAGAAAACGCTAGCGTCGGCGCACATGCCGTATAGCAGAGGCCGTTTGGGGAGCGGAGGCGGCGCAACTCCTCTTTGTGGCGCTGGAGGCCGTCGGAAGGCATTGGGGAGGGGCGTGCGCAGGGGTGGCGATCGGCACAGACGTTGGCACAGGACTAGCATCGCTGAGCGAAGGAACTGCGTTGAGGCCAAAGTCCTGCTGTGTGCGTTGCTTCGTGATAATGGTACTTCGATAATGAGAGCCGGAGAGAAAACTGAAAGTAAGGAAAGAAAAAAAAAGAGAGAATAACATAAAAACATTTTCAATCCATATGAGTTGTGTACGTTTTTGTCTAGATCCAACTGTACGTGTATATATAAAAAAGAATTGTGGATGTTAGCTTGTGTCATTACTATACAATATGTGGATTGTGGATTATGCTTGTGTACGTCATAGTAGTTGATCATGTTACTATGAAACGATTTGGAGACTGAAACGGGATGTATCAAGATTGATTTCATTGAAAGTCCAGAGTTCATAGCAACAGTTGATAGATATAAAAACAATAGTGGTAGCTGTTGTATATAAAAACAAAAAAGACAAATCAAGCAAGTATGTGAAGCTGATCTTTTATTCAAGAGACTAGAGTGCTACATGAAACCTATATTGAAAAAACTGAAGTGCTACGTGGAACCTATATATTGAAATTCAGATCAAAAAATTGTTGCACAAACGTTCGTGAACTTCAGAGACCGAACAATCTCTATCAATGAAGGAAAATAATAATGATCATATTATATGAATTCACGCGGTCCACGGAATACGCCCTCGCTAGGCTGCAAATTTTAAAAATACACTATTATGTTTAAAAATACTTAGATTTATAACATATGAAAAGAATGCTTGAGATAACCGCCGAAATTTTTTTATATACATCAATAATATTTGTAAATATATGTCCATCATAAAAAGGGATAATGAATGTGTTTAGAGCTAAGAAAAGAGAATGCTTGTGGCAAATAATTATTATTAAATCTTCCATTATAACTTATGTCGATGTAGTAATGCAAGAATTTAATTCATGGCATACCTTCATAATTGGGATATCCGATGACAACAAATTTTAAACCTTTTGACAATAGGGCACTGACATTGCATTCTCACGTAAATGCAAAGCTAGCTAGCTAGGACACTGTTTGCCTGTTGGAGCAAAGCAGCAGACTGCAGGCGCAGACTGCAGTTGACTTATCCGGGCAAGCCGCATGGGAGCCGCCGACGAGGGAGCCGCAGCTGCGCATCTAGCAAATGTAGGGCAGACGCGCGTTAGAGAACAGCCGGAGCTCGTCGAAGCTGGCAAGCTGCGCATCTCCCCTGCTCTCCCTGCCTTCGAGGCCAGCGCGAGCAGCACGCGTCCGGAGTCGCGGAAGCGGGCGAGGCCTCCTCCCGGCAGTCGGTCTGCGGAGGAGCAGGTGCATCCCTCCTCACGGCAGCTGCGTGATCTGCACGGCGACAAGGATCCGGAGCTTCTCCCTGGCGCGTCGTGGGCGAGCGGACGCGCGGACGTTGGGTAGAAACAGTCCGCCGCGGCCACAGCCTTTGGCCTTCGTATAGTTCGGGTACGTACTCGGTAGGAGTAATCACGTGAAGATCATGGGCCTACATAGGAGATTGGTCTGTCGACCTGTTGGGCTGGCTCACAAACGTACGGGAAGGAACCGAACACAAAGGCAGACGGATTTTCTGGTCAAGATATTTTTACTTCTATACCTATTTTTCTGTCTGCCCCTATATATGGGCCTTAATTGGCCTAAAGCCCACTGGTCATGTCATGTCCGGTTGCAATCAACCACCTGCTGCTGAACCCGCCTACACAGGCAAGGAAAAAAGCCCACAAGCAATCAACTAATATCGAACCAAGCTGCGGTCGCGGGTCCAGCCCAATCACGGCCCACTGCTGCTAATCCGTCGGAGCAGGAAAGGAAAAAGCCAAAAAAAAAAAAATGCCGTGGTTCGAAATTTGCTCTACAGGTTTACCACCACACCACTAGAACACAAGTGATGTTATTTATCTCTACAGCTTCGGAAAAGATCATTACAATTGGCAAGGAAAAAAATACTATGACAAAGGTATTTGCATATATATCTGGTAAAGGGTATTCGCATATAGATCTGGCAATTTATTTAGCCCCAATGCCTTCAAACTTTTTACGTAAAAACATCATTATGGTTGGCAAGACAAAAAAAAATGTGTTCACCCAAAATTTCAGTCCGATCCAGAGCCCTGGCACAAGGCAAAACGAGTTCACGACAGAGCCTAGCCGTGAGCCCAACTGTCTTGATCCGTTTGTTTGTTATCTTAGCCTACAAGTATATTTTGTATGTTTTGTTTGTTGTATTAGTCCCACATGGCTTATGAAAAGGTCTTGTCGCGACCTCAAATGTGTAACCTCAATTGTCGTGTCACCATGAGGAAATCACACCGGATAACAACGAGGCGACAAAGAGACTTGAGAGGGAGACCAAAGACAAGGAAACCGAGGGACATGACGGACATGGTTGTGTCAAAACCGGAGAAGGTGGTGGCGGGATAACAACGAGGTCATGACGGACATTGTTGTGTCACGACCCGGAAGGTGGTGGCGGGATAACAACTAGGCGACCAAGAGACTTGAGAGGGGAGACCAAGGACAAGGAAGCCAAGGACATGACGGACATGGTTGTGTCACGACCCTGTAAGGTGGTGGCGGTGGTAGCGGCAAAGTGGACGTAAGATAAACTTGTATAACACAACAATTTATACATCCCGTTCACAGAACGCGACTTTTATATTTGCATAAGACTAATAAAGAGAAAATTTCTTGACCCTAAAATTTCCGTCTGCCCATATCCATATCTATCCTGCAAGTCCGGTTATTTTTCTACACGGAAGTTCTCCGTGGCCCTGAAGGACTATACCAATTCAATTCCGATAACTTTTCCATATACTACACGTACTCAGGTTCCAGGGTCCTTATGTAACTCGGTTATTTCAATATTATTGTCCGGTTGTTTCTCAAATCCATACGTGTCCGGTTACATAACAAAATACATTGTTTCTCAAATCCATTCGTACATAAAAATACTGGGTCCTATTATAGAAAGCAAAAACAAGAGATCTACAAATATCTTCTCCAACGTCCCGCGGCTGCTGGGTGCAGCTGTACGAGCCTACGAGGATGATGCACAGGTCGTTGGCGACTTCGCGTGTTGTATCCAGCTGCTCGCGGACGACAGGTTCTACGAGCTCTCGTGTTGGATCGATGCAAATTGTTCGAGCCGATAAACTGTCGTCCAAGGTGAACACCGATGTTGGTTCCAGCGTCGGCAGTTAATCACTTTGCCTATCAGCAATTGATTCCTTTGGAAGTGCAGTTCCAAAGGAATCAGAAAAAAATGTGTCTAGCGATGAAACAAATTTGGAGTCTAATATGTGTTGGATCCCGTTGCAACGCATAATATTCTTTAGTTAATACTAAAAGGCAGGGGTCATCGCGCCCTCAAATTCTAAAAAAAAAAAAAAAAAACAACACCTCTTCCTTATCCTCTACCGTGGGCCCTACATGTCATAGGCACAAGCTTCCTCCCTTCCTGCACGTGGACTCGGTGTACATGGAATAAAGTGTGAGAGGAGCCTGGACCCTAGATCGGTTCACGTGTGGTGGACCGAGTCCACAGCACACTGCGTTCCCATCCGTCTGCTGGCTGGACCCGCGCGTCAGCCGAATGGTAATTGCTAGGCGCACACGGAGAAGTGTACACGGAAGTGTAAAAAGACATTTTCTAGTCATCAGAAAATTTCTGGAAATTTTCCAAATAAACTAGGTACACCCAACATCCTTCCCACCAATTTTCACATCATTTCCTTATTCCCAAAATTCCAGAAAATATTTCCAAAGTTTATTCCATTTATAAAATTCCTATTAAACTTTGGAAATTCATATCTCCTCCATTCCAACTCCAAGTCCATCCATTCCAGTTCCCTAGTTCTTATAAAATCATGCCCTAATTATTCATGCCCTTGTTTCATTATTTGGTGCCCATTTAAATTCTAGTAGTTGCTTGCCCTGTTTATAATTATATTTATCGTGCTCTGTAGATTTCGTAAACCCAAGTCACCCTTTTCTGCTAGCCACACCATGCACCGTATATTCGTGTATGCATGTACACCCTCACATACATGAATACTCGAATATACCTTCACATAGATAGTCTACATGCTAGATATACGCAATGGGTATTCATATATATAAATACATATACACACATAAAATATAAAAATGGCTAAGGACATAAGTGTATGTATATAAACATATGTACCTATTAAGTTTACCTATGCATGTCTAACCCTCTCTAACCTAGCCGTATACTCGTGTATGTGTATTCCATAACACATGCATTTGTTATACGTGTCTTCTACACACATAAAATATACCCCCCCGTCCCACCGAGTTTGTCACCCCGATTCCGTGCCATCTTATTCGATGCTTCGTCTTATTCAAATTTTTTGCACAAATATAATTTATTTTGGTGCGACTTATTTTTATCAATGAAGATACTTAAATATTGATTAGTTTATTTTATGATTTACATAAATATTTTGAATAAGACGGATGGTCAAACATGAAGTTCAAAAGTCAAAAACGACGAACTCCATGGGATAGAGGGAGTACCCAATATATGGGTATACGCTTATGTGTGGCTAACCCTAGATTAAGCCTCCCTCCTCTCTAACCCTAGGCATACGCATGTGCATATACGTGTTTGCTAACCCATCCATCCCTTGATGGAGCTAACCCACGTAGGAACGTCGTTGCTTTCGATTGTTATGTTTGTGTTTTATGTTTGTCAACACCGGAGACCACCCGACGAATCCGAAGCATCACTACACCAAGCCACGGGGAGTTAGAAGCACCGGGACCAAGAACCTTGGACATACTCGTCGGTAAGAGACGAGGCAAGTCCTTACCCCTAACCCGACTTAATTCCTATGTAACTCAATATAATTAATAAGATGATAAGATAAGTATAAGCACGACAAGCTGTGCGGGGGGAGTGCTCATGGCTATGTGCATGGGGCTTCGTAGTGCTATGTCATTATAATTTGACCTTAAAATGTTGTCGTTGAGCCTGACAATGATAGCTTTGGGAGCTAACCCTGGATGCTCTATGATCATTCGCATTATCTAAGCTTGACTTATTAAGTTTATGGAACATGGTTTAAAGAATTGGACTTAATCAACAAAAAGTGAGTTTGGGGTGATTCATGTGGGATGGATCGTCTCGGCGGGATTAAGCCTAGAGAGGGGTTTCTTGTATTGGATAACTCACTCCCTTAAGGACCGGTTCACGGACCATCTACCTAGTGTGATTATCCGTGCGACCCCACAGGATCGGGCGGGCCGGATCTCACACCCTGTTAGATTGATGTATACGTAATACCTAGGAGTTTCAGAAGTAGGCAAAAGGTCTATTGGGAGCTGACACGGATGCTAGATGATCTTTCGTGGTCGGGTTGGCATGGATGCTAAGTGTTCTTCCACGTTAAGCAATTGAGAATGAGATTATGTATATGAATGATTAAATTGTTGGCATGCTAAGTGATCTTCCCATTGGGATGCTGTGTGATCTTCCTGTGGGGTGCTATGTGATCTCCCCGTCCAACCCCCGAGAAGCCTTTGGTAGAGAGTATACGAAGTCTAGGTTCGCAAACTGCGGGTACCGGGATCTCGTTAGGCCTATCGGAACCAAACCTAGATGGGAAAGACTGCACCTATCGTGTGGGGGAAATTTGTACAACCTCTGCAGAGTTTCTTAAATCTATTCGAATAGCCACGCCCTTGAATGGGGCGGATGCTAGGTCGATCATCTATGATTAGACACACACACACACACCTAAGAGAATTTGGTATGTAATCTGTTAACTTTAGCTTTGGATAATTAATAACTAACCCGGGAACTAGTGAGAGTAGTTATGCTCTACTAGGGCCCAACCCACAATCGGTAACCCTTCACCTCCCCTCGGTTGGGACTTGCTGAGTACGAAAGTACTCACCTCTCTTTTTTATATTTTTTTAGAATGTTATCTACATGTGTGTATCCAAGGATTAAGATACGAAGGACTAAGCAAGGATGGAACCACAAGGAGTACAGTTGAAGACGGAGGCAATCACGAAGGAGCTACATGAAGATGTCGCGATCGAGTTATAGGAACGTGTCTCTAGCTGCTGCTAATGGTATAACAGAGCTCTCGCCGTGTCTCTTATCCATTGCCGCACTGACCAGTAGCTTGCGCTCGAGCTCCAAACTCCGATCGACGGCGGCGTCAAGGTTGTTGTGGTCGCCGGCGCGGCCAACCGGACGGGGTTCGTGCTCACCACGGTGCACAAGAGATTCGCTGCGACTGATCTGACAGCGACAGAGCAGCTATATTACAGCAACAATAAGATAGAGGAAATACGTGCCTTTTCGAAGAGTTCAAGAAATTTATTTTCTTAATTTCATTTTTTTGAAAACTTCTTATATATGTCTATATGTCAATGTCATCCATATACTATGTACTAACACACAAAAAAGAGAGGCTTAGATCGATGCTACGTGTATGAACCAAGTTTCTTTTATGTTGTCAAGTTACAGAAGTGCATTTTTTTGAACAAATTTCTATGTTTTCATCAAAGATGTGGGTTCCATTGTATATTTCTCCCGGAAATAGAAACAGGGTGGAAGTGGCAATGCCACGCGCCCATGATGGGGAAGCATCATATGCACCTTGCATGCATGCATGCAATGCATATATTAACTGGCGGTCACGGATTCATGGTGTCATGTAGTGTCACATGTGTGCCAAGCATGCATTCTAGTACATGATGTGGCTCCTTGCTATATAACTTACATCTCACATCGTACCTATATATAGTTCTACGTGATCTAGTTACTTTAACTAGGTTTATAAAATAATATCAACATTTATTTCTCCAAATTATAATTATTATGATAATATATTCTATGATTAGTTGAAGTATACTTATTTCACATTATAAATATTATATTAATATCAATTTGTATTAATCAAATTTGTTGCTTATTGAGAAGTGGGAATCACATTCTTTCTGAGGATGAGGGAGGATATAAGAGCAAGAAATAGAAATAGGAGTGTCTAGTTACATATCGACATATTTTATATAGTCAAATTACTCAGATTTTTTTATACATGAAACCCAAATAGATAATTGTAGCACAAATTCTAAAGAAACAATGAAAAGTATATAAATGAAACCGATTTAGTATCAAAGAAATCTGTCAAGAGATAAATAGGAAAAGTCGATAGAAATAAGGGAGCATGGCAATTCCATGGGCCCGGCCACGCATGACAACATCATGCATGTGCACCACCGCCATGCATGCATGCATGGTGTAACGAGACTGACGGTCATGGGGTGTCATGTAGTGTCACATGTGTACGTTCCAAGCATCTTCATGTCGTCACTCGTCGCTCTATGATAGATTCTTCCTCTATCTTGCCCTTTGGGATGGCCGGTGTCACTGCAACTGCAACTGCATCGAGGATCTGCTGCTCCTTCCCAAGCCCACCCGTGGCCCATGTCCGGCATCTTGCGATAATTCAGTTTTCACTCTCCAGAGGCCAATAATAATCTTGTCGGCTTTGCAATTGCATTTTACTAATCTACTCTGAGAATTAACCATTGGTAGCACAAGATTGATTGTAGGCATTGATATCCAAATCCATGTGTGTCAAAGGGTGAATTGAAGTGAAAGTAATTAGTTACGTGTAGGATTATCAACATATAAATTGAGGTGAATACAATTACGCGTGATAGGCTTTCTTCTTTTGTGTAGGATTATTAAACTTTGTTTTTTTTTAACTCTTGATGATGAAACTCTTTTTAAAATTCAAATGGCCGGCTCCTGCATGAACAATTTACGCAGCGCCGCCGCTGTAGTAATGTCATTCTTGTGTCGTGCTAACAACCATGCATGTAGGATCCTAGAAGCCCAACACAAAAGATGATACCAAGTCCTAACTATGACTAACTACCACTTTGTTGATTTGTACAGCTGGGGTTTCAGCTTTTGCATGCTAAGTTTTATAAGAGTTCATGCTAATTCCCTTGTTTGGTAGCTGGTTCGCGAGCCAATAAGTTAGCACGCTGCTTAGACCCTATTTCAAAAAAAGGGAATAATATTTATTTTTGGGAACAACAAGGGAATAATATTTGTTTCTACTCATGTCTTTTTCCTACGAAATTATTAATATTATTATATATACTAAAGTTGGTTCCTCTGTTTTTTTAGCCATCGGATCGGGAGTCATTTTTTTTAGATCACGCCGAAACGTATTTTTCATTAAGCGAAAAGAGTTTCACAAATGAGTAACACAAAACACATGGTAACAGCCAGTTACCAATGCAGCCCTACACTAATAGATGCACACAAAGCAATTACATGACATCAATTTTCGACAACCATCGTAAAAAAACTCTACTAAGTTATGTGAAGTTCATTTATAATTTTCTGAAATTCCTTCACTTCAAATAGACCATTAAAAGAAGACTAAAACCTGCACAAGAAAAACAAGCTTCATTTCACTAGACCGGACGAAAACAAGAGGGAATAAGGCTAAGGCCTCCTTTGGATGGTAGGGGTAGAGAGAGGATAGGGATGGGAAAATCATAGGGTGTGAGATGACATCCTGTAGGGAGTAATCCAAAGGAAAAATTCCTACCACTGCCTTTGGCACCGGCCACCGGAGAGGATATCAGAGGGTGTCGCTTTTTTTTTTTTTTTTTGAAAAAATTGGCTCACTACCATTAAAAAGATTGCATCTTTAGAAAACTACCATAAAAAGATTAGGGTGTTGAAAACTACCATCGAAAGACTTCTCGTTAGCAGGCTTTACCACCACCGTTAAATCTACGTTACTTGGACTTGGGCTAAGAATAGAACACGGCCTAAAAATAGAACACGGACACCGCACGAAGCCGCCGCGGCCGCTTTGCTCGCACGAACCTGGCCGCGAGAAAGCGGCGTCTTTGCGCTTTCTCTCCACTGCGACGACGCTCCTCCCGGCGACGACGATCCTCCCGGTGACGGCGCTCTCCTCCATGGTGCGCCCCTCTCTACTGTTCTCGATCTTGTGCTCTTCTTTCATGGTCTAAACCCTAAAGCCTAGGTATTGGGGATTCTGTAGTGTCGTGACAAGGGATTGGGGTTTTGAGAGAAGATGGATGCTACTGAAATTCCAGAAGGGTGAACTCCTTTGAGACTCTATATTCTTCCAATTTGTATCTATTTTGCTTGTATTTTTGTGTGCACATACTGTTTGTGAACGTACTGAATTTTTCCCCTTTGTTCCATGTGTTTTGTTGTATATATTACAGGATTGATCCAAAAAATGCTTGTAAAGTAGAGGTCACTGTGAACTCATACTTCAGTATTATTCATGGTAAAAAGGTGTACAATAGGGGTAGAGATGTAGGCTGGGTTGTTGATTCAGAAAAGTATTCAATCATTAATCTAGAGAGGGACATTGCTACACAACCAGCAAGCATATTTCTGGGTTGTAAAAGGGGTGCATTGGACATGCAAGTTAATTTCAGACGATCAGCTCCGCAGCTTGCTAAGGGAATCTCAATTGGTGATACA
This sequence comes from Hyparrhenia diplandra, assembly GCA_015847255.1. Taxonomy (NCBI): domain Eukaryota; kingdom Viridiplantae; phylum Streptophyta; class Magnoliopsida; order Poales; family Poaceae; genus Hyparrhenia; species Hyparrhenia diplandra. The sequence continues at coordinate 61,629 of JADLZK010010468.1, read as the reverse complement.
TGAGCTGAACATGAAAAGTTGAGGGCTGCACTATGACATCAACAAAAGTGGTCCCATGTCGGCTGAAATTTTAGGAACTACAAAGGAAGGTTGTAATGCTACTCAAGCTGAATTAGAACAAGAACTTCCACCACCTCGTCCAAAAAAAGGAAAAAAAACCAAGGTAATGTAATATCTTGTTTTTTCATGCTCAAAACGTTGTTTTACTAACGGGATCCCTTTACTAACCCAAGTTCTCAAACGTAGGATAAACAAATCTGAAGCTGTTGAAGCCTCCACAACTGATGCTGGGACCTCCAGAGCAGCTGCTGAAGCCTCTCCAACACCTCATTTAAGCCCAGGAGTAACAACTAGAAGGATGGCATCTCTTTCTCCAACTAGCCCAGGTGTAACAACTAGAAGGATGGCTGCAATCTCACCCGGTGGAATCAATCGGAGGATCGTCATTGAGTAGATGAATTAGCTATATTAGTACTTTAGTTTGTGAACCATGGTCTTGTATATATGTGTGTGTAATTCCTGGAGAAACCAAGCTGAAACTTTTGGAGAAACCATGCTCGTGATGAAGCTTTTGGAGGAACCTTGCTGAAATTTCTATGTGAAATTTCTGGACAAACAATGATGTCTGTTTCTATCTGCGGGAATGATGAAATTATTAATATTATATATTATATATATATACATATACCTTGATGATAGGGGGTGGTTGGGAACAACGGCAGATATGCTGCTGCTGCCAGGTCTGAATGGTTTTTTTTTTTTTTTAGAATATGTGCTGCTGCCTGCTGGAAATAAGGTGTGAAGACAACTCAAAAGAATAAGTTAACGTGGAGTTAACAGATGTGGTAAAAGCTATAACAGAGTAAACTTTCAATGGTACTTTTCTCCAGCCAGATCTGGTATTTTTCTAAAGATGGCTTCTTTTAATGGTACTCATCTAATTTTCCTTTTTTTTTTTTTTTTCCACCCCGTGAATTTGATTCTTTGGGTCCGCTATTAGCTGCGGAGTCCGACGCCTGCACGACTCGCGTCCGCGAGCGCAGAGCTGAGCCGACAGGGCGGACCTCCCTTCTCCAACCCCGTCTCCCTCCCTCGATCTCTGTGTGACCGAGCCGTCCCCGGTGGCCGCCCGGCAAGAGGACGGCGGCGCCCTCCCCACCCCCGCTCCCCCGGTGGCCTCCCCGCGCTAGGGCTGGCCCGACCGCGTTCGCCCGGCGGCGCACTGCCCCGTACGGCGGCTCTCTCGCGGCGATACGGCGGGCCCGGTGGACGGCTGCGCGCCGCGCCCCCGCCTGCGTCCATGGAGGCCGCCGCCCCATTCGCCCGTGCCATCTTCGCCAGCAACAGCACGGCCGGCGCCGGCCAAGACACCAGGAGCCAGCGGGCTTGGCCATGGGCGCGTTTCCATGAAGTCTGATCTCATTTTTCTTTCCTACGAAATTCCTATGGAATGGAGGCGAAGGATTCTATCCTACGGAAAGTTTCCTATGTTTCACCTGTGAGCCAAAGGCCTGGAAAGGAAAGTTTCCTGATCCTACGAATTTCCTCCGTTTCACCTGCAAACCAAAGGCCAGGGGATGACACGAGCAAAATGTCCACACAAATCTAGACGGCCCACGCTCGGTAAGATTATAATATTTTTTATTTTGACTTTCTCTAGCCTGACACTCTTTTAAAAATACAAAGGAAATGCTTCCAGAAACCAGAACAGTTTGCGCAGAACATTGCAATTGTGGTAGGGCCCTGGTGGCCCAGTAGATAATATAATCATAATTTTTGAGCCTAGGTTTCTAATGGGTCATGGCCCGCTTAAAAAATAAGGAGGTTGGGCTGAACTTCCACTCGAAGCTGCTAACAGGCTTTTTGCTTTCTTCTATATTTGTCTACAGCCCAGCATCAATTCAAAATTATGATTGAAGCATGCACAGAAAACATGAGTTCCCGGGTGAAGAAGAATCAGTATTGTATATATATATACTACCGTTAAACAAGGTAGGATGGTCCAACTCGGTAGCTGAATCTGCTGCAGATTCAGCTACCGAGTTGGATAGTATATATATTGTATATATATACTATTGACAAACATTTCTTTGTTTAAAAGTTCAAAAGCATTTTTAACTATCCACAATTGTCAGGAATTTTTTTATGCTTGCCGATTATCCTGTAATGACGAAATGAGTTTCATGACAATATGGTAGTACTGGATTAGTTTATATGGCGATTTCTAACTAGACGACTTAGTGACAAGCAAATAACTTCATGACAATATGGCAACTCGGTAGTTGGCTTGCAGCTGGCGTACGTGTATCCATCAAAACACCAGCGGCAGCTAGCGCGTTAATTGATCGATCTTCGTTTAATTTGTTGATGTGTGGATTCAGTGTTAGTGAGTGATGACGATTCAGATTTCAGGCTGCACATGTGTCAGATATATAGTCGCTGGCCCTGCTCTGCAACTACTAGCTGCTGCTTTAATCTGAGTTGTGCATGATTCAGATGGGCCGTTGCATTGCAGCAGGCCAAGTTGCTTGATCGATCGAGTCGCGGCGCTGTTCTGGCATGGACCAAGCCCGGTCGGCCCAGGCCCGGCAAGCACAACTTTGTGCCAAGCCCGGACGGGGGGCGGCCCACGATTACAAGAGGCGAGAATGAAGCACGATTCTTATACGGCGCCGCGGCCGCGCGCTATCCATAACGCCGCGCCGCGGCGCCTTGTGCCGCGTCTTTCCCGGGAGGGAGGCGTGGGGAGGGGGCCCGGGGTGGGCGGGAAGCGGCCGGCGACGGCGCGCCCCCGCCGGGCGGTGGACGGGAGCGGCCGCCGTGCCCTAGTTTTTAGGGTTCGACCACCATCCCCTAGCTTTAGGCCCCCGCGAGGGCGGCGGCGGTGGCGGCGATTAGGGTTCGGGGAGGAATCCGGGTATAGAATCCGACCCGGCCGGGCGCGGCGGTCGTGAACGCGGTGGTGGCGGATCGGCCACGGTGAGCGGCGGCTGCCCGGCCGAGCGGGGCGGGCCCCATCCGGTGGGCATGGGTAGGCGGCGGATGTCGCCCGGAATCCATGGCGGCGGCGATCTCGCCGGGCGTTGGAGAAGAAGAGGGGGGGGGCAGGGGGAGGGCGGACGCCGCGGCACCCTAGGGCTCGCCGGAGCTCCGCCGAGCCCTAGAGCCGGCCAGCGGCGGGGCGGGACGGCGGGGCGGGGCGAACGCGAGGAAGAAGAAGGGCATGCGCCCGGTTCGGATAGCGGCGCTGCGTGCGCCGCTGTGCGTCCCTCGGAATGAAGGGGCATTGGACATCGACCAAATTATCAGAGAAGTTATCGGGTTGTGTGTGGACTGTGGAGAGAGGGACCTCGCCGCCGGCATCCATGATCCACCCGGTGACTCACTCCAGCGGCGCTCCAGCAGGCTAGCTGCAGGCATCCACTTGGATGCTGACTGGCCGATCGATGCTTGCTGCAGTAAAGGTCGAGGCGAGATCGATGTTGCCAGCTAGACAGACGAGCGAGAGGGATCGGAAGGAGGAGTTGTAGCGTACATGCATGCTGCAGCTAGCAATTGCAACCACAACCAACCAACTTGGCCTGCCAGTGCCAGTGCCAGTGTTGCATGCCGTTGGCCTTCGGAAACACATTGCAACAAGTTGGCCTTCCTGCAGATCGAGTTGGATATGGACATCGTCGTCGAAAGCTGAGTGATTATTCGGAACACAGTTCATTCAGCGCGTTGCCGCTGGACACTTGGAGTCTTGGACGTTGGAGCCAGGAGGGGATCGATCGATCTATCGTTCCATCATCGTGAGCGCCTGGACGCATCATCTCCGATTCCGATGGCGCGCTGCTACGTACGTACCAAGCGTGCTTGTATGGCTGGACGTTGGTGGCAAGCGCAGCGCGGTTTCTACCGCCAGTGGATCTCTGGAGCCGGCCGGGCTGGCTGCCCGGCCTGCTGGGTTTATTTGATTGGCGGCCCTAAGCAAACGACAGTGGTCCCTCACATTCGATCAGCCATCGGCCGGCTCCAGCGAGGTCAGCGAGCTGGGAAACGTACGGCCTCAGGTACTAACTACTCTTATTCTTACTCTACGTACGTCTCTACTATACTACCAGTCTACCACTACATATACTTGTGCAAATGGGTGCATCGATCAAATGATATGATACGCCTGCCTGCATCAGCTAAAGGGTTGTTGGTGACTTGCATTGGCTCGATGCATCGTCATGAATTTTTTTTTTAAGAGCATGCCTAGGCGCGTTTTTCATTAAGCAGACAGAGTTTTACAAACCCATGGTCGATCCGGTAACACGACGATTACCGGGATCGCTCCCATCCACGAGTCACGACCACACCTACTTCGTCATGAATTGAAGTTGAAGATATAGGTAGCTGGTGGGGGTAGCGATCGAGGTAGGTGTACGACAACCCGCACGAGGGACCGGCTAGGAATCTCTGTTACTTCTAGTTCTCTGTTACTTCTAGTTTATTTGTTGTATATATCATATCAAACAGCTACAGCTACAGCTGAGCTGAGTCTGATCAGTTGATGCCTGTGCATGCACTAAAAAATGGCCACCTACATCGATCTCTATCTCTACATTGCACATGGTGTACGTGCCGTGGCCGGTAGACCTGTCAACTCTTGTTGTGTTGTGGTTGTGATAATAATCTTGCTGGACGTACGTTTTGTGTTTATCTATCCCTCGACGTTTTGCTACTATAATAATAAGGCCATATGGCCTGATATCTCTCTAAACTGAAACCAGATCCAATATTATACACACTTATAGCTATCTTGCTAGTTCACACACCTCATATGATCGATACCATGCACCACACTCTCTTTCCAAGAACGCATATGCACAGCCGTGATGATCAATATGCTCGTGCATCAATCTATAATCTAACAAATAATTGGATCCAAAAAATGGCTCCATTGCATTTCTATTCACTCCCAACATGCATGAGTGATCATGCACGCTATGACGCTAATATATAAGAACAATTCAAACTCAAATTGATTTAAAAAAAAATGAGAGGGAGGAACTAGATCGTTTTCCATTAAGAAGAAAATGAGGCGTGTAAATCCGTCCCCGACAGGGATTGAACTCAGGAGTGGTTGGTTTCCAACACCTGAGAACCAACTGGGCTACTCGTAATAAATTGATTCACCTCAGCAGCAAAAATCTCTAGCTGAGTTTTAAAAAGAAAAGGCAAATCGATGTCTTGCTGACCAAATAGTAGCCGATGATCGAATTGCATGAGCTAGCTAGGGACCTTTGGGTTCCTTTGGGTTTGAAGCTCGATCAGCTGGAGCAACAGCGAGCAGCAACAATAGTCGTTTGTCGTTGCGTCCGTACATGTCGTCTTCCCTGCTAGCTCCAACAAGGCTCGAGCGGCGCAAATGGCGCGGCAGCAGCATTTGTGAAATGCAGCCATATGCAGGTGGGCCCGGGGGAGCACGAAACACGAGCGAAGCATCTCATCTGGGCTCCCGCCCGCCGAGAAGTTGCCAGCCTCAGACTCGCTCTGTCGTCCATGCCTCCCGGATCCTGTCCTCTCTCATCAACCCCCGGCACACCATGGCATCGAGCCATCAATTGTTAAACTAAACCTTGCCACTGATTACAATAACATTACAAGCTACTAGCATACTTAGTTGCGACAGTGTGGTGATGAATAAAGAGATGATTTACACCAAGCTGTACTAGAGGAAGTAGAAGCCATGATCGTTGGGTCCATGGATTGGAGACTGGAGAGACTACTCTCTCGATCCAGAGACACATGTGCGATGCGAGCTGTCTGCATCCATGCGCTGCATAACGTCTACTTATCATGTAGCAGCGCCAATCCCTGCAACGGGTGAACACACCTACAGTCCTGCTGCACTGCATGCCGCCCCTGCCATCCCACAAACACCAACGACACACGGCAACATCGCATTTGTATTAATGTGTGCTTACCGTTACTTAATCTCCACTACTCAGAAAGTATTTATTTATTGAGAAATCTGACCTTATTCAGAAATCTGTCTATTCAGAGAAGAAGATTTTATTCAGAACGTACTTGAGATGATCTCCTGCCCAAAAAATGTATAAACAACACTTGCAATTGCTGAATCAACGCTTTAAAATATTAAATAACCGGTGTGGCCTACTGTCACTCTCGTTAATCTCAAGATACAAGCCTTACTACACTGCAGTATTTAACAGCTGATTTCATTCAGACGATCTGAAATCAGGTAGAAATACGTATAGAAAACAGAGAACGGAGGCCAAGAACGATCCTGCCACCGTGGCTACACTGCACTGAATCGCATCACGCGTACACCCACTTGCTGTCTGACAGACAGCCGCGTTCCGGTTCAGCCTTCTGCAAACCCAAAGGCCACACTGTCACTGTCACTGCTAGCGCGTGATCGACGAGCCAGCAGGCAGAGCGCAGCTCCATCGTCAACAGCGCTGCACACATGGCTGGCAGTGGCGGAGCTAGGATTTCAAGTTAGGGTGGTCCATCGTATATTTTTTTTTAACATGTCTATACATAAGTATATAAATTGTAAAACACATGTAATTAAAATATTACGTACCACAAAATAGTTGAAGAACAAAATGTCACTACTTCTTCTTGTTAGTCCTCTGCGCCTTGTAATAGCTATGAAAGTGTTGATAATGTCTTCTTCATTCAGATTTGCATTTACATAAAAAACAATTCAGGTTATCATTGCATACCCTATTGGAATCCAAGAGACGAAGACACACAGTATGAATTTGCTAAGACTTGATTGAGTACAACAGTATGAACTTATGATCTGTCAATAAATAAAATAATAAATGAGTATAGGTATATACATATACGGATAAGATAGGATTCACCGGATGACTGAACAAGTGAACATGAACCTGCCGATCACCGCCGAGCGCAAGTTGCCTTGCCTTGCCTGCTGCCTCGCTGATCGCTGCCGGCCGCCGGGCGTTGGTTCCTTGCTGCTCCTGCTGCCTTGCTGATCGTCGCCGGACTGGTTCCCTGCTGCCTCGCTGTCTTGCTGATCGCCGCCGGGCGCTGGGCGCTGGCAGGCAGGTTGAAGCCGGCCGGCTCCAGTCTTGATCTACGAAGACTACGATTGGAAGAGGAAGAGACGGCGGGCGGCAGGCTGCGATGTACGATAGAAACGAAGAGACGGCGCTCGCGGCCAGATGAAATGACGGCCTTGTTTCCTCGCAAAAAAAAATGGCCCTTGCTTGGGCTGAGCTCAGGGTGGTCCGCGGCCCAACAGGACCACCCTGTAGCTCCGCCACTGATGGCTGGCCCGCCCGCGCCCGCTAACCTAGACATGCCAGCCACGCGGAACGAGCTCCGCCTCGATCCGCCTCTTTATAAGCAAGGAACACGCACGCCGACCGCACACCATCTAGCTCCTTCGACCATATCGGCGGTGGCAGCAGGCATGGCGCGCAGCTTCGCGCGCTCCATCTCCTTCCCACTCAGCCCGTCCAGATCATCGTCAACCAAGCCCCGCGCCTTCCATGCCGCTCCCACCCGATCCTGGCGCACCTCCACGCGCACATCGGCGCCGTGCGTGCGTGGGCACAGGACCCGGCCACCTCGGGCGCCGCAACGGGCCTCGCTCACGTCGACGCGCTCCACGCCGCGCTCGGCGACCTCCTGGACCTCCCCGAGGCGCAGGCCGCGCTCACCCACTCCGCCACTGGTGACCGCCTACTTGACGCCTTCCTCCGCCTCGCCGACGCGCACGGCTGCTTCCAGGAGGCCGTGGCGGAGCTGAAGCGGGATGTGGCGGGGAGGCGCTGGCCGCCGTGCGCCGTCGCGACGGCGGGCGACTGGCGTCCGCGCTCCGGTCGCGGCGCAAGGCCGGCAAGGACCTCGCACGCCTCGCGGCCTCCGCTGACAGGGACGGCGCCGCCGCCGGCAGCAGCAGCAGACCCTCGCGACTCGGTGTCAGCAGCACGGCGGAGGTCGAGGTGGCCGGGCTACATGTACTCCAAATATACAATATACAAACAAAAACTCTGTTTTTCAAATTTTTTAGTCAGAGGCTAAAACAGTCTTTTTATCCTTGACTTAACACCGTTACCGCCCTAAAACAGACCGAAGGCCATACACCTAATAAATTTTCGTTTGAGGCCATAGGACCAAATTCATTTGGAAAAGGGCCATATACCAAATTCATTTGGAAAAGGGCCATATACCTGAACATCATTTTTTGGAGGACATACACCTAATTTTCCCGTAAAACAAACAGTATGACATAGTTTGAAGTGCTAAACAACTGGTTTTGTAGGTGGGTAATTATGTATTCCAGGGCCAATATTTAGGGGTATTTAGACTTTTTTCCGATTGTAAAAACAGTTGACACATCGAATACACACGCCTAAATCTCAAAAAAAAAAAAAGAATACACACGCCTCAAGCGCTATACGGATCAACATATTTGGCCCAACAAGGCCCATCATATAGGCTTCTCGCTTCCCTTTCCCTCTCTCTCTAAAAAAGAGTCCGGTTTCTATTGGCAGTTGGTATGTAAGGTCCGCGTGGCGGCGAATTCCTTCCTCGTTTCGTTGCGCGCGCGTTGGAGTCGGAATACCAGCGCGGGAGCGCGGATTCCCCCCCTCTCCTCGCGCCTACTTTATTTGGATCCGAGGCAATTGGGATCTCCCCCGTCCTCTTCCCCTGCGGCTTACTGGACCTGACCTGACTAGCGCCTCCCCCACCTCACCCATCATGGGTCTCCTGGCGCTGAATCGTCTGATGTCCGCTCAGCGGGAGCGGGAGCGACGCCGGCGGCGGCAGCAGCGCGGCCAGATCCGAGGTGAGGCCCCTTCTCGGTTATTCAGCGCCCCTGTCTGGATTTCCTGGCATCTATAGCTTTTTTTTTTTTTTTCCTGAATATTACTGCTCCTGTCGCCACAAAAGGGAAAAAAAACCGTTTCTTTTCTCTCCCTCGTTAATTTGGTGTGGATAGTTTATTGATTTGTTCGTCTAGAGTGACCCAAGTGAGCCTGTCAATGTTTATTTTGTAGTAAAAATCTTATCTTTTGGTGGATACAGAGCCAATCTCTGTCTGTCTCTCTCTTCTAGAGAGCTACTCGATTGATTTGGTTTTATCCAAGCTAGCCAGAGTAATATTTCGCAACAAATCGCTGTTTCATGGATACAAAGATTGCCCTTTTCCTTCACATCCATCTAACCAACCTATCTCTAATGATTGTTTCACTACAAAATTTTACTGTTGAGTAGGACCAGTCTCAATACCGTACTGAGATCTGGTAAAAGGATCGGAGGACACTAGAAAACCATAGGCAGCACCCTCCGGTCGAACGGGCCGACACGTTTTTACATGTTGTATTGTATTCTATTTAATGAATCTAGCTAGAGACAACTGAACCCATCAATTCACTGCAGAAAGGGCTGATAACATATAACCTAACATGGACCGTATATGTTAGGATAAAAAATATGTATTTAGGAGAATGAGCCATTGTGTGTGCCTTTGATTACTTCCTTGTTTTGCTTCGAATCAGCACATCCTTGCTAATGCGAAGGGTATGTTTTAACTTCCAAACAGTTGGATCACCAGACCACAAGTTTGACATGGTAGCCCAATCATATGAAAAAAACTTCCTAATTTCTAATGGTTCCATGTCTGACAATGCACTGTTGAATTGCCAAGAATTTGTAGAGAGAGCCAAAGTTTTTTTGTTTGAAAGATCCGGTTGCCTGGCTTTGCATGAATAAGGAGTTTACAGAGTTTGCAACCTCTTTTGTTTTTTTTTTTTCCACCATATTGTCAGACTGCATTACATCACGCAAACTGACCGTAGATAAGCTTTTGTCTTAATCAAGCTATGTTGAAATCTGAAATAAGACGAGCCAAACTACATTGTAGGAGACTTTCAGTTTAAATACATGACATAATCTCATATGGTACTAGTACCATGAGTACATGAAAAGTGTTTGAGTTTTTCGATTCTGCCTGTTTATCTGGTTGCAAATATGAGCAAGTGTGTAACTGAGTTAGCACCACAAATATGAGCTAAAGAACATTGATGGCTCAGAAAAACTTTAGATTTGTTCTGTTGCTCCTCCTATTCTCTGTATCTCCTCTGCCTGTAGTATATCTAGAATAAACATATATGCAATTTCTCATGTCTTCAGTCTATCATACTTCATAAGCATTTTCTCTTCTGTAGTTCTGTTCTAGTATGTGTGTACAAGGTGCTGAAATCGTTTGAGAGGTCTCAAGTTATAACATATTACATAACATGGACCCTATATGCTAGGGTAAAAAAATATGTATTTAGGAGAATGTGCCATTGTCTGCCTTTGATTAGTTCCTTGTTTTGCTTCAAATCAGCACATCTTTGCTAATGCGAAGGGTATGTTTTAACTTCCAACATCACCAGACCACAAGTTTGACATGGTAGGCCAATCACATGAAAAAAACTTCCTAACTTCTAATGGTTCCATGTCTGACAATGCACTGTTGAATTGCCAAGAATTTGTAGAGAGAGAGCCAAAGTTTTTTTTTTTGTTTGAAAGATCCGGTTGCCTGGCTTTGCATGAATAAGGAGTTTATAGAGTTTGCAACCTTACATAATGCGAGGTACGCGAACTCGCTCAGCAGACTTACTCACCACAGTATTTGCAATCATTAAGGAGCTAGACACTTCCCTCCTGCCATCAACCACAAAAGAGCATTCATCTCTAATCCCAGCAGCCACTGCTCTTTCTAACCTGCGTTCATCTCTGAAAATGACTGAGTTTCTCTGCTTCTAGATTTGCCATAGAGTTAGGATGGCAAGAGAGTTCAGGTTTTGTTCCATTTTGGGTTAGCACTAGAAACCACTCTTTGACGTCACTGTGTGGTGGATTGAGATTTGGGCAGCCACTCCACTGTGCTACAATCTCTCATATGGCTCGTCTGAAAGGGGCATTCGATGAATGGATGACAGGAGGTTTTCAGGTTTCTTCACAGAGGGCACAAAAATAATTTTTTTCTCCATGCTGTAGCCTGGCTGCGGTCCAAAGCCTGTTCTGGAGAAGAAGCCACATGAAAAACTTGCAAATTAGACGGGGCCCAGGCCTTCTAGATGAGCATAGGAAAATTGGATACAATCTGTCTGGCGGTGGGTATTATATGCAGAGTTGCAGAATACCCCCTGGAGCTTTGGAGTGTCCAAACGATCTGATCATCTTGGTTGGTGTCAAGGTTTAGTTGTAAGGACTGAATATCCCGCCACAGACTGAAAAACTCCCTGAGCAGATCAATATTCTTATTGTTGCTGATCCAATTCTCATGAAGCAGCGCCTCCCTGACCGTCCTGTTCTTCCTCCTACTGTGTGGAGCACAAGAGCGGGTATTAGAGATGAAGGGGCCTGTCCATCCATCCAGCTGGAGAATCAGGAGCCCCTTTTCCCACTATGGACGATCATGCTTGTGGCAGCTGCAAATCGTTTTTTGTCTGTGTCGTCCACCGGCAGCACCATACACACCCATTCAAAGCGCTCTGCTGAATCTCTCAAGATCCAGAATTTCAAGCCCCCCAAACCCCATCAGTCTGGTCACCAATGGCCATCCTACCTTGCCTCCTGAGATCTCACTGTCTCCCGCCCAGAGGAAACACCATCAGATTTTGTCATGGTCATTCAGGAGCTGCTTTGGCACTTTTGAGGGAGGTTAGCAAATAGACTGGAAGTGCACCCAAAACTGAGCGTACCAACTCTCTTCTTCCTGCATGGTTTAAGAGTTGACCTTGCCATCCTGTCAGCCTGCCCTTTGCCCTGTCCAGTATGCTTTGCACATGCGAAATTTTAAGCTGCCCAAGAGTGAGAGGGAGACCAATGTATGTTTATTGGGAAGCAGACCCTCTGCCGTTGAAAACTTGAAACCATTAAGAATATGGTCCAGATTGAGTCCAGAGCGAGCAGCCTTCCAAGAGTGTTGGCAGCTGGTCGCCCCACGCTGGCGGGCGGTGGAAACCCCTACCCGCCGCTGCGCCGCTTTCCTTCCGTCCCTGCCTGCTTCGCCGCCGCCTGAGCACGCCGCCCGGCGAGCTCTTGCTGACGCCCGATGGCGGCGGCGGGCGCGATTTCCCTTCCTGGTGGTGTGGTGGCGTCGCGGTTCCGCGCCCGGTCGGTAGCGTTGCCTTATTTCGCGATCGCGTGGGGCTCGGTGATGGTGATGGTGATGGGCAGCGGCTAGCGGCGGCGCCGGCTAGTGGCGGGGATGGCGCAGGGCATCGGCGGCTGGACTTCTACCTTCGCAGCCGCCCGGCCATGGTGGTTGGGCTGTGCGGGCTCTGGGCACCCGATGGGGTCCCATGGGCGTCGCTCCCCCTGCTCAACACCTCGGCGCTTCACCCCCTCTCTTCGGGACCTCTCCGGCGGCGGCAGCCGGCGTACCTGATCTGGGCCGCCGGGTGCCGGATCCGCCCTCCCTCTTGCCGTTTGTGCTTTGGGAGATTGGTGGCGTCGCCATGGCTGGCCAATTCAGGTTAAGCCATTTGCTGATCCACCGCCTCTTCTCCCTGTTCGCGCTCGGGAGACAAGCTTCACCGTCGCGACCAATTCGGGCTACTTGGTGCTGGAGCCACCGCAGCCTCGTCGTCATTTCCGTCGGCGTCGTCGGGGGCGTCTCGTCCGATCTATGGACGCCGTTGCGCCCTGATCTAATGGGGCGTGGTGGTGGCGGCCTCGATCCGTATGCGGCAACATCCACAAGGCCGTCATCAACGTCGAAGATCATCCACAAGGCGCTTCATCAACGTCGAGTCCAGCACCTTACGGGGGTCACCGAGCACTTGCCCATGCTTAGCCCCAGTCCTGTGGCCTCAACAAAGTTTGTAAGGATACTGAGAAGTGCCCTTAGTTCATTACTTTCGGAGTTTAGGAAATCATCAGCATATAGAGAAAACTCTTAACTTGGCCAGTCTTCCGCACAGCAATGAAAGGATTCCTTCCGGGTAACATGCCTGTCTGCAGTTCGCCCTGCAGATTCGTGTTACAGATATTCTGAGATATAGAAACTTTGATTTACTCCTTGATTTTCTATAGTAGTAGTACCTTATGGAGGAGTAGCGTACTACATGACTGAAGATGACATGACATTAGCCATTGTATGCTAGCGCAAAAGAACAGCATTGGACGCCAATGCCTTAGTGTGGATGAATAAGATTAGACTAGAGTATTAGACTATGAGGGATGAGCAAAGGGTGTGTGGGTAGGCGAATCTATGTCACTGGTGGTTGGGCCCCACTACAATTCTTTGTTGGATTAAATGGACTTGGTGTGAGTGAAGATTGTAATAGCTTGCATAAGTACATATGTCAATTGAAGTTCTTCTTATACTGACAAAAGTCATGTGGTATAAGCTTGCAGTTTTATTGCTTAACGTTTTTCTAACAAACTAATTGCATCTTTATGAGGAATCCATGTACTTGATCTCATATTTATTTTGTATCAGTGTCTTTACAATTTACTTGTCAATAACTGGAATGTGTTTCATTACAGATGCGAAAGATGGTAATCCTCAAGATCATAAAGGAAGATATTCTGTGCCAGACCTACCAGACCTACCAGAGGTACAATAAAATGCAGATTATCAAAGTCCCACAAATTGTCCATGGCAAATGATTTATATACTGCAACACGTTGAATAACTTTACTGACACTTAAGTTAGTCAGCTGGGTGGGGAATCAAGAATTCAGGTCCCACATTGGGCATGGGTCCTTTTTGTTATGTGATGGAAGTGAAGTAGCGTGAATGTTGTAGAACCATCAAAACCATGATCTCAAATGGTTCAAGTAGTAAAGAGATACCACATCTCTTTTCTAACCACACTAATATTTGGACAGTGGACTTATACTGCATTCATACTTTTGCTTTATTCAAGCTATTACTGGTATGATTCCTGAGCAGAACCACCCAAGTAGTCTGAAGATCCCATGGTGTTCACATAAGGTGTAGGGACCTCCTCTACACTTCGCCTACATAATGCCTTCACCTTCAATGTCACGGTACATCCACCCAAGCTCCTATGCAAAAACTGTGCCTCTACTTCTATGGCCAGCCTGCTTTGCTTTACTGGCCCTTTAGCAATTTTTTTAAGGTGAACAGCAGGTGCTCTGCCTTTTCATTATAGCCCACTAGCCAAGATCACCCTGTTTCCCCCCATCGTTTTGGCCCAGACTTTTGACCCTAGATGACGGGGAGGGTTGGTGTCTCTTTAGTTGTACAGTGAACCCAATATTCTTAATATCATGGGAAGTGATGTTTAATGGAGGAGGATGACATAGATTGTATTATGCAATGTTGATGTTGGCCAATGGATACCACAGGGGAGGTTAGAGAGTTGGAAGAGAGATTGGTCTTTTAACTTTTTCAGACATCGGTTTATATATTGCGGAGACATTCCACAACAGCCTTCCTATCTTCCTTAGTTCCTCTCCAAGCTAAACCGATCTGCTAGACCAAATAGCTAGCCAAACTGAAGCCTAACAAATCTAAACAGCATACCAACTACTGAAACGATAGCTTAGAGCTGATGGTGATTCTCTGCGCTGGCTATCCAACCCTGGAGTCCCCTCTTGCACTTTTCATATACTTGATACTCCACATGACAGTTAACTGCTCATGCTTCAGGAATACACTTTAATACTTTATATAGTTTTCAGCCTTTACTAGGTGCTAATGGGTCAATGGTGTCTTTTCTCTTTGTAAAGGTATTAATAGGCTGTTAGTGAAAATGGAAATGATATAATGATCCTTATACAATGCTAAACCTACTTACCACAGTCAATATAGTATTAGTACAATATTGATCTTTGCAATGTAGACTATTAGTGCAATCTGGCACTGTGCACCTATGGTAGCATGTTAATCCTTTTCCTTTTTGCCTTCTTTCTATTTACAGTTCAAACGGTCAAACCTTAACTTTTCCACGTGTGTACCCAGGACATATGGCGTCATATACATTTCATGATGCCACTTCAAGATGCTGCCCGTGCTGCCTGTGTATCCCATGCCTTTCTAGGTTCGTGGAGGTGTCGCCCTGACATTACCATCAGCAGGGAAACACTAGGCTTGAATAAGAATTTACATGGAAAGGATGAAATCGCAAAGGGATTTCAACAGCAAAGTTGACCAGATTCTGAAAAAAACGTTCAGGCACTGGCTTGAAGGCTCTGAAGATAGATTTCTGTGGTTATAATGCCGACACCTATTCTTATCTCAATAATTGGCTTGAGATTGCTATTACACCGGCGCTTGAAGAACTCAGCCTACATCTGTTACCAAATAAGGCTAAGTACAGTTTCCCATGCTCCCTTTTATCTGATGGGAGAGGAAGCTCGATTCAGCATCTAAAGCTTGATTGCTGCACCTTCACGAACACAGTTGGGCTACATTGCTTGAAAAACCTGACTAGTCTGTATCTGAGTAACGTGAGTATTACAGGGAATGAGTTAGAGTGCCTCCTCTTTAATTCAACCGCTTTGGAGCTATTGGATTTATCAAAATGCTATAAGATTGTTAAGCCTGAAGATACCTTGCCTCCTAAAACGTCTCAACTGTCTCAGGGTGTCTACATGGGAGTCATTGAAAATGATAGAGAACGAAGCTCCAAATATATCCAGTTTTCACTTTTTAGGAATCTGTGGAGAATTTTCACTTGGAGAATCATTATTGCAACTGAAGGACATGACGCTGCATAAGAGCTGCACCATCTCCTTTGCTCTTGCCAAGCTTCCATTCATTGTGCCAAATCTTGAAGCTCTTTCCTTATTATCATTTTATGAGGTTTGTATTGAGTGTTAAGGCGATTGAAGGTGCTTAGAATGGTGGTTTCTATCTTGGAATCTGAGACATCTTTTTTTGCAGGTGCCTAATCCCCAATGGTGTCAAAAACATTCCTCCACCTCAAGCATTTGAGTATTAGACTTTGTGATGGGGCATTTTCCCCACATTATGATTGTTTCTCTGTGGTTTCTTTTCTTGATGCTGCTCCTTCCCTGGAGACTATGCTATTGGGTGTAAGTCGTTGTTCATCCTGTAATGGATGGCATATAATACTCTTTGTTCCAAATTATAAGTATTTTTGTTTTTAGATAATATATATTGTTTTACTATGTATCTAGACATAGTGTACATGTAAATATATCAAAATCTATGTATCTAGACAAGTCAAAAAACGTCTTCAATTTGTAGTACTGTAGTAGTCCAGACCTCTAATTTCCACATCTTGGCTTTTCATCTTCAGGTAAATATACTACTGGCGGGGATGAAGTATGAGCCGTTTGTTGGAGAACCTTCACCTCAGAGGCAGATCATGGGAACCCGCCACAACAACCTTAAGAGAGTGAAGATTGCTGGTTTCTTCTCTGCAAAGATCTTGGTTGAGCTAACATGGTATATTCTTGAGAATGCTACATCACTTGACTGCCTTACGTTGGACACCACTATGTATCGTTTACCTAGGTGCTCTGATCCTGAATTAGCAAATGTCGTCCTTTGACCAAGGATGTTATCAGGGACTCCCAGAATGCTCTCTTGGTTATCAGATCATGGATTGAGGGAAAGTCCCCCCTCGGTGAAATTTAATGTTGTAGGGTTTTGCAGCAAGTGCCATGATGCCTGATGAACACTGCAAGCCCATAGTTATGAAACGTTTAATTTTAGATGTGGTGTGCTTTGGGTGAACTAATTGTTCTTTTGTTTTTTGGGTACATTATTGTCAAAATTGCTTTTTTTTTTGTAATTGTACTATGTTCTTGTCACGCTGTGTGGTACATTAATAATTAATTATTCCATTGTTAAATTTGTTGTAATCATGCATACAAAATGTATGCGTTTTAATCTATCCATTGCTTTCTGGTATTTGAAATTAAACATAGTTTTGGGTTTCATGGGATTTAACTTGATTATACAAAATTCGGAATTTTATATTTCTATAAATAATTTTATTAAAAAATTAAACTTAAAAGATCTTTCCGATGACACTAGTTACTTAGCATAAATATTTATAATTTTATATACTTTAATATAATATATAATTGGTGGCATTTTTTTTTTTTTTTTTAGCATCACAGAGCTTCCATTCAACAATAATAGGAGTACAATCGGTGGCCGTAGCGGAGGCAAATT
This sequence comes from Hyparrhenia diplandra, assembly GCA_015847255.1. NCBI lineage: Eukaryota > Viridiplantae > Streptophyta > Magnoliopsida > Poales > Poaceae > Hyparrhenia > Hyparrhenia diplandra. Next base: position 44,474 of record JADLZK010010468.1, on the reverse strand, counting down.
GTGAAGGATCCGGTCCTTCCCGGATTCTAAAACCTTGCTTGTCAACCGACACGTGCACCCCCTCAACAATCTCAAAGCACGTGTATCCTTCTTGCTTCCAACTTATTTGACGGCACATTAGTTCCACGTTAGCCTTATTCTTCCGTCGGAAGCCATCACGGACAGACATATAGAGCATTGTTTATCAGGTGAAACATATAGCGGTGTAAATAAAATGGAGCCAGAAGAAGGCAATATATGATGTCCAAATAACCATTGTCATGATGGTAACAGAAAAATATCACTTGATCATAAAAAAAAAAGATGTTTTATCAATTCAGATTCTGTTTCGGATACGCTCCTCACAACAACAACAACAACAACAACATAGCCTTTAGTCCCCCCTGGTTGGGGTAGAATTTAGAAGATGAAAACCCATATGAAACGATCTGAAAAAAGAGCGTACGAAAGGCACAAGACAAAGGATAAAGATTAGGGTAGATAGAAAGGAAACAAAGTCATGGTTCGAAAGCGTTTAATAGCTAGCCTCCAAGCGCTCCTATCCAAAGCTAAATCCTTGGAGATATTCCACTCTTAAGGTCTCGCTTAACCGCCGTCCCAAATGCGGCCTAGGTCGGCCTCTACCTCTCTTTTTACATTATCTACCCGCTCTAGAACTCCACTACGCACCGGCGCCTCGGGAGCCTCCGTTGAACATGTCCAAACCATCTCAACCGATGTTGAATCAATTTCTCCTCAATAGGGGCCACCCCTCCCTATCCCGAATATCTTCATTCCGAACTCTATCCCTTCTAGTATGCCCGCAAAACCAACGCAACATACGCATTTGGATACGCTCCTCGTTCCTACAAAATAAAACTGACCAATTTCAGTATTTCGTACCTCATATTTATATAAACAGGACATAGAGAAGGGAGTGTGTTGCTCCAAGTATAGAGTTCAAAGGCAAAAGATCCAATTGAAACCATGTAGTTTCGAAATGCAAGTCCAAAAGAATCGATCTGAAATGTTCCTAGAACTACTAGCATTTTAGTTGCACAAACTAATGGTCTGAGATCAGGTCTCAATCAGATACTTGTATTTATTTGTTTATTAGACTTTTTTTTTTATTATTGAGAGAGCCAGTGCATCAAACTTCAGTACAAACGCCCCTTTCATAGAAAAAGTCAGTCCGTAGCAGTGCTGGGCCTATCGGCCATTTACAGTTGAATCACCCTGCAGGTTAAAGTGATCACTGGAGTCACCCTAACTATGTTTATTTGGGTAAATCATCTACTGGTGCGTTTACAGGATTCATTTCAGAATAGCTCATACAATTGCTTCACGTGGAACATAATAGACAGATAAAAGGTATAATTTGTAGAAGGTATAATTCGTTGAGTTCATCGTAATAGACAGGTAAAAGGTAGCTCAGTTCAGATGAACATGCTCTATTTGATTCCACGAAGAAATTCATCAGGATAATAGTTCGCAAGCTAGATGGAACAATGCAGAAATTCAGAAAGCTTTGAGGAGGAAGCCTCACCTTGCGGAGGCTAGCCAATGGACGTGGTGGCAACCAATCTTGGCAAAGGACTCCTACTACACGACCACGACGCGACTCACACCGCAACTGCCGCCGCCACGGCGGCAGACCACGATTCCGCCGCGCCGCTCGGCTGCGGCTGCGTCTGCGGCTCCTGCTGCACCGCCACCAGCTCTCTCCCAGCCGCCGCCACCGGCCGCGTACTGCCACTCGGCTTCGTCGACCGGACCACCAGCGGTGCCCGGCGCCATCATGGAGGAAAGGCACTAGAGCTTCGGTACCTACGACGAGGCTGCAAGCACACATCCCACAGTCCCACACGACCGACGTGCATGACAAACACACCAGCAGGTATGGCACCGGCAATGGGCCGGTCAGACATCGTGGTGGGATGAACCGCAGCCGGGAGGCAAATTCTGTAAGACCCGGTCCTTTCTTCATCCAGAAAGACCCTGCTCTTAAAATGACATGTGTCGTCTGTTGGAATCTCAAAGCATATATGTAGTCTGCCTTCTGCCTTGACGATGAACATGACCTGCTTGGGGACTGCGGGGATGAGGCGCCTCCCGAGTTGCTCGCGCCTTGCTGTGCTCGTCTCCGCCGGCCAGGGCCGTCGCGGACTTGCTCGTCGCCGCCTGAGCCGTCGAGGACACGCTCGCCCGCCGCGGACCACGCCTGCGCGTGGCGGAGCACCATGGCTTCTCTACGAAGGTAACCTTATGCTCGAGCTGTAGTTCACCGGCCATGCACTTCAAGTCTTCGACGTTTGGGCCCAACATTGTCACACCAGCACAGACTACGGCATGACCAACACATCGAGGTTGGACTCGGCCAACCAACTGTTAGACAATGGACTTTTAATGATGTGGCTTGTTCAACAAAAACAATGGCTTCTAAAGCGGTGACTATGAGAACCTTTGACACTGATGAAACCTGTAATTGTCTGATAAGCCGTAGATGAGATCGATATGACCGGGATGTCTGATAATTGTCTGACATAACCTGTAATTGTCTGATATGACCAGGATGTCTGATAAGCCGTAGATGATCGATCAATGCTGTCCAAAATGGGTTAATGGATCATCTGTAGAATTAATATCCACAATTGATTTATGGTACAGGGCATACCTCTGTGTGAGAAAGAAAAGGAGATTCTGATGGAGGAAAAGCAATGTTCAGGTTTGCTGTTTTGATGTATTATCTTGTTAGGGACAGCTTAACTTTTCTTCATATATATCTTATACCAACCCAGTTAAGAATAACAAATGGTTTAAGTTTCTAGTTCACAATCTATGTCATTCCCACATATCATCGTCAAGCTCTGATGAAAGATTCCTGAACCCACCCTTTTAAGTTTTTAAAATTTGTAAAAAAATGTCACGGTGGTGGGGAAGGAACACCTTCTGAACCTTCTGAACAACATAGCTTAACTAACATTTAAAGACCAGAAGATAAGATCGATGCTTTGATAATCTATGCTGTTTTTTATACGCTGGATTCACAGATGCATGGATCCCTGATTTGGGCATGTTATTTGACTTTTGGACGATTGGTTGTCATCATTGTTGCAGCCTGTTAAGAGCCCTGTTACTATATCCGATGATATTCATGGACATTTTCATGATCTTGCTGAAATAGAATTCAGTGCTTTTATTTTTTTCCATGGCGCTTTGGCTGTCGCAGCTGCTTTGACGCAACATAGCCCTGTGATTTGGTGGAATTCTTCCGTGTGCTATTCTTAGTATTTTTTCCCATGGCGCTTTGGCTGTCACAGGCTGCTTCGACACAACATAGCCCTGTTTTTTTTTTTAAAAAAAAGAAAATTTACCCTGTGATTTTAAAGTGAAAGTTGCTCTTGTGTTAATTTTTAAATCCATACTCCACTTGATATGGAGATGGCAGAGTCATTTATTTGCACCAAAGATCGGGTACTGGCAGCACGAAAAGGTGATAATTCAGTCATGTTTTTTTTATGTGTTAATTTAAAAATGTGGCAAGCAAAAAGGCATTGATTAATTTCCTATCTTCATCCTTTTGTTTTCAGATGTGTGTCATAGTGATGGGAGGCTGAGCAGAGAAAGAAATAGGAGGAGCAACTCAGAAATGGCAAGAGCATGATGGAGACCACCACTTCAGGGCAAGCTTAAAGATCAATTCTAATGGTGTATTTGTATCAGCGACAAAGATCGATCGTGGGGTTTTATAAAAAGAGACCACATGGGTGCCTTGGTCCTTGCAAGTGCTGGCAATGCGGGGGTACGTGCAAGATGTTCAGACGGTGCATGAAATGGCTGAAGCTTATGGTGTCTCTCGGATTATCATTGAGCTGGATTCCACTTTTCTGAAAGTAACGTTGACCACTAATGATTTAGAGATTTAGATAATGCTCCGTGTGGGATGCTAAGTAGATGATATCCATGATCTCTTGTATGATCGCTTTGTTTCCCTAGAGTCTATCACTTGTTTCTCGTAGTGCCAATGCAGCTGCACATGAACTTGCTGTTTTAAGTTTGTGCTCGGACCCGGTCAATTCAAAGTGTGGGATGGACCCCTCCAGAAATTGTAATTGTTCAAGTGACTCTGTAATGGTCCTACCAGCTATATGCTGTTGAAATAAAATTGCGTTTGTTGTCGAAAAAAATGATGGCTCTAAAATAGTAAAATAATATGAGCTGAGAGTCATATAAATGGTTAGTTGCTCTGCAGTGCCCTGGTTGGTTTACCAGATTTTGTCGGCATTGGCTGATTGGCTGAGAGGACCATTCCTTTTTATCAGAGAACTGTATTGGCTGATTGGCTGCTTGGTTGATTGGCTGCTTGGTTATTTTTCTTGCAAAATCATCTCTATCATCACCCCATCAAGATGTCACCTTGCAGCACTGACTTATTAAGTATGATTTATTTTGGGATGAATTTTGGTACTTTATGCCAAAGATTCGGGGTTTCGAAGACCACCTGTAAGATTCAGTTTTGGTTGTTTCGGTGGTTCATTTTCAGCAAAAACAACCTTTTATACAAGATTCAACTCTGCCAAGACGTCATATGTATTCCAGATAAAATGTACAATGTGCATACATCTTGTGCCATTTGTACGGAAATTCTTACAAAGCAATTTCAGAACAAAACGACAATCTGCCTTTAACTTGGTACTCTCAGTTTCTCTCTTGCTACAGGTACCCTTTGCTGCAAGTTGAAAACCCCGTCGAAGATGTCGAACAGGTGTGCCGCAGTCTTGGTTAAAATTCAAACATAATTGGAGATCAAACATATCATCGAGGCATCCATCTACTACATCCATTAGTCTGGAGACTCTGGATCGCTCCCCAGACCTTCTGCTTCATTCCTCGTTATCATCAGCCTCGTCCATGTCTGTTTCCTGCCTGCAAGTTTTGAAGATGAAGAAAAATCATTCACAAATTTACTGCACATAAGTTTTCCCATGTAGCAACTGTCAACTAAAAATAAAGAATGCCCTGGATTGAAAATCAGGTTTAGTGGCAATGCCTCAAATTTGAGTTTTATTTTCACTACTAGGTGGGAACAACTTCTGAAAGCTAGCACACTTGGATAGCTATATAGGAGCGTAAACTGTGTGATTAGGAAATATAAATGTGAGTAATATTTGTAAAATTGCACACTTAAGTGATTGTGCAATGCATAGTGAACCTGTAAATTAATGAAGTCACTAAAAATTGAAATGTAAAGCCCAAAATAACAACCAAATGACATGTACAAGGGCTGCTTAGGAAGCTGAACATTGGGACTGGATGAGTTGTTGAGATGAACCACATAAACAGGTTTATCCTTCAGAAGGTTCGCTCCTGTCATTGCTTCTTTTCCCCTTGAGGCAGTATTGTTTCACCTGCATGCTGTATGGGGAAGAGCAACAACTAGATACGTCATACATCCATCAGTGCTAAGGATCAAAAACTACTACTAATACTGCCGTGTGGGCAAGTGTTGGCAGTAGCTGGATGTGGTAGTTACCTAGTGGCCAGGATCGTCAACGATGATCTCGACATTCTACATTCACTAGTCCAGTAAGCAACTAACAAGTGACACCTAATTGTAACTTAGCCAATTTCTTCAAAAATAAAACTTTAATTAGCTAAGCTATACATTCAGATTCAGTCCATCAGTCATCCTTATCAGCTATACATTTAGAGTTCAACCAATCACAGAATCACAGGTACGTACATGTAACCAACAAAGGATGAAATGATTCAGTCAAATAAGATAACAGAGTAGAGGAGCAGGCTTCAGATTCAGTCATTCATCAGACAAATAAGAGGCTTCAGATTCAGTCTAACGGTTATTCATATTCCAAAGCAAAACAGAGTAGAGATCGCTTCGTATGTTGGCGGATTTGGCAGGTCGATGCGGATGTGGAGGCAGAGCTGGATGAGGGAGAGATAGGGGTTGCGCCTACCCGCGCCGCCGCCTTCTTGCCGACGCGCCGCCACAGGGGCGTGACGGTGGTCGATTGGCGATCTGCGAGGTCGAGAGCAGCCCGACACGAAGGTCGCCGCCATCAACGAGGCACAACGGGCGAAGGGGCAGCGCGGCAAGCAGGGCAATCTGCGAGCCAGCCGAGCTCCATGGCTTCCAGGCAGAGGTCAGGCAGCAGAGCCGCCTCACGCCGACGCTGTCCGTGCCTCCGTGGTAGCTTCCCGATAGTATAGAAGGATAAAGCGTTAACGTCCAACTAACGTGTCGTCAATTGGGAAATACGAGTGCATATGCTTTGAGATTGTTGAAAGGCGCGTGGCGTGTAGGGAGCAGGGTCCTTTAGGATCTAGGAAGGTCCGGGTCTTACAGAATTTGCCTCCAGCAGGCCGCAGCCGTCCTTGTGATCCATGTTTTTCAAGCCGAGCCGGCCTGGACAAGCTGCCGACCGACGACACTGGCAATTTGTGGCCCGAAGTGTGGATCGATGGAAACAGAGAAACAAAAAACACAGAATGACATGCAATACAGGTCAGGAAATCTCCCGGATGGAGGCACGTCTACGCACGCCGCTGCCCCAGCATACCGCATACGCCTACGGTGCCGGCCGGCGACGCGCGCCCACGGTGAGGACGGGTCCGAGCGCCCAGCGACCAGCAGGACGAGGATGAGGCGGCGGACGCAAGCAGATGAGCGCGGGCTACGAGGATCGATCAGGCTAGCACAAATCCACCAACCCAAGGAAAATGCCGGCGAACCTGGCTGGGGAAAGCTGCGTCACGGCTACCGTCGGGATGCCAAGTGCCGGCTGCTTGGATTCTGCAGGAGGACCACCACGCGCGGGAAGACAAGGGACGTCGCCGAGTGGAGCTGACGGCAGGGTCGACGCTCGGCCTGCCACCGGTGGTGCCCGAAGGCATCCCAACCCATGCTGAAGTCACCCCAAGCTGAGCTGCTTCCTGTCACGATTTGTTTACCCTGTTGCTGCCGGCCGGTGATTGTGGCATGTGTGCGTGCAACCCTGTTCTCCATATCTAGCAGGTGGTGGTGCTCGTGGCTCGGACGACCGCATGGTGGATTCGATTCATTGAGGTGTGGTGCGACCGACCGTGAGTCCGTGACTTGCTCTGCCGCTCGCATGCTTTGCTGGCGGCTACGAACCCAATCCTTATTCGCCTTTGTTCCTGTAACCCTGTTGACTCGTGGCCAAGACGTACGTGTGGAAGTTAGAATCAGATTTGTGTGCGGCTGAATATAGACATATGATGGCGTTTGCATTTGATCTAGCATGTTTTTCGTTTTGATAGTATATATATATTTGGCACCAAATGATTAATCCTTCTTGATTCTGACAAGTTTCTTCTTTATTTAAAGTTCATGCTCCGCATGTTTTCTGCCGTTTGGTACCTCATGTGTCCTAAATACCCTCCAATCCTCTTATTTTCTTTGTCTCTGAAAGTTTCTTCTTTATTTAAAGTTCATGCCGCATGTTTTCTCTCCGCCTGGCGGCACCTCATGTGTCCAAATATGTCCAATCCGACTTATTTTCTTTGTCTCTCTGCGTGTGGGGCCAAGCAGTCAAGTCCACTTTCTCATCCACGCCCAGACGACTAGCAACGGCCGCCGTCGATGGGGAGTGACCGCCTGGCGGCAAACAAGTGCCGCAGCATCTGGATGTCCGAGCGCGCGACGGGCGCCATGGTGGGCGCGCGGTGATCGTCGGCGAGCAAAGCGGACAAGCCCACGCTGCCGGCGGCGGAGGACGAGGACGAGGACGAGGATAGAGTCGCGATGGAGGACCAAACGATGTCGCGTCACGCGCTTCCCGTGGAGCTCGCGCGCGGCCAGCGCCCACGGAGCTCGTCGTGCGCCTGCCTACCAGCGCGCCGCCCAGCGACTTCATCCTCTGCTTCGCGACGCAGTACCCGTCGTTATGCGAGCAGGGCCTGGCGTCGTACCGTCGCCGCGCTGTCGGTGAGCGCGTACGTGCGCCGGCGAACTATCACCTCGCGTCGCGCCGCCGTCGCCACATCCCTCGCACTGGACTCGCCGGCACCCCTCAACCGCCCCGACGCCACCAAACGTCGCCGCCTCCACCATCTTCCCGCCGCCGGGAGGTTGTTGGGACCGTTCATAATATGCTCTCGGTCCTTGCTCTGGAGGCGCGCGGTGGCTCCATCCATGGCGCGCGGCGCAGTGAAGGCTCTCTGATCCATCTCCCCCCTGGGGGAGTTTTTCCTGCTGACGCCACGCCCGGTGCAGCCACGCCACGGGTCCTAGGGAGGGACGAGGTTCGGCCTTCTTCTGCGGTGGAGATTGAGTCGCGGGGTCTGAGTCCGGCAGCGAGCCGGGAGGGGACTTGACATCTCCACCGCGAGGAATAAGATGAGAACTTGTTAAAACTGAAAGCACTCAGCTCAACTTCAATTTTTCTCAAATTGGCAGAAAGGACTCACTGAACATGTCAATTACATGCGTGCTATAATTACTTATAACGCAGCACATAGCATCTAAAATAAGTGCTACTGTCTATGGCATGCCACATACACCTGAATTTCGGTTTTCTTAACACTCCTAATTCCTAATTCTGTATTGGCAACCTCTTGGGCCATCCCCACCTCCGCAATTGAGTGAGAGCTATAGCTGGCCGCATACCCACTGATACCTGATTCCTAAAACACATATAGATCAATACAGAACAATGAGCACAAGGGCTACAAAATTAGAAACAGGAAAAGGCTTTTATGGATTTGTTGTTCACCTCATCTTTTGCCAAGACACCCCACTTGTTGCGCTACACCCGCACTGGTCGCTGCCTCCTTTGGACATGCTCACAGAGGCTGACAACGCCAGCTTGAGTGCACTGTTGGGAATTTATCTAGGAAAATACGCTTGTCCCTATCAACAAAATTAGGCATTTTGTTACCGCGCCTATGAACAATACCACATTCAAAACACAGATTCTTTTCACAATTGCAATCTAGAAGGCATACAGATATGGTCAGGTTGTGATAGTTATTTAGATATGATAGAAAATTAGATAAGAGCAATGAGTAGCAGAAAATTAGGAAAGAGATTTGCTAGACAAAGTTTGCAAGTTGCTTGCATTGCATTCTACTGGAACTCCAGATACTTATGTGTGTGAATGCACTTTCAGCTTCTTCACGATCAAGTTGAGTTGCCATATCGCAGAGATGCAGATTTATATCGAAAACTCTATCTTAGCAGGCCCACTTTTCATTGCAACCTACAGGACACCAAGGCCTTGTTTAGATGGCTAAAGTTTCTAACCTTTTTCTCACTTTCTCTTCATCACAACACATTAAATACACCAAAAGACATATGTTTGGAGTATTAAATGTAGGTAAAAAAAATAACTAATTACACAGTTTAGATGTACATTGCGAGACGATTCTTTTTAGCCTAGTTACTCCATGGTAGGATGATATTTACCACTAACAAACGAAACGTGCTACAGCGTACGATGTGGCATCCGGTTCCAAATATTTACCATCTAAACAAGGCCCAATAGGTAATCAGATCAATTCCAGCTTGCTCCTTCAAAAGCATAATGCATTAATTGTGTGTCATAGTGAATAGACCGAGCATTTCCTTTCAAGTGTCAACATGGTAGGTGATATTGCATCGGTGTACGTCAGAGGTCAAACACCCCAATGTCCACAATCAATCGATGTAATCAATTACCAATAACCCTACTAAAAATGAACTCACCCACCTAATGAGCAATTACAGATACATTCTACTGCATGCAGATACTGAAAGCAGAGCACTGAAAATACAAAACATTTAGGGTCAAACTGTAAGCAGCCTAGACAGGGGTTTGTGGAGGAAATTATAAGTTGAAACTATCACAGGCAAGAAGCGCGGTAGATGATTAGACACCAGGAATAGCTTACCCCTCCATATTGCTACAGAGCAGAGTAGTTGTAATCCCTTGTCAGTGCTGTAGTGCGGTCTTCTTTGATTGCAAAGCCAAGTGCTCCATCATGAGGTGGTACTGCATAAGTCAGAGTTGAAAACAAATTAAAAGAACTGCAACATGATAGTACGGAGTAGTATCTTCCACTTTATGCACTCATTGATACAACACTGACACACTACAGTCAGATGTGAGTACTTGAGCTGCATCTCTGTAAGCTTTCAATTGTCAACAGTCAGATGTGAGTACTTGAGCTGCATCTCTGGAAGCTTTCAAGTGTCAACAGACAGGCATTCGGAGAGTAGCCTGCTAATGTTCTGCAGCGCACAGAGGGCAGAGCAGCAGCATGATTCATAGAACAGTGGCATTCAAAGAAATATTAGTACACGTTATTTGGATGGAAATCGATTCAGACACAGACAGGAAATCGATTCAAAGAAATAAAAGAGCAGGAATCACAAACAAATCCTGTATTCAGACAAATGGAAAATCAATCCTGTATTCAGACAAATGGAGATCGAGAAGGCATCACGAACTGACACTGACATGCTTTATTCAGGATAGAATGGAAATCTTGACTGCAACTGTTCCGGACTCCTTCATCATAACAACCCAACGACACTACTGACAAGATTCGGACACTCTACTACTGAATTGCTGCCATATGCTACTCCTGACCCTCTCCTCCTGTGGCTATACGACTTTCTCCAGAACCTAAAGACGCGACTGACAAGATTTGGACACTCTACTGCTGAATTGATGCCATGTACTACTACTACTGATCCTGTGGCTATACGATTGAATATACCAAGCTATTTATATCCTCCTGTTGTGACTATACGAATGGAGTTGTCTGGGACCCGACTCGTCGAACTGGCTTCATGCTGCGGCTTGACGGAGAACGATGGGGTGGCCTGCATCTCCGCGATCTTGGCAGCGATTGCGCGAATCCAGCTGCGCTTGGCGTAGCCCTTGCCCATCCCCATCTCCGCGGCCTGACGCATCTCGTACGCCAGCTTCTTCACCTCCCTTTCGTCCGCGCGGGGAAGGCGTCCTGCCTTCTTGAGGACCTGCTCGGCGAGGTGGTGGAGGCGCTGGAACTTGTGGTAGCCGCGGATCTTGGCACCGTCTTCGTCGATGAGGTTGGTGGCGGCGCGGAGGGAGTGGCTGATCGCCTTGACAGCGAGGAGCCTGCGGAGCGGCCTGATCTTGATGGTGATCTCCTCCTCGAACGCTTTCTTCCAGGCAATGATCGCCCGGGAGAGGCCGCAGGACGCCTCCATCGACGCCACCTGGTTGAAGTAGACGTTGACGCCGGTGTCGACGTAGTAGCCGGCCTGAGTCCGCTGCTGCAGGAGCTCGATGTCCTCCCTGGTGGCGATGGTGATCTCGGCGGCCGCGGCCATGGTGGGAGCAGGGCGGTGGGCTGGGCGCAGGGCAGAGGTGGGCGGGGTGGTCGGCGGAGAATGGCGTGGCGGAGCTCTCCGGCGAGTCGCTTTTTATTTGGGGGATCGGGGGCGGGGCGGGGCGGGGCGGAGCGGAGGAGGAGAAGGGCAAATTCAAACTAACGGTCAGGATTCTATTCGTTGTTAGGGGATGCATGACCGACGGTGCGGATGGCCGATCCGTGTGCCCCCTCACACGGATCGATGACCTGGCACCTCGCCCCGGATCGGTGACCTGGCAACTCGTCGAGCCCAAACCCGGAGGATCGGCTGCAACGGGCCGAACAGCAAACAGCGAGGCGGGGCCTCCTCTACTGCCGGTCTGGCCTGGATCTGATGCGCCGCGGCCGCGCGTGGGCGCCCGTGTGGCCTGTGCTGGCCGCTTCCCACAACTCGATGGAATTTGTTTTTTTTTTTAAACTCTACTCTAGACATTCTTATCCAATTTAAGGATTTATTCTCTTCTCTGCTTTTCATTCTATTTCTTTCTTCCGTTCTCTCTTCTCTTGTTTCTATTTCATATTATCTATTTCCATAACCCTTTTATTTCTTGTGCGTAGTAAACCCGGAATTTTATATCACATCTTCTGTTTCATTTTTCATTTTCATGAGACAAAAATCATGAGTGAAGGTTGGAATTCTCGTCAAAAGTCAAGACATATTTATTTGGACATAATTTGAGCAAATAAACGAGTTGGAAAAAATCATCCTTAATTTACATGGATTCAAATAGGGAGGACAAAGAATCTTTGGACACTCTAGTCACGAGTATTACAAAGAAGTTCCATCCACTAACGGGTAAGCCTATTGTTGGAAACTCTTCACCGTGACAAAACCTTTTCATGCATCTCACTAACAGGTAAGCCTATTGTTGTGATTGTTCGATACCACTGAGTTACTAAACTACCCCTATAGGTCCTTCTCCTCACTCGATACCTTCTTTGCCTCTAAAACCACCGTTAGCTTATCTTCTCCTCCCACCCTCTTTCAAATTTGTCGGGAGCCGGGACGACAGCCACCAATAATTGGGTATAAACATAATAATAATAATAAAAATGATGACCCCACTTTCGACCCCACCAAACCGCACGCATCAATGCACAAATCCCCGTCGTGACAAAAAAGCGCTACACGACAACGTGCACAGCTTCTACAATGCACGCCGCCGCGGTTCACCGCTCTCTTCTTCTCTCCCACTCTCTCTCTTCCCCTCTTCTCGTCTTTCACTCCCCTCCCCTTGCCTTTTCTTTCTTCCCCCGCCTTCCCTCTTTCTTTTCCTGTTTTTGTTGTCCCCTCTGCTGTCACACCACCGCCGCTGGTGTTGTCCCCTTCACACCGCACCTCTACACGACCGTCGCCGTCGCAAGACGCCGTCCCCCCCGCCGGCGTCGCCCGAGGGCACTGTCGCCACGACAGCCACCTTCGCTGCTGTTGTTTTCCCCACGCTGCCATTGTGTCGTGATGCTCGTCGATAATGGCGCGCACCTCGCAGCGCATCCACCCCTGAACCCCGCCGTCAAGTGCCTATAAAAGGACAGCTCGAGCCGCTTCCTCAACCCTAGAAACCCCACCCTCAACGCCACTCCTCACCCTGAATCACCACCCAAGGTGCGGATGCATGATGGAGAACCAAACCACATCATTTATGTTCACTATCATGTGACCCTGAAGAACATGACATAGTCAGTTTCCTACAAGTCCGCACGGGTTAGCGGCACATACGCTAATGCATGTGCCTAGGGTTAGCAGGGGCGGGTCCTAAACTAGGGTTAGCCATACACAGGGATACACCCGAGTAGCGGGTATATCTGTGTATGTAGAGACACGTATGCTAGAGTATGTGTCATGGCATACGCATACTCAAGTATACGGGCTAGGTTAGCGGGGGTCAGCCATGCGTAGGGATACCCCGATAGGCGTATATGTATGTGTAAATATCCTCTCATACGCATCTATATGTTATATATACACATACACCTACCGTGTATTCCTAGTACGTGGACAACTACGTGTATGTATATTCAATTATTCGTGTACGTGTGAGTGTACACGCATACAAGAATATGTGGTGCAAGGTGGTGGTTAGCAGAAGGGCAAAAATAGGGTTTGCGTATTCTACGACGCGTAGAAAATAAATATAAAGCATACATAAACTAAAATTTAAATGAGCATCAAATAATAGGAATAATATGTAACATATGAGGCTGCTAGCTTTGCTGTTGGGCTGCCCGAGTTGGACCTTGGTGGCCAGTCGGGCCGCGTAGAGAGGAGGCGCTGCTGGGCTAGGCTGTTGGTGCTGTGCTCGGTCGGGCCAGAAGCCAGGGCGCCAGTTGGGCCGGCCCAGCGCGTGAGAGTAACGGAGGTGCTGGGCTGCGTCCATGGGCCAGGAGTGGAGGGGAAAAGAATTGAGCCCAAGCGGCATTCCTTTTATAATTTCCCTTTTTCCATTTCCCATTTTTGTATATAATCATACACACACCTATTTGTATAAATGACTAGGTCAATGCCCGTGCGTTACTACGGGTTTAAAAATTAATGATAAGTACATATACACTTAGACCATTGTAACAGGATGGTAGGGGTGTTTGGATCACCGCCACGGACTGTCTGCCTAATCTGCGGCGTGCCACAAAAAGTTTGGTAGACTCTGTTTGGCCGCCACACCTTTTGTTGGTGTCATTTTTTTTTGCTGCTTTTGCGTTGTTTAGAATACCCTCATTTTTTGGCCGCCACGTGACCTGAAAGGGTCACAACGCATTCGACATGGCTTAGTGATTCCAATTGTCTCCAACCTGAAGCATATAGATTCTAAAAGCTGCTTTCAAAAAAAAAAGAGAGAGATTGGAAAGTTTTTTAAAGCAAAATGTTTAGAATACCCTCGCTCTTTACCATGGGTAAATGTGAGGAGTTATTAAAAAGATGAAGGGCACAATCATCCTTTTAAAACTCATTGCTGTCGTGATGTATGGAAAGGATTTGTCTAGCTTTGCCCTGATCATATACCCCCTGTTTGCTTGAATTTATCAACCCAACTTATTAGCCATGATATTTTTTTTTCATAACAAAAAAACATCAGCCAGTCATAAAAACGACCAGCCACACAGGTCGTATAGGGTCATACCCGAATGATTAATACTCTATCCGTCCACAAGAGTAGTATGTAAATATAAGCAGTAGAAACGGCCGGAGATCCGTAAACAGTGCAGTAGCAGCTCACTATGAACAACATTCGTCCAATATGAAACAATAGATTCTCTACACATACTTCTCACTGTCATCAAAATTTCATTGTCGAAGCTATTTACTCCCTCCGTCCACAAATAAGTGCACTTATTTGACTTTCATCATTCTTATTTGACCATTCGTCTTATTTAAAAAGTTTTAATAAAATATTACTCATTTTGTTATGACTTAATTTATCATTAGAGATATTTTTATGTTATGACAAAATAAGTTATATTTATTAATTTTTTATATAAGACGAATGGTCAAACAAGCTTGATAAAAGTTAAAGAAGTGCACTTATTCAAGGGACGGAAATGTATACATTGTCTACCAAAATTTCTCACCCAAAAAAAAAAAAAAAAAAAAATTGTCTACCAAATGAACACTGGATCCGTTTTAGGGTTTAGCACACATCAACATCAAAGGCCCAGCCTTCCTTGCATCTCCTGACCTCTCAGATTTTTGCAGTGGCCTCTAAACTGTTCCGTCAGGTAGAGCCTAAAAGTAGAATTATACAGGCAATGTTAGAATCCCCTGGGTAGTCTAGTCTTGTTGAATAATAAGCATGTAATCTGACATGACTCCTGACAAAATTTACATACTTGTGTGGGGTTGGAGCCGATCAAACCCATTTCTGTCTGCAATATCCAACGTCTTTTTGGCAAATTCATAATAGGTCAATAGGTCATTAACCTTTTTTTTTTTTTTTTTTGAGAAATAATAGGTCATTAACCTTGAAAATTGCCAGTGAACCTGCAAATGAATTTAGCTTCCAGATAAGCCAAGTCAAGCGAATATTTGAAACACATTAATTAAAACCAGAATAAAAAGTACATCTAAAATCTCATCAAAAGCAAAAAACAATAAACTAACAATATTTCGGCAGCCTCCGTGATCAACCAATAAGGGCAGGTACAATAATGGGCGTATCGCCCAACACGTCAGCTGCATGTCCTTGCTGGAGGAGAGAGAGGGCCGTGCTTGGCGATGCATCCGGCGCCGCGTGTCACACGGAGGCCGAGGCTGGTTTGCATGCTAGCTTTCACATGGTAATGCCACGTACTCTCTCTTCCCTTCTCATTTAAATATAAAAATAGTATTTAAAGTAAAGTAAGAGGCTAGCTATTTTATGCATGAGGCTCTTAACTTGCTCTCGGTGACTTGGCTTGGCTTATAGCCAAGTCTTATTGACCTTGCTCTAAGCTTCACCTTCTTCAAGCAACATACAGACAAGAATTGCTTAGGGCAAAGAAAAATTCCAGTTGGACGCTGATCTCCAAGACAAAAGTAGCTTACATTTTTATCTATGCCATCCACACATGTTTTGTACTTTTGTACTGGAGAGAATATGAAAGAATTAGGCACTGGGGATAGGCCAGAGAATAAATTTCGATATATTAAGCGAATGAAACCTGTGAACAAGGATGACTTGGACTTACATTATCACTTTCTAGCTCCTCTTTCACTTCAAACCAGCATTTGACTCATGGATCCAAAACTTGTTGTAATCTTTTTTATTTTCGCTTATCTTTTTTCTTTCCTTCTTTGTCTCCTGAACTTTTACTCTACCTGGCTCCTTTTTATTAATAAAATAAATCACCTGTAGGGGCACCCATGCCCCTGCAGTTGCAGTAAAAAAACAGCAAAATGAGGGCAGGGAAGCAACGACTGCGTTTCTCAATCAGATGGCAATGGCATGCAGCGAAATAGAGCTCACATGACATGCTACTGATCCAGCTGCATACCTCAAGTTGAAGCCTTGAAGGGCTGATAAAGTTGTCGAGCAACTTTCAGATACCTTGGGATAGAACATATAAGGATTGGTATTGCCAATTTGGACCCAATCTGCAAGTGCTCTTCGTGGCCCATGGGCCATGGGGAATAGCAGTATGGCAGCACATTGTGATATCCTAGCCACTCAGACCTTGCTACTGTTGGATCCAACAAGAGTGCCAAACAGATGGCCCCAGAGCAATATAATCAATGCCACACACTGTTTTCTGCTTGCAGCACTTCATGTTCTAAGTCGTGGGCTTGTCTAAGGAATTTCTCAGCTCTTTCTTCTCTGTTCACTCTCACGTATAAATGCATCAGCTTAGCAGAAACTCTTCATCAGTCCATCAGCCTAGCTGAACACCACCCGATACAAAGCCTCTCTGGATTTCAATCAGGAAAGCAGAGTCCGCAACCATGATCAGTGCCAAGAGACTTGTGCAAATGGTAAGGAGTGGCAAAGGATAGCTTGATTGTTGGCAAGGCATCACCACGGAGCTCAGAAATGCCTTCTGAACTTCCTCTCATGCATTTCTCCGGAGCAAGCATATCATATACTCCACCACAGCTGCATCACAAGGCAGAGTGATCCTGCCATTACCTGTGAAGCCAAACTTGCGTTCAATTTTTTTTTGTGCGTTCTTTGAAGCCAAACTACTCCTCATCCATCCTCAACAGCTCACTGAAGACCATTGAGCTGAGGTACACTAATGGGACCTTTAACCTGCTCCCATCTACCGTGTACACGGTGCAGTGGCCCTTGTCTTTGGCGAAATCGTGCAGCATCTGTCGTCGTCTTTGGTGGCTATTTTTTCCCTATGCCACTTCCTTGCCAACTGAGCAAGCTTCTTGGGATTGATCATGGTTGCTGCTTGGTCCTTGATTCTCAGGTCTGGTGCTTGGAAATGCTTTAGTTTGTGACTGTGATTGTAGTGATGGTGTCTTGGTTGCTAGCTCCTGTATATATAGGCGAACAAATGGTCCGTGTCTTGAGTGCAGCTGCGCTCTTCCCAGACTGATTGTCAGGGCAGAGGTCAGGAAAACTGTACTCCAAGCTCGCCGTTTCATCTCCTTTATACAAGCACGATGGGCAGAGGAGAAGCCGAGCTGCGCTGTGAAGCAGTTTCAGTTTGTCTTGACTTTGAGGCAAGAACGCAGCGAGCTCAGGCGGGCGACAAGGATTCAGATCAGATCAGTCAAGTGCTCAGTGCGAAAAAGCAGTGCCGCCGGAAAAACCAGGACTAGTAGTACATTCAGATCAGTAGTGCTTGTACGGATCAGAGCCAACACGAACTGTAGAGATAGAGAGAGCATTCTCCATTACGGCATTGGATTGGGGAGGAGAGAGCAGAGAAGGGACGACCGGACGACATCGATATGGATGGAGGCAGGACCGCAGGAGTCTGGCCCGGGACAGCCATGCATGCTCGGCGTGGAACGGCGTGGGCCGCGTGGCCTACTAGCATGTTCAGATAGGATTCGATTCTCCACCACAGGTGTGTTTAGATCATCAAATTCCTCCCAAATTCCACTATGCAAAAAGAAGATTCCCCATCACATCCGTCGGCCGGCAACATGCATGGAGTATGAAATATAGGGAAAAAATTAAAATAATTACACAGTTTAGATGTACATTGCGAGACGATTCTTTTGAGCCTAGTTACGTCATGGTAGGATAATATTTACCACTAACAAACGAAACGTGCTACAGTGTACGATGTGACATACATATCACATCCATCCAAAATTTTGCCCAAAATTTTGGGTGCTAAACAGTGCTGTGCCGGGGCAGGGCAGCCATGGTGGTTGCTAGAAGACCAGCTCGCTGCTGCTGCCAGAGCCCGAGTACACACAAGAGCATGGTGCACCGGTTGGTCGAGAGAGACGATCGGACCATTGCTCTGCCTCCCACGCAGCATGCATATAAGAAATTCGACTAAGCTATGGTTTCCTTAAATGTTATTCTTTCATGGTTTGGTTTTCATTTTCTCTTTGTGGACATTAGGTGTGCTATTCCACTTTCTGCCTCTTCTTCGTGTCCATGGATTCATGTGCAACGTCAAGGCTGAAGTGATTGCCTTGACCAGCAAAATTAGAAGAATGAATGCCCATCGGTATACTTGTAGTCTTCTGGCAGTGGCTAGGCTTTGGCTTTTTTACTAGATAATCATGAGACAATTACAATTCATAAGTTACTATTCGTACCAAATTTTATATGTATTCTCAAAGGTTTCTGAGTTGCAATATGTCAGGAAAACAAAGGACTACCCTGTAGTATACTTTTATGGACGTACAGTGCGTGGACGTCCAGTAGATATGTTATTCGTTCTCTTTTAGTTTGTTTTGATGTCCACTCGGCATCATGAACTCTATTTCAGATTTGGATTTGGTTTTTCCTTCTCTTAATGAAAACGGGTAAATGGCCCGGTCGCGAAAAAAAAAAAAACAGTGCGTGGACAACTTGATGTTGATATGTTACGGCACAGCACAGGTCTACAACTACGAGTGATCACCGATCATCCATGTTTTTGTAGAACTTGTAATAATATGTACAAGTTTCAGTCTGGTGATCTTAGCTGAGTACCTGAAGCCCAATTTTTTAAAAACCAAGACATTTGTGCTTCGTGAGGTCTCTGCTATCAAGATTTGGTCCATTTTTCGGATGATCTCCCTTGCCATGAGCAGCTGCTAGCGGATGACCCTGATCCTGCGTGTCGCCCAAAAGGTGATGCATACACCTAAAAATTCATATGCTTTATTAGACACCTGCATACATAATTTGGCCCTGTTAGAGCCATCAATGGACGGATTTATATCATCTAAGTATTTGTAACCCAATACTGTTTAGATGGCTAAAATACCTGCATGGTGCCTTGTTTAGATGGCTAAATTTTAGTAAAAGTGAGTTTTCTAACTCCTCTAGTACAATCCGTAGAAGACGTTTCGTTTGTTTGTGGTAAATATTGTCCAATTATGGATTAACTAGGCTCAAAAGATTCGTCTCGTATTCTACAACAAAACTGTGTAATTAGTTATTTTTTTTACCTACATTTACTGCTCCAAACATATGTCTTTTGTTGTATTTAATGTGATGTGATGGAGAGAGAGTCTAAAAATTTGCAATTTTTATCAAATTTTCGAAAGAACGAACGTGGCCCCAGTCAGATTGTCCTTTTTCATGAGAAAAAGAACCATGCGAGGACGTTCAAATTGATGATTGTATGAAAAGAGCTCTTCATACTCCCTTCGAAATTTGCAATCGATTAAATTTATCGGGATTACAATCACAAATCGAACCTCCAATGAATCCCACACCTCCAAACAAATCACTAAGCTGCCCGTGGATCCAATTCTTTGCCAACAGGAAGCCTTTATTAGACACCTGCCCAACCAATTCTGACCTGACAAACCTCTCTGTCCGGACCGACCGCGATCCAATCCTCCAATTCCAACTGCCTTCACATTGGTAGCCATTTCCCTCCCTCTCGATCGGTCTCGGCGTCTTCATCAAACTCTCAAATTGAGCGTGTGCTTGAGGTCCCCGACGTGCAGCGTGTGGCTGCCGAGCGCCACCTTCCTGCTGCCCAGCTCGTCCACGACGCTGAGGTCCTTGCACACGTCCACCTTGAACGCCACCACGCCCGCCTGCCCGGGCTCCAGCGACACCTTCTCGAAACCCAGCAGGTGCTTCGCTGGCGCGTTGTGCACCGCCGGCGGCGACGAGAACAGGAACACCGTGTGTGCGCCGGACATCTCGCCCGCGTTCCGCACCCGGAGGTGCACGTCGAACGCCAGGCCCTCGCAGTGCGCGCCCTCGGCCTCCACGGACAGGCACTGCTCGGTCAGGCACGTGTGGCCCTCCGCGAGCTGCAGAGCCACCTGCTTCGGCGCCGACACCAGGTGGTGCGCGTAGTTGGTGTAGCTCAGCCCGTCGCCGAACGCGTACACCGTGTCGCCGGTGTAAAACCGGTGCGTCCGGCCGGGGTAGCCCGTCGTCGGGTCCGGCCGCATGCGCATGTCGGTCATCGGGACCTTGGTGAACGACTCGGGGTACCACGTCACCGGCAACCTTCCACCTGCGATCATGCACCATCATCGAAACAGTCAGTCATTCTCGTCAGTAAGGACATATAGACAGAGCAATGGGTTGCAGACGCAGCTAGTGTTATTACTTACTTGGGTTGTGGTAGCCGAAGAGGACGTCGGCGATGGCGGCGCCACCGGCTTCGCCGGGGTACCCGACCCAAAGAATCGCGGCGATCTTGTCGCTGGACTTGGCGAACGAGATGTCGAAGGGGCCGCCTGACATGACGACGAGGATGCACGGGCCTCTGGACGCGTTGGCGACCGCGGACACGAGCTGCGGCTGCTGGCCCGGCAGCAGGAGGCTCGTCCGGTCCAGGCTCTCGCGCTCGATGGACTGGTCGGCGCCGACGACCAGCACGGTCACGTCAGCGCTGGCCGCGTCCAGCTGCAGGCTGTTGCCGCTGCACCCGGCTGTTGCCGCTGCACCCCACGTTCGTGCACCCCGGCTGGTACACGGTGGCCACGTTCGCACCGAGGCCCTGCAGCGGCGTCGTGTACTTGCACGGCGTACCTGTACTCCATCGGCAGCAGATCGGTGAGCGGCCACGTTCTTAACAACATAAGAAGTTCTGGGGTAACAATCGTATAATACCTTCGTAGTTGCCGATCATGGTGAAGCTGGCATTGGCATTGGGGCCAATGACGGCCATGGACTTGATGGAGCTGACAGAGAGCGGGAGCGCGCCACTGTTCTTGAGGAGCACGATGCCCTGGCGCGCGGCCTCGCGAGCTAGCTCCTGGTTTTAAGGATGTGCACACGTCGCTGGGACCAAGGTTGCCGAACGGCAGCTCCCGCGGGTCGCCGTCGAAGATGCCTAGCCGCATGAGCGTGATGAAGTTGTTGGTGATGGCGCGATCGACGTCGGACTCAGACAGCTTGCCGGCCTGCACGGCCGCCACCGTGTGCTGCGCCAGGAAGTTGCCGCAGTTGAGGTCCAGCCCTGCCGGAGTCAGCAGAGACGTGTAAAGGCTAATTGTTATCGTGGGTCGTGGCCGAGCATCAGCATGAACGACATATGGACGTTGGCAATTTGGCATACATACCAGCTTTGATCGAGATGGCGGCTGCGTCCTCGGGGGTTTTGGTGTAGTGCTGGTTGTTGTACAGCACGTCGACCGAGTCGCAGTCTGACGAAATGTACCTGCAGGGAAACGTATACAGAGACCAATTGATCAACATTGGGCTAACGTTTCAGAATTAAGCAGCATTTGTCATTTGGGGTATCCTCAAAGAACCTAAATGCACAGGATCAATGCCATTGCTCAAGATGTTTTCTGAACATGAGATGAGCTGCAAAAATCATGGTGGATTTGGATTGGACACCTACCCGTTGAGCTTCCAATCCCCTCTGATGACTCCGGACAGGAGATCCTTGTCGGCACAGGTGGGCTTCCCGTTGACCTCGTTGTAGGAGCACATGACGCTGGCCACGTTCCCGTCCACCACGCAGCTCTTGAACATGTCGTCCAGGTCCTGCTGCCTGCGACACCTGCACGCACATCACCAATCCGAAACATCAGAATGCTGGAACTTGCTGCATTCACGTAAGTTCCTCTGCACCATCCAAGCATCTCGCAAGGGATCTCTTCAGAAACAAGTGCCTACGTGTCGCTGCGTAGCAGCGATCACGGACTGATGATCAGCTACAATATATTGCTAGGAAACACATGGTTAGGTTAGGTGTGCGTCATTGTGTTTGTCTAATGCGCCTAGTATTCCCTGACCAATATACAAACCCAAAAAGCCAAGAATGATCTTCTCCTGATCCAGGCAGATAATAGTCGATACAATATGGTACAGTTTACGACAGTGCTCTATCCTCCAAAGGACCACGGCATTGAAGAATGCAGGTTTGTTTTTGTTTATGCTTCTGGGTGGACTGTCTGAAACCACCCGGAATCTGATGGGATTAACAACTACTAAAACAGAAATCCGTAGTGGTCGATGATCTAGCATACTACGGATGTTGCCGCGGCTTTGTTTGTGATCTAGCATACTAGATGTGCGCCTTGGGACATTCCCTAATCAATCATTCTTCTTTGTTAATTAGGGGGGGATTGTCCATGTATCTTCATCTTCCATGTTTTCTTTGTTACTCGATCCGTGTTACTACTATAAGAGAGAGAATTGAAGAATAAAGGCTCGCTGCCATTCAAGTAGATGTTGACGACAAAAAGGTGGTCTCACTCATCAGGAGTTCAGGACTTTGCAGCCACGGAATGGGAGAAGCAGCCGTATACGGCGAACTTGGCGTAAAGGCTGTCTGTCACTACGTGTAAGTACACATGCCATGCTACTAGTGTCGGTCGGTGTGAGCCTCAACTTGATCCGATCTACGGCAAAGCTTGATCAGGGACGGAGGACCATACAAAAGCATGGATGGATGGATCAGTTATTAAACAAAGCAAACGAAAAGGGAGAGGCAGGTGCCGCCGTGCCATGGCTGGTTATGCAAGTGCAGGGTCGTACTAGTTTGGGGCTTACCACGGCGTTGAAGGTGTATCGCATGGCTGGTTATGGCGAAGGCTGCCGGAGGGTCCTGTACTAGTTTGGGGCTTACCACGGCGTTGAAGGTGTATCGCTCGACGCCCTTCCAGTTGTCGACGTCATAGGCGGTGTAGTGCTTGCAGCAGGCGGCGACCTTGAGGCTGCGCTGCCGGAGCCGGCGTCCTGCAGCCCCGTGACGTAGCCGACGGCGTACTTGCTGGTGAGGGGAGCGGGTCTAGTCCGTCTCGGTTCCTCGCCGACACCATCCTCTCCCCAGGGGCGCGGCGGCAACCAGTCAGCGGCCAGCGCGGCAGCGCAGGAGCACGCGCGGCCCCACCGCGGCAGTCCCGGAAGATGCAGCAACGCCCAGCACAGCGCGAGGATGTTGCGGGGCTCCAGAACGTCCCGAGGCCCCGGCCAGCCCCAAAACGTTGTGTTGTGCATCGCCCGCGCCTCGGTCGACACCACCCCACCGCGGGTCCCGGAAGATGCTGATGTTGGGGCGAGCGTGAGCCCCGCCAGCCCCACGTTGTGTTGTGCATCGCCCGCGCCTCGGTCGACACCACCTTCGATCAGTCATCATCATTTACATACCCGTCAGATCGATCTCCTCGTCAGAATTAGTAATTCTTCAGAATGCAGTTACAGTACAGTAATCGAGCATACACTGTTCATTCAGCACCTAGGCACGATCAGGCTACGGCCTACGGTAGGTGCACCCGAGAGAGATACGATGTCATCCAGCCAGCCAGGCAGGGCAGGACTCAGGAGTCGCGTTTGTCGGCACAGTGTGCTCACTGCTCAATGCCCAGTCCTTGCTGGACTCTTGTGACAAGAGCTTTACTAGCCGGTGGGCTGCATATATGCGATCCAATAATAGCAAACCAAATCCATGCTGCTACTATCAGATAGTGGTAGCTTCTCTGAATTCCCCACCTCACGACCGCAGATGCGGATGCGAAATCAAATTCAGGCACGAAACGATCGAGATCCAACGATCGATCCTCGGACCAAAGACGGCACCCACCGTCTCTTGCCAAACTCGACGAGCAAGGCGATGATGGTTACTCAGATCACACCATGGCGCAGCTAGCTTTTCCCAAATGGTGACTGGTGAGTGTGAACTCCGACTCCGACAAGTGGGCGCGGCGGGGACGAAGAAAAGGCTCGGCGCGACGGCTGCTGCCTGAGACATTTGAGATGTTCTTGAATTTTGACATAATTGCGACAAGTAAAAATCATTAAATGAGAACCTAACTAGCTACACCATGGCGCACATGGATATACAAAAACAGAGAATTTGAACTCTGACCTCCACAATAATGCTCTGATTCAAAAAATCATAGTTTTTTTTTCAAACTATGAATTGAATGTTCATCCATTCTAAACAAGCTCTTATTCTTCAGCAAAATGCATACAAAACTGAATGCGATCGAACAGTAGCAAGTACACTAAGAACCTTAACAAAGACGGGCCTACGAAGAGAATGCCAAGTGCTTCCTTCAGTCGAGAGCAGGACTTTTTTATAAAAAAAATAAAAAACTTTGAGCTCTTCCATTTCCTAGCTGCAATTAGTGTCGAAGAGAAGGGCTAGAAACTGGATTAAACTAAATGTTACATGGCAGCCAATGCTCTGAATTCTCAATTCTGGATTGACGTCCATTGACTGTCCAAATTTTGCAGTTAACTTGACCTGCAGGTACAACATTTATAAACACTGAAATACCAAAATAAAACAATACATTTACATGAACAACTTTAAGCATCTGTGCAAACCTTGAAAGAATGGACAACTGAGACCCAGTAGGTAGGACGAGATTTTTTTTTTCAGCTTCAGTTCTGTGTCCAATAACAAGATTTACATGGTGTGAGATTTCAAACCTTGCCTAATATTTGACGTGAAGCTTGTCTAATATTAGATTCCCAAAAGTCAAATATTTGCAAACGAGAGGGAGTACAAAGAACAATTATTCCAGCAGAAAAAATTGGATGGCCACAGATTTAAACTCCAGCCCATCAGTTAATGAAAAGCTGCTTCTTTTTGGAAGAGATACAATACCTCTGAATGAAATGAGTCAGGTTGTAGCCATCCTATAAAGAAATGAGTCAGGTTGTATTGTAGCCATCATAAAGAGAAGAAAAGATTGGTACTGTAGTTCACAAAGAAGAACATAAGAGGCAACAAACATGGTTGATAGCTGAAAGTGAAGATTCCCCTTTTTATATTGTTCACAAATCAGCATCTAAGCTGAACCATTTGTGCCTAACTGCAGTGAAAAAAAGGTTTGATTGATCAATGTATTCTTTCACAGACATGGCTGCATAACTCTAAAGAAGGATAACTGAGGCAACCCATCATGGCGCTCTAACTATAAAAATTCTGCAATGTTAGGTTTCAGAAAACTTGGTAACTGAGATAAGGGCTAGGAATATTTAGACAAAGCAGATCAAAGCACATAGAACTATAGATGTGGATACAGTAAAGGGCATCAGGGTGTGCACATGTATTGCTGATAATCTCTGAAAGGGAATAAAGTGGTTACAGTAAAGGACATTGGGTGTGCACATGTACAGCTGACAATCTCTGAAAGGGATCAAACTATCAAAGTTAGTGGCACCTATAGATCCCAATAAAAACTACCTTAAGCTTGTGATCCCAATAGGATGGACAGTCAAAGCATATTATCTATAAAGCAATAAGAGAATATCTAAGTTGAGGTAGAAGTTAGGACAACATTGAGATATGCAGTTTGCTTCTAGCATGCCAGCTTATAAAGACAGACCATAAGATAGGGACATCAGAATATAGGCTTCTAGCTTACCATTGCTAACCCATATCAGGAAAGCCCATCATATTTAACTTGCTTTTCTTTCTCAATTCAAACCCAACCAACATTCCAGAATAGGAATGTTCTGACATAAATAACATCTGGCTCAGGCATGCTTGAATGGCTCAACCAATATTTTACCATACTATTTCCAAGTGCAGAACCTTCTCTCTATTAATCTCCCATGTAACACATTGCTCTTGAATAACCCTAACAGCAAGGACATTACATATCATTCTATTGGATATTATTTTTTTGCGACTATCAATTGAAAATAAACCAAAATTCCAATTTGAGTAGTGTTAAGCTTTAGATTGGCAATCGGAACTCCAGGTATAGCTTTAGAGAGAGAAAAAAGAGCAGATTGCTTTATGACTGAATTGAATTTTCTGAGTTCTGGAATGATTTGCCTCCTCAAGCATGACAGGAGCTCCCAAATTGGATATTCTTAAGCAAACTCTCATTGAACAAGCACACAAGAATCTCAACTGCCCCTTCCCTGTTGCCTACCTCATGTGCCCAACCAAGGTAGCACAAAAAAAAAGGAACTGGTTACTTTATGCCTATGAATTGATTTTTATGGAAAAGCACGGTAGGAGTTCCTCAAATTGGAATATTATATAAGCAAACAATCATTGAATAAGCACGAAATAATTTGTATTCCTTTCCCTTTTGCCTACCTCCTTTGCCCATCCCAGTAAGCCACAGAGCGATGGAAATATGAAACAGCAATGATCAAATAGTCTAGTGCACTCGTGTACTTGGACTGATGTACATATGGCAGCAGATCAACCCTAAACTAAAATGCTCCTCTCTGCATTATTGCAGTGTACACTATAGATGAATCACATGTCAGCTACAGGCTGAGGTCGGTTCTGTATTATTAATTATTAATGTACATGAAGCAGTGCATATCGAAACTGATGCTCATGCAGTGCTCTAACAGTTTGGACTTTAGAAAGGACTTGTAAACTGTGTGCAAGGGTTTGGGGCACCAATCTACAGTAATTTTAAAAACACAAAACAAAACTAATTGCCAAGAGATTTAGGCAATTAAATTCAAGTTGACTGCTTAAAGCATATCTGTAATGGGCTAATGGCTATCAGGCATATCTACACAGTCATATCTGGGCGTTGGTCACCATCTACTGCTCACAGTGACTGATTGGTAGGTCACCATTCTGATTCTCGGCAACAATTCATTCCTTAGATGCTCAATTCAAAAATATTTCTTTTAAACTGATATAAACAGAACCATGACCGATTGGCCAATTAAAAAATCTGGAGCAATTGAGGGTCTTGGTGACTAGTGGTCCCAATGATGCAACATCTCCACCAGTCATTAGTACATAATCTAATCCCTGGACGTGGTGAAAATATTAGTGGGGCATCAGTATTTCGAAAGTTTTTATTAGTGTTGAGTTGACGACCTAAGTATGGTATATTAAATTGTATGGCACTAATATTCGTTATATAGTTGAGAATTTATTCTAAATCTTGTGCTCCACGATTTAAAGTTTTAGGTCCTAATAGGCACACCATATCTAATATGCAAATGGATAAATCTCTACCAAAGCAGCAGCACCTACAATTCATCTAGGAAAAATAAATGCAGTTCCACATAAGCTACAGGAAAGCAAATAAAAGGTTCCATAGATGAATCCTGAAATCATAAATGAGCATTGTAAGTCTGTCATTTGATTGTCTAATCAATTATTCAACATCACGATTTCATGAAGGAAAGGATAATGGTTCTGGAAGTATCTGCCTATACTGAATCCCTTTCTGATTCCTAGGTTTATACATGCATTAAAAAAATAATTAAACTCTACTCATAATATAAATGATATGGAATATTCCAAACAGAGCCCTTGTAGCCGAAGAAGTATAAACCATACATTTTTAAGTGAAGAAAGCAAATCAGAGGACACAATATCTAGTACTCAAGATACCGCGCAAAATTTCATGTCCATGCTTGTAGTAAAACTCTGATCCTCTGAATGAACCATTACGAGCAAAAAAGCAAGCAAACTATTAATGTGATCAGGATTGTTATCAATTTAAGCACATTGGCTCTACTAAAGAGTGCTATGTTCTCGGTATAAAAGGCGAAACCAGGATTTGATGATATAAAGTTAATGAGACTGAGAGTTGCACATTTTCTCCTCGATAGGGGCCACCCCACCCTATCCCGAATATCTTCATTCGAACTCTATCCCTTCTAGTAAGCCTCAAAAAACCAACGCAACATACGATCTCACCACACTTAGTCAGTTGGACATGTACGCCAGGAAAAATAACATTCAAAGACCATACAAAAGATCGCCGGCCCGAATCCGCCCATATAACTTTCCTTTTTAGCCTTCACAGTACCCCTCTTGTCAAGTTGCACATAGCTATGGCTATGAGAAAAGATTAGGAAGCCATACCGATCCAAAGAAAAAAGTATCAGGATTCTGTCTATCATCAAGGAATGTATGATACCAAAAAAAATAGTAAATGAGTTTCTCACTTGCCTGGAAATATTTGGAATTTTGGAGCATCATCCTGCACCGTGCAATCCACAACCCCGCCAATCTTCTCATATGGTCCATTTGACAACTGGTTGGTCACCTTAGCTTCTTCAGCCACCAAACAAGCATATATCTAAGGAGAACAAAATTCAGTTTGTCAGCAGAAATGTTAGAGAACAAAATAAGTTTGCAGTATTGACTAATCCTAACATGTGGATTTAACAAAGTCTGCAGGTCTAGAGAGAACACATGTCCATTGCAATTTAGTAGAACGATCTTGAGATGTAAATATAATAACTTCCTAGTAACTCAAATGCTCTGCTCGACATCAATGATTATTTCAATACTAAAAAGCTGCAGAAAAAATTTTCAATTGTAATTACTACAGTCATAACTCAGTTAACTGCAGAAAATATTTCGGAACCAAATATCAACTATCAGTTTATCAGAAGGGCAAAATCCTTTTTCACGTTATATTTCATCTAAAACGACGATAGACAAACCAAATCAACTACGTACACAAGACGAGATAGGAAGAAGCAGATTGCCGTTACCACCCAGATCAACGCGTCGCTGTTGGACGCCGTTCCCTTCCTGGCTTCCTCCACACTTGCGGCCCCGCTCCAGTTTTGCGGTCACGGCGGATCGGGTGCTCGTCACTGGCAACGGATGGCGCGGGCGTTGTGGAGGCCGCGGAGGTGTTTTCCGGCGGCGAGGACGCACGGATCGAGGCGACGACGCGTTCAACGACGCCCAACCCGCTTCCCGGTGGGCCGGGGGCCGGTGGCCGGGGCGGATCTGGAGAGCGCGACGCGAGAGGAGGAGGTGGGGCATATGCGTGGGGGTCGGGGGAAGGAGGAAGAGGACGAAGGGTACCCAAAAGGTGGGCCCTCCTAATCAGGACAGGGACAGCAAAAACCGTGTGTCGAACACCAAGAAAACACAATCGCAAACGAATTTTCTTCATCCTCCATTCAGAAAAATGCAATTCAATGCTTACGAGCCCACATTGACATGATTTATTCACGATCCAATGCAAATTTTCTTACGAACTCCATAGCAAGACTTCGCTACTGACAACTGAACTCTCCTGGAGTACTGACATGCTACTGATTTGACTACTACTGAATTGCATTACTACTGGATTCTCTCAAGTGGCTCTACGATCTACTGATATTGACTATACGATAGATTGTGATGTGACTATACCAAGCTATTCCTGTGACTATACGAAGGGACTTGGAGTGCGACCAACTCAATCATCTTCACGCGACCTGATGGAGGACGATGGCCTGCTGCTGAAGCGCGGCGATCTTTCGCGCCGATTCCACGCAGCCAGTTGCGGCGCGCGTAGCCCTTGTCCATCCCGATGTTCGCGGCCTGACGGAGCTCGTACGCCAGCTTCAGGACCTCCCCTCTCCTTTGCATGCGGTAGGCTTCCCGCCCTGGCGATGGCCTTCTCGGCGAGGAGGTGGAGGCGCTCGTAGTTGTGGTACCCCTTGACCTTGCCGTCCTCCTCGTTGATGAGGTTTGCGGCCGCGCGGAATGCCTGACTCACAGCCTTGACCGCCAGGAGCCTGCCCAGGGGGACGACCTCGACGGGGAACTCGCCCTGGTACTGCTTCTTCCACGCGACGACGCCCCTGGAGCAGCCGATCGAAGCGTCGATCGAAGGGAGCTCCACGAGACGACCCTCACACCGCCTCCGAGGTAGACGCCGGCCGCAGACGCCTCGCGCAGCTCCCGGATCTCCAGCCTGGTACGGATGTGGACTTCGGCCATGGCCATGGTGGGTGGCGGGAGGGAATGCGTGGAGGTCCTCGCCGTGAGGTCCCGTTTTTATTAGCCGGCGAAGCGGAATGGAGGAGAAAGGGGATCCGGGGAATTTCAAATAAAGGGCCACGATTGATTCGTATTACGGGGGGACGCGGACCAACGGTGCGGATGGCCGATCCGTGTGACCCCCTCACGCGGATCGGTGACCTGGCGCTTCGCGAACCCAACCCCGGATCGGGATCGGTGACGTGGCATCAATTCCTCGAGCGCGGGAAATCGCGCGCTCCTGCCGCCAACCCAACCCCGGATCTGATGTGGCGCGGCCGCGCGTGGGCGCCCGTGTGGCCTGTGCTGGCCGCTTCCTCGGGAGTTTTTTACCGGCCGGTTGAACCAAACGCGGGGGTCCGGTTTCAATTTCGGACCGTTACCGGTAAACTGGCGGTTACGGTCGGTTTGGTTTTTGAATTCAAATGAATTCAAATTTTCAGCTCATCGGTAAAAATCCGTTTACCGAGCGGTATTTAATTTATCTGCTTGGTTTGACGTGGGTATAAATTAAAAACCCTCGATAGTTTTGTTTTTTTAATTTTTTTTGAAGGAATTTTGATAGTTGGTTTTGGACATTTTTGATGTAAAAAAGGGGCACACAATGCGGAAATAAATGGCATAAGTCAATACGGGATACAATAACCAAAATGTGATGGGACCACCTTAGACCAGCGACCCGGTAAGTCGGCACGCTTCAACCTTGTGCGACCAGCCGGATTTTTGAGGCGTGATGGTAGTTGCACCTCCAACCCGAAAGAAGGTTTTCACCGCGCTCCCGCACTCCTCTCTCGGTCTCCCACTCCCGAACATTAATTCACTGCATAAAAAAATACGGACAACACAAAGTCACGAATAATATATATATTTTACAATATATACCTACTATATATATATACAATATATGTACAATAATACAAACCAACAATGTATTCCTACAATATACATGTCGTACCACAAATCCTACATCAAATCATAAATCCTAAGGCAAAAAAGTTGCCTAAACTAACCTAAATATTTCCTAAATCTATGAACCCTAACTCACAAACTAACCTAACCTTTAAATATTTTGTAAATCCTAACATAAATCACCGCTAAATCTATGAATCCAACCACAAAAACTAACCTTAAATCCCAATCCTACCACATAAATCAACCTAAAAAAAAAAGGAAGAAAACTCACCTGGCTTCTGCTCCCGATTTTTTCCTATTAAACCGCCCAGCGCGACGGGTTAACGGCTCTCCTCCGGGCGGGGCGCGGCCGCGAAGCTGGGCGCGCGGTCGGTAAACCGGCTCCTTCCGGCGAGGAAACCGCTTCCTCCGGCGGGAGAAATGTCGGCGGGCGACGGACGGCGCGCTGGCGACGCCGCGAGCGGGCGGGGGGCGGATAAGATGCAGGGCGCGTTTGCCCCCCCCGCGTCGCCCTGCCTTATCCGCCTCCCGGGAGGCCAATGGGCCTCGATGGGCCTTGACGGGCCGGCCCGTGCGCTTTTTTTTTTTTTCAAACTTCAATTCAAATTTTTTTTATACCAAACGAACTCAAATTTGAAAAAATGTTGCACCGTTGGCTTATAAATCGCAAAACTATTTTACAAATTTTTTTCCACGATTTTTTTTCAATTTTTTTAGATTTTGAATTTCAAATCTTTTCTTGGTAAGCCGTCCGGATCTGCGGGCCTGGACGGTAAGAGTTCAGAACAGGGTTTCCAGCTTTAAACCAAGCCAGTATAAAAACCCCGCCTGAGTGGATTTTGTCTTTTTTTTTAATTTTTTTAGTTTTACAGATATTATTAATACTACCTGTTTTACACTACTCTAGCCACTTCTATCAATTTAAGGACTTATTCTCTTTTTCTGTTTTACATTCTATTTCTTTCTTCCATTCTCTCTTCTCTTGTTTGTATTTCATATTATCTATTTTCATTTTGTTTAACTTTTTTTTTATTTCTTGTACGTAGTAAACCCGAAATTTCATACTACATCTTCGTTTCATTTTTCATTTTCGTGAGACAAAAATCATGAGTGAAGTTCTCGTCAAAAGTCAAGACATATTTATTTGGACAGAATTTGAGCAATCTAAACGAGTTGGAAAAAATCATTCTTAATTTACATGGATTCAAATAGAGAGGACGGCAGTGTTGGACACTCCCGGCGGTCTTGACTCCAGGTCTCACGGTTTCACCGTGAAGCACCAAGCGAATGAGCACAAAATAAAGTTCTAGAATCTGCCATTTTTGTTTTTATTGGATCATATGGCATAAATGAGTTTGCAAACCAATTGTGAAATGATTTTTTAAAAACTAACACATAGCGATGAAAACGAAAATGATAATTTACTATATCTTGAAGGCATTTTTGAGTTTTTTTTCCAATTTTCATACCTAAACTGAAATAGTAGTGAAAACCTAAAAACACGAAAATCATAATGGTAAAAATAATTTGAAACAAAAAGTGAAAACAATTATGCCCCCTCGACCGTTTTTGAAGATTTTTCGTATTTAGCAGGTAATTTACCGTCCAAGAATAGTCGATGCTAAGTATGCCAATCTTAAGATGCAAGCACATAAGGCTAGTTTTTTTTTTTTTTTTTTTTTGAAAGAAACTATATGGTAAAAAGCTATATTTTTAAAGAAACTATACGACAAAGTATCCCAGATAGAAGACAAACAACAACTCAAATCACCTTGACTCTAGCCAATCGGCAAATCACGGTTGGCTAATTATCACGCCCAACTTGATCGTTTATTTATCTCATTATCAAGAACTTTGGTGTTGTTGCGTTGTTTCACCGTTGTTTATGACTAACATGGTGTGAACTATGTGGTTTTTGCATGGGGCTTGGTCCATTCAAAGCATGGAAGGACAAGCTTCGGGTGTACTTTTTGGGCTTACCAACCTGCACTCAAGACATCCATAGGCATGTCACCTTATCAACTACTATATGGAAAAACATGCTACTTGTCCGTCGAATTGAAATTCAACGCTCATTGGGCAATAAAGAAATGGAACATGGATCTCCACCTAGTCGGGCGGGAGAATATCTAAGCTACAAGAATGGAGAGAAAAGTCTCATCACAACTCCAAGATTTACAAAGACATAACAAAAAGATGGCATGATAAGCGAATCACATATGAGAATTTTCAATAAAATATTTAGAGATAGTTGAAAGAGTCACTAGAAGCCGAGTTATAAAGATGTGCAAGTTCGATTGGAATCGTATTCATAGGAGAGGCTTCTTGGGAAAGAGAAGAGGAATTTAGAAAGACATATCTCGCAGTTATTTGAGTAAGCACAACAAAAAATCTCGGGGCGAGATTTTCTTTAAAAAGTGTAGAGTTGTAACTCCCTAAAAGTTTGCAAGTTTTAAAAAATTTGTCAAATTGATTTGTTTTTTAAAAAGCATTTTAGATTTATTTTATTTCGATGGTGTACTGTTATGTTAATACTCATTTCTTTTTGCTTAGGTATGATTGCGTGGGACGATTGTATGTTGTTGCGTGATGAATGATATAGACAGTGAGCTTTCATTGTGTGGTCACCCACATAATAAGCCCCAACATTCAAGAGTCAACCACCCCATCAAGCCCAAAAAAAAGAAGCTAGTGATAATGACTACAAGATGAAGAGGTCAGCAAGAAGACATCAAGAGGAGACCAAAAATACGCCATCGAGAAGAAAAAAGAAGCACCGAAACTACCAAAGACTTACAAGAATGAAAAGACAAGATCACAAGACATAGGAAGAAATATGAGGACACCAAAAGGGCTTCCCAAGAATTATCAAGCTAACAAAGAAGAAGAGAGTGGAATTCCCAATACCACACTACGACAAGAAGACCAAACCAAGAAGTTCCTCATCAAGGCACAGCACTTGCGGAGCAAAAAACCACAAGACAATAAAGACCACCACAACGACATCGAGACCACCATCCCTCCATGTTTACCACACCCCACCACCTGACCACATCACCTCAATAAAAGCCATAACCACCTCACCCCACCATTGAAGCCACTTCCTTCCCCGACACACTACACCGCCAGCCAAAACCCGTCAAACTTTCCAGACAACCATCACCCTAACACCGCCAAATGCAAATACCGAGCCACCCGTATAACAACCAAGTGAAAGGTCCTAATAGCTAGAATGGAGTGAATAGCCTATTAAAAATTATACAAACAACACTTGGCAAGGAGGTTAGTAAATAAGATGGCCCGCAAATATAGCTGAGTTACAAACTAGCTATGCAAGCCACAAGTCAAATATAGCAATTCTAATATCTCTAAGTTCACACAAGTGCTAGGTTGCTAGTTTACTCCTAGGTGGACAAGATAAGCTAGTTGATTCTACCACTAGGAGCTAAACTACTCTAGTCAACTAAACAAACTAAGCAAAAAGCTACACAAGTATATCAAATGTAAATACTAGAGAATGAGTGATCGATATAACGACGTCGGCGTGTAGAGGTGGAAGCCAATCACCGTGATCAATATGAAATTCCAACGAGCCTGAACAAGATTGATACGATGATTTTTCAGGGGTTCACGTGCTTTGCGCACGACGCTTAGTCCCTCGTTGTGGCGATACGCTCACTTGATGGTTGCTAAGCAATGGCACGGTGCCAAATCGGTGGGAGCTCAAGCACACCAATCACAAGAGAGGATTCACAAGCCACGAGCAATCCACTAGTGCTCCTTTCACGGAATCTCTCCCATGAGGTAAGGAATCCACCCTCACAAGTCCACCTAGGTGTGGCCTCGAACAAGCTCCAATCGAGCTTAACACCGCCAACCTCTAAGCCGCTAGGGAACCAAACAAATTCCCAAGAGAAACAAAATCCCACCGGCTCCTCAGGATGAAGTGACTCTAGATGCAAGCTACCAAGCAAATGACTTCAATCTCTCAATCTCACCCAAGATTTGAGATTAGGATGAAGAGATGAGTGGAGGGGTATCTCAAGCTCTGACAAGCAAGGAGAGAAGTTAAAGAAACGTACAAGAGAGGAACAAATGAACAGAGCCAACCATCTATTTATAGACCACAAGTCGAAATAGAGCCATTGGTTCAAATCCTGGAGACGCTGCGCCCGGACGGCGCAGTCTCACGCCGGGACGCCGGGGCAAAACCACGGCGCCGCTAGCCAAGGCCGGGCGCGCCGGCGCCCAGCGTCGCCGGCGGGGTCCTCGACACCTTCTTCGATCAAGGCAGACGCAAGCCGGGCCACGGCGCCCGGTGCCCGTCGGCGCCGTTCAAGAATCCGCCGCCGACCGCATACAAGACTGCACACCCGGTCGGATTCCGACAGCGTCGGCGCGTTTATTTGAACTCAACACAAATACGAGGACGGCGCCCCGGGCGCCCAGCCGTGGCGTCTGCAAGTACCAATTGAAGCTTCCTTCAACGCCCAGGCGTGCGTCGTCTTCCATCTTTCCAAGTTTCGCCTTTTGTCTCAAGTTGCCAACATCGCCGAAATGTGTCCCGAGAGCGTGTGTTAGCATATCGCGAATCGATATCACAAGAGCGAGATTAGTGCGTAGATTCTAAAATGCATATACAAGTTACATGAACCTAGAGGTACTCTCTCTTTGGATTAGCGTGGCATTCCCCTCTTGATAGTCGGCCATCTATCCCAAACGTGATCACACTCTATATAGTGTCTTGATCACCGAATAAAAACCCATCCAAGTTATACCTTTGCCTTTGATCTCCGGGGTTCCTTCCAAACCGACAACCGAGCTTGACGATCCATCACGTCCATCATCATCGTCCATGTTCATGATCATCATGCTCCACATCATCCATGTACAATCCTATCTCTCAAGTCACACTTAGAGCAAAAGGATTAGCATAACAAGGTGTCATCAATTTCCAAAACCAAAATGAGAGATTTCACGAGCCCCGGAGCAGCTCCACCATCAAGCCTACAAACTTGCAAAGAAGACATCGTCTACACACGCACAAGACCTAAGACTATCCGGCATAGTGAAGCCGAAGCACAATTCCACCGGCCAAAGATCAATTAGGACCACTACATGGAAGCTCTAAAAGAAGCCAAGACCGCCATGTCCCACAAGCAAAGGAATGTCATCAACCACCTCACGGGGGCCCATCATCAGGAAAGAGACACATGTCACCCTCCAAGCGAGGAAAGTTAAGCGAGAAGGACCACGAAGCCAGAGAATGAAGCCATCCGGTCGAAGAAGACAAATCCGGAAATCGAGAAGACTTGAACATAAAATTTTCTAAGTGGGGTAGCACCTGGGAAGAAGTAAAGGGGTAATATGCATCGTCATGAGAAGATCCGTAACTTGGAGAATCGGAATAGTCAAAGAAATTGGAAATACTGAGTGAGACTCAAAAATTTCTAAGTGGGGGTAGCCTAAATTAATAAAGTTCGGGTATTTCAAGGACAAAAGATGTCGAGGAAGAGTTTTGGACATAAAGATACAAGACCCGAGAAGCATAAGAAGGGTGGAACAGAAGCAGGGTGAAAGTAAACAAATTCAACAATTATCAAGAACAAGACTTCCCTAACAACGAAGATTGAAGACTCGGAATAGCACGTTAGAAATTTCTAACCCTCCTTCATTTTTGTGATAAGGAAAAAATTCTATTAATACCAAAGCAAGTTACATCCTCTCATTACAAAAGTAAACCAAACTACTCCACCTCCATTGATGGGAGACAAGAAACCTTGAAAAAGCCATAAATTCCACCATCTAGGATCACATCATCCCAAACGCATATGCCCCTCGGACGAAGCTCCGTCCGAATGAAACGGGGGCCATCTCACCATCCCATCGCCATCAATCTCATACCCATCACTTTTTGTAAGAGGAATAAAGCGCTAGATCTCCACACGCGAAAAATAATGAAATTCTTTTTTCTCTCCCTTTATATCTTTCTCTAGTTTTTCTCTTTAAGTTTACCTCGAATCTCGAGGACGAGATTCTACTAAGTGGGGTAGATTTGTAACACCCTTTTTTGCATCATTTTTAAAATTCATTAAAGATTTGAACCTTTTACATTTTACAACTAAAGCCTAATTTATTTTTTCCATACAACTCAAAACCCGGTTTGAAAACCTTGCATTTACCATATAGAAACTAGGTCTTGTTTGATTGATCGAATGTTTTGCCTTGCTTGCTTTAGCGAGCTCTAGAATTTTACGTTGGCATTAGATAATCATCTCTTGTCCCCACCCCCCCCCCACGAAATAATTCTCCTAGACCTTCCCTTGATCTATCAACCACCATCCCGAATTTCCATCTCACATAAAAAATACTTTAGTTTATTTTTCTAGGGAAATAAAGAAGCCATCACACATGTATACATATATGCGTAGCTATATAGGCAGAATATATATGTACCTACGGAGTACACTCAAACATATACATGAGAGGACATGTTCAATATTAGTGTGCATATATACCTATACACACAAGCATAAATGTATACGTGTATACTCTCAAACTTACATCCATATACAAGTGCGGCTTAGGAAAAGAAAGGGGAAAATAGAAAGGAAATGGAAAATAGGTGACGGGCTAATCTTTCCGTTTCCTCCTTGCTGGCCCAGCCACGGCGCGAGCCCAGCTCAAGCTCTCGGGCCACTCCGCCAAGACCAGCAGTAGCATGGCTTCTCTTTCTTCTTTCTATGACGAGCAGGCCCCACCTGTAAGTCCCACCTTCTACCTTTATCCTTTCCCCTACCTCTGCAGCTCTGCTTCTCTTCTCCACGCGCAGACTGCTGCCACACACTGCACCGTGCCGTCGACAGATGAACAGTTGCCCCGCTGACCTCGGCATTAATGGCGATGAGCCATCCCGCCAGCTCAAGCACCAGCTCACGTCGACGCCAGTTCGCTACCAGCCCGCTGCCGCCTGCCTGTCCGCACGAGCAGCACGCGCCGCACAGCACCGACGACCATGGCACAGTGGTCCGGACTCGGACGACCCGCAGACGAGCAGTCGCATCACCCTGCGCATCCCGCCTCGCGAGCGCCAGCTCGTCCGCCAGACTACCACCGCGTCAAGCCGCCATCAATGGCGCTGCTGCCATGACCTGTCCCGTCAGCCCAGCCCAGAGCCTCGCCCTGCTCCGACGAGCACCGCTGGAGCACAGCCAAGCCGCCGGAAAAATATGACCACCGCCGGAAAAATATCTCGGGCGTCAAGCCCCCTCCGCCGCGGCTGCTGCAAATAGCCGGCCATGGACGCCAGAGACCTCGCCCCAGGAGCTCGGAACTGAGGGAGAACGGACGAGACGAGGTTTGCGTGATACTATGATCCCGCCTCCTCCCCCCTTCGCCCTTGCCCTGCCTCTGGGACTGGACCGAGGACGCCGACGCGTTCCGCGCCAAGTGAACGCCGCGCGCCGCGTCACGCCGCCGGTGCCGCTGCTGCGTGCGTCCGCCGCTCACCGCCGCCGCCCAGGTCACCCGCTGCTCTCCCCCCTGCTCCACCGCACGCCGCTGCCGCGCCACCGAGCGCCCGCCATGCCCGCCCGCTTGTCGTGGACGCGTCCGCCGCCGCACCGCAACACCAGCCACGCCGCGCCGCCCCACCACCGCCCCTCTGCTCAGCACGCCGCCACCGCCGCGCACCACCGCCGCCAGCTCGCCACCCTCCACCTTCGCCCTGTGCACCGCCGCCGCCGCATCTGCCCAGCACGCCACGCCGCAACCACCACCCGCCGGTCACCGGCCAACTCCCCATCCCTCTCCCTCTCTGATTCCCTCGAGCGGCGTGAGACGACGAACGACGGACAGACAGCCCCGTGACCGAAGTCCGAACAACAACACCTCTTCCATGAACTTTTCGATGGGTGCATCTCACCCAATGCTGTAATAAGCTGAATATTTGTCTCTGTTTCTAATTTTAAAGTAAAAGATTGTTTCCATGATCCTACTTTTAAAAGCCTGTACCGGTTATAGCAATGCTATGAAAACAAAAACTTTAAGATCAACAAAGAAACATGACATAATAATTAATCTACGCCCCTCTCATATTAATGCATTAGAACGTGTTGTAGTAAGGCATTTATATAAAAGCCCTAAGAAACGACGTTGGAACACAAAACATAATCGGGCTAATTTTTTAACTACAAATAATCCGGTTATTGATCTTAAACCCCATTGTGCGCATCGCGGCATATGGTGTTGTGAGGGACTCCATTTGCGGCGTTGCTCCTCGACCTTCTAAGAGTTTGGGATCACACGATGGAGGTGGGAGAAGCCAGAAACGCTAGCGTCGGCGCACATGCCGTGGCAGAGCAGAGGCCGTTTGGGGAGCGGAGGCGGCGCAACTCCTCTTGTGGCGCTGGAGGCCGTCGGAAGGCATTGGGGAGGGGGCGTGCGCAGGGGGTGGCGATCGGCACAGACGTTGGCACAGGACTAGCATCGCCGAGCGAAGGAACTGCGTTGAGGCCAAAGTCCCAAGGTGTGCGTTCTTTCGTGATAATGGTACTGATAATGAGAGCCGGAGAGAAACTGAAAGTAAGGAAAGAAAAAAGAGAGAATAACATAAAAAACATTTTCAATCCATATGAGTTGTGTACGTTTTTGTCTAGATCCAACTGTACGTGTATATATAAAAAAAGAATTGTGGATGTTAGCTTGTGTCATTACTATACAATATGTGGATTGTGATTTATGCTTGTGTACGTCTCATAGTTGATCATGTTACTATGAAACGATTTGGAGACTGAAACGGATGATGTATCAAGATTGATTTCATTGAAAGTCCAGAGTTCATAGCAACAGTTGATAGATATAAAAACAATAGTGGTAGCTGTTGTATATAAACCAAAAGACAAATCAAGCAAGTATGTGAAGCTGATCTTTTATTCAAGAGACTAGAGTGCTACATGAAAACCCATATTGAAAAAACTGAAGTGCTACGTGGAACCTATATATTGGAAATTCAGATCAAAATTGTTTTAACAACGTTCAGAACTTCAGAGACCGAACAATCTCTATCGAAAATGAAGGAAAATAATAATGATCATATTATATGAATTCACGTGTCCATTTGAAATACGCCTCGCAGAAACGAAAAAAATACACTATTATGTTTAAAAATACTTAGATTTATAACATATGAAAAGAATGCTTGAGATAACCAAGGAAATTTTTTATATACATCAATAATATTTGTAACATATGTCCATATAAAAAAGGATAATGAATGTGTTAGAGCTAAGAAAAGAGAATGCTTGTGGCAACAATTATTATTAAATCTTCCATTATAACTTATGTCGATGTGTAGTAATGCAAGAATTTAATTCATGGCATACCTTCATAATTGGGATATCCGATGACAAATAAATTTTAAACCTTTGACAATAGGGCACTGACATTGCATTCACGTAAATGCAAAGCTAGCTAGCTAGGACACTGTTTGCCCGTTTGGAGCAAAGCAGCAACATAAGGCGCAGACTGCGAGTTGACTTATCCGGGCAAGCCTCGGCGGGGAAGAGTCCACCCGCATGGGAGCCGCCGACGAGGGAGCCGCAGCTGCGCATCTAGCAATGTAGGGGCAGACGCGCGTTAGAGAACAGCCGGAGCTCGTCGAAGCGGTATGCGCCCCTGCTCTCTCCTGCCTTCGAGGCCAGCGCGAGCAGCACGCGTCCGGAGTCGCGGAAGCGGGCGAGGCCTCCCCTCCCGGCAGTCGGTCTGCGGAGGGAGCAGGTGCATCCCCTCCTCACGGCAGCTGCGTGATCTGCACGGCGACAAGGATCCGGGCCCTGGCGCGTCGTGGGCGAGCGGACGCGCGGACGTTGGGTAGAAACAGTCCGCCGCGGCCACAGCCTTTGGCAACTTCGTATAGTTCCGGGTACGTGCTCGGTAGGAGTAATCACGTGAAGATCATGGGCCTACATAGGAGATTGGTCTGTCGACCTGTTGGGCTGGCTCACAAACGTACGGGAAGGAACCGAACACAAAGGCAGACCCAGTTTTCTGGTCAAGATATTTTACTTCTATACCTATTTTTCTGTCTGCCCCTATATATGGGCCTTAATTGGCCACAAAGCCCTACTGGTCATGTCATGTCCGGTTGGTAATCAACCACCTGCTGCTGAACCCGCCTGCACAGGCAAGGGAAAAGCCCACAAACAATCAACTAATATCGAACCAAGCTGCGGGTCGCGGGTCCAGCCCAATCACGGCCCACTGCCGCTAATCCGTCGGAGCAGGAAAGGAAAAAGCCAAAAAAAAAAAAAAAAAATCAATGCCGTGGTTCGAAATTTGCTCTACAGGTTTACCACCACACCACTAGAACACAAGTGATGTTATTTATCTCTACAGCTTCGGGAAAAGATCATTACAATTGGCAAGGAAAAATACTATGAAAAGGTATTTGCATATATATCTGGTAAAGGGTATTCGCATATAGATCTGGCAATTTATTTAGCCCCAATGCCTTCAAACTTTTACGTAGAAAACATCATTATGGTTGGCAAGACAAAAAATGTGTTCACCCAAAATTTCAGTCCCATCCGAGAGCACCCCGCACAAGGCAAACGAAGTTCCGCGGCACGCAGCCTCCAGTCAGGAGCCCAACTGCCTGATCCGCTTTGTTTGTTATCTTAGCACGCAAGGGAAGTATATTTTGTATGTTTTTGTTTGCCAGATAGTCCCATTACTTATGAAAGAAGGTCGCGTGACAGCGACCTCAAATGTGTAAACCTCAATTGTCGTGTCACCATGAGGAAATCACACCGATAACAACGTAGGCGACAAAGAGACTTGAGAGGAGACCAAAAGACAAGGAAACCGAGGACATGATCTGACATGGTTGTGTCCGCGACAGGAAGGTGGTGGCGGGATAACAACGTCGGTCATGCCGACATTGTTGTGCGTCACCTTGACCGTAGGTGGTGGGCGGATAACAACTAAAGGCGACCAAGAGACTTGAGAGGGACCAAGGACAAAGGAAGCCAAGGACATGACGGACATGGTTGTGTCACGACGGAAGGTGGTGGCTGGTAGCGGCAGTGGGCGTAAGATAAACTTGTATAACACATCAATTTATACATCCTGTTACAGAACGCGAGGCGTATTTGCTTAGTACTAATAAAGAGAAAATTTCTTGACCCTAAATTTTGGCCTGCCCATATCCATATCTATCCTGCAAGTCCGGTTATTTTTCACACGGAAGTTCTCCGTGGCCCTGAAGGACTATACCAATTCAATTCCGATAACTTTTCCATATACTACACGTACTCCAGGTTCCAGGGTCCTTATGTAACTCGGTTATTTCCAATATTATTGTCCGGTTGTTTCTCAAAATATACGTGTCCGGTTTACATAACAAAATACATTGTTTTCTCAAATCCATACGTACCTAAAAATACAGGGTCCCATTATAGAAAGCAAAAACAAGAGATCTACAAATATCTTCTCAACATCCCGCGGCTGCTGGGTGCAGCTGTACGAGCCTACGATGATGCACAGGTCGTTGGCGACTTCGCGTATGTATCCAGCTGCTCGCGGACGACAGGTTCTACGAGCTCGTGTTGGATCGATGCAAATTGTTCGAGCCGATAAACTGTCGTCGTCAAGGTGAACACCGATGTTGGTTCCAGCGTCGGTAGTTAATCACTTTTGCCTATCAACAATTGATTCCTTGAAGTGCAGTTCCAAAGGAATCAAAAAAATTGTGCTAGCGATGAAACAAATTTGGAGCCTAATATGTATTTGGATCACGCCGTTCTGGCCTTGATACTAAAGCAGGCCATCGGTATAAATTCTAAAAAAGAACAAAACAACACCTCTTCCACATATCCTCTACCGTGGGCCCTACATGTCATAGGCACAAGCTTCCCTTCCTGCACGTGGACTCGGTGTACATGGAATAAAGTGTGAGAGGAGCCTGGACCCTAGATCGTTCACGTGTGGCGGACCGAGTCCACAGCACACTGCGTTCCCATCCGTCTGCTGGCTGGACCCGCTCAGCCCAAATAATGGTAATTGCTAGGCTTGACACGGAGAAGTGTACACCGAAGTGTAAAGAGGCATTTTCTAGTCATCGAGAAATACCGAAATTTTCAAATAAACTAGGTACACCCAACATCCTTCCCACCAATTTTCACATCATTTCCTTATTCCCAAAATTCTGTGAAAATATTTCAAAGTTTATTCCATTTATAAAATTCTCATTAAACTTTTATTCCATTTATTATAAAAAATTCCTATTTCAAACTTTTGGAAATTCATATCTCCTCCATTCCAACCCAAGTCCATCCATTCCGCAGCTCTCTTAGTTCTTATAAAATCATGCCCTAATTATTCATGCCCTTGCTTCTTTAATATTTGCGCCCATTTAAATTCTAGTAAATTGCCACTCGCTTATAATTTCATTATATTTATCGTGGTTCGTGAGATTTCTCAGAAACCCAAGTCACACTTCTCGCAGAAGGCCACACCATGCACTCAGATATTCGTATGCATGTACACCCTCACATACATGAATACCTCGAATATACCTTCACATAGATACCTACATGCTGGGATATACAGCTAATGGGTATTCATATATATAAATACATATACACACATAAAATATAAAAATGGCTAAGGACATAGGGTGTATGTATATAAACATATGTACCTATTAAGTTTACCTATGCATGTCTAACCCTCTAACCTAGCCAGTATACTCGTGTATGTGTATTCCATAACACATGCACCTTGTTATCACGATGTCTTCTTACACACATAAAATATACTCCCTCCGTCCTTGCAATCAGTTTGTCACCACGGATTCAGTGCCATCTTATTCGATGCTTCTCGTCTTTATTCAAATGCACAAATATAATTTATTTTGGTGCGACTTTATTTTATCGATGAAGATACTTAAATATTGATTAGTTTATTTTATGATTTACATAAATATTTTGAATAAGGCAGATGGTCAAACATAGAAGTTCAAAAAGTCAGCTGAGCGAACTCCATGGGATAGGGAGTACCCAATATCACGGGTGTCACGCTTATGTGTGTCTAACCCTAGATTAAGCCTCCCCTCTCCTCTACACCCTAGGCATACCGCGCGAGATGTGCATATACGCCGTGCTGGCCCATCCATCCCTTGATGGAGGCTAACCCATGCGTA
The DNA here is from genome assembly GCA_015847255.1 of Hyparrhenia diplandra. NCBI lineage: Eukaryota > Viridiplantae > Streptophyta > Magnoliopsida > Poales > Poaceae > Hyparrhenia > Hyparrhenia diplandra. The sequence goes on along the minus strand of JADLZK010010468.1, from coordinate 271 downwards.
GCACGCGTCGCTGCTGCGATTGTTATGTTTGTGTTTTATGTTTGTCAGCACCGACAGGAACCACCCCGACGAATCCGAAGCACATCACTACACCAAGCCACGTGAGTTGTGAAGCACCGGGACCACGAACCTTGGGAGCACACTGCGTCGATGAGAGCGTAGGCAAGTCCTTACCCCCTAACCCGACTCACATGTAACTCAATATAATTAATAAGATGATAAGATAAGTATAAGCACGATAAAGTGGTAGAGTGCTCATGGGCTATGTGCA
>JADLZK010010467.1:0-76455 GCA_015847255.1 Hyparrhenia diplandra | reverse complement strand
CGCTGGCCTGTCTTCCGTTTCACCCCGTACCCACTTTCTTTTTATTTATTATTCTCTTTTTTTTCATTACAATTTTTCCGTTTCGATATCGATCGATAGATCGTGGGTGGCGTCGGTTTCTTTCCATTTGCTATCGTCGCCCCCGCCCTAGCTGCAGGAGCGGAGCTCGCCCCCGTCGCCGCCCAGATCTAGGTCTTTGCCTCCCGTGAGTCCGTAACCAGATGATGGCCGAGGATCCACCACGGCGTCCGCCGTCGGCCCTGGCGGGGAAGAGGGCGCTGGACAGCCGTGGTCGTACGTCGAGACCATGCACCTCATCGACGCGTACGAGGAGCTCAGGGTTCGACGCCCGCGAGGCTTCCGTCGGGAGCGAATCCAGGTACATGCGTTGAGCCGCAGCTGGCAATTTCGCGGCGAGCCATTGACCCCGTACTTCTCCTTCCGCCGATCTACATGTTCAGCCCCTTCCCTCTCTGATTTTTGATCTTTTTTCCTGGTAGTAGTGATTGGCGCTTCGGATTGGTGTGATTTTGAATGGGATTTCTTTTGGCAGGAAGAGAGGAGGGACAGGCAGAGGCGGCGGCAGTCGGGCAGAGGGGAGCAAACTGCGGAAGCTGCAGTGGCTCTAACGAAAGCGGCGGAGCCTCGGGAGACTCACAAAATGCTTCAGGTTTGGACAGAAATTGTTCCTTTATTTTGGTCGTGTAACGTAATATAAGCTGTTATATCGATCTATCTAGTACTCTGTAGTATCACACAAAAAAATATGATTCCATTCAGTGCCTATCATTTGGACTTACGTGTTCGCCACATTCACTTGCACGCAGCCTCCATCGAGTCATTAAGATGCAAGGGATTTCAATTTTAGACCCAAAACATTTGAAGATCATTGTGGTAAGGCTAGTTTGGAGTCCCTCTGAGCTATGTAATTGACCAGGCATTTGTTTTAATGGTGCTAGCCACATGGATTAAGATAGTTTGCCTTGCACAGCCTGCACTGATTCCTCTAGGTGATAGGATTTTGCTTTTACACCCAATTCATCTGAAGATCAGCGTGTATTTATTGTAGTTCATTGTCCCACATGAGCTACGTAATTGATCAGCCATTTGTTTTGATGTTGATAGCAGCATGGATTAAGATTTTGAGAAATCTGAATTCTGCTTCAAGTGTCTGCTATGTTTTGATAGATTGGATCAATATTAATATTGAATCATATCTCTGTATTTAACTAGCATATGTTGCCTCTTCCTTTTAGCAAGTAAGACTATCAAATTTGAGCTGGTAAAAGTGATGCATCCTGATCCTATCACGTGCCATCGCCTGGTGTGCAAAATGCTACCGATCTCGCATGTTACATAAATATTTCATCAGTTTCCTAATTTTTAACATCCTTATGGGCCTTACACTGTACTCATCATTGATGGTAGCATGCAAAATTACAATTTTTTTCTTATGAAGCAATGAGCATATGCAGATTCTTAACAATCAATATGATTGTTAAGACAAATTACTCAGTCTTCTTCCATGGATGTTCCCATTATTGTTGCAATGTTGCATAAGGATCTTTTTAGGAAATGGGCTTTAGTCTTCCTCATTAGTAACTCCGACAACCCCACAATTTTTGTAAACTAGTATTATATCTACGGATTTATTTCAAATGTTAACAAATATAGTGTATAAAACCTTCACGAAGCTGCTAATTCTGGAATTGGATTTGGTGAATGATGTGAACGAAAGTGATGCAATATATTCATTGATCTTTTTCCTTTTTTTTAATCTAGGCACATTTTGTTGAGATAGATCCTTGGGTCACCTTTGAGGTCCTCGAACCAAATCTTTGAGTGTGCTGGATTTATTGATGTGCCAGTGGCACACATACATATGCTACATGTTGAAATATTCTTGGCTAATGCCGGAAAAATCTGAAGGTAGGAATTTTCTTAGGAAACACGTATGACTATTGCAGTATAACCAATGAGATTTCTTTTGAAACGTTATTACCATTGAGATTAACAGACAGCTAAGTGAACAGATGTACAATATAATTCTATGATCAAATATCATACAGAACTAATATACTGATATTCATTAGCAAAATTATGGATTATTTTATATGATTAAATATCTACCAATGAGATTTCTTTGAAACGTTATTACCATTGAGATTAACAGACAGCTGAGTGAACAGATGTACAATATAATTCTATTATCAAATATCATACAGAACTAATATACTGATATTCATTAGCAAAATTGTGGATTATTTTCTATGATTAAATATTGTACAGAAACTAATACTGATATTTGTTAGGAAAATTATGGAGCATTTTATTCAGAGTTTATGTAAAATTGCAGTTATGTAAACATTGTTCTTAGTTGGCACCTTGCCTTGTCATTGCTGGACGCGGTCTGTGGCAGCAGGTGCTGGGTGTTCGCAAAGCTTGGGCACTAGCAGACACCATTAGATGCTGGCCTGCTCCATGTCAACCCGCCCACGCTAGCCATGCCTGATAGTCATGGCAAGAACCAGAATGCAGGTCTTCCCTGCAGGTAGTTTTCTTGTGCCTCTGTTTTCTTCCAAAATTGCAGCCACCAATCAATGGCATTTGTGTGACTAAACCTGAGTTAATTCGCATCTTCCAAATTGGATTTACCTTTCATATTCACTTGGAAGATATTGTAGGCAATTTCAACTTACCTAGCTGCTCCACCTCACGAAGCAAAATGTATGCACATAGGATTTCTGAGTTCAGCAAATTGATTATTGTCCAAAAATTAGGTTAAGTAATTCTTTGCTCACTAAGTTGCTGCATGGTGCTTCCCTCACCAGCAGCCTTGACCTAGCAAGATGGTGATGAGGCACGCACAATCTTTCTTTATCTTTTTTTTTTTTTTTTTTGGATTTAGGCTAATTTGAGGCACATACAATATGTCATGTGGGATCTGTTGAAAGTACTCTCACTGTGGTAAATATGAACTTAGTTGTGAACTGATATTTAGACTCTCATGCTCTGCTTATTGGGTTCTAAAAATGTGTGCATTGAACTGCTTTAGAATCTTTATGGAAAACTGATTTATCTTATATGTATTTTGACTCAGGTAGCACATCTTATGAACAACAAAACAATTGAAGTGTTGTTGCTTCATTTAGGTATGAGGTCCCTCCACCCTCATTGGTTCTTCATGTTGTCGTTTCATTACCAATCTAGGCAAAAATGTGTGTTGTTGTGTATTGTTGTATTGGGCTACTAGATATTTATCTATTGTTTGATATATTTACATTTGTTTCAGTCTCTAACTCTATGTGTTGTTTCACTTTGCAATTCTGCCCTTTATGGTCTGCAGTTACTACTCTCAGATCACCATTTTGCCTGAATCCCAAGGCTTCAGTAGTGTTCCACCAGAATCGCCTCCCCAACATATATCCTGTTCTGTGCTTGAAGGTGAGTATGGATTGTTAGTCGCCTCCCCCAGCTTCAGTAGCTCTCAATCATATCTACTTCCACTGAATTCATTATTTGTTCTACTTTATTTGGAATGGGGGCAATGCTTTTGTAATTTTAACCAAAAATAATACAGCATTTGTGTTTTTAAGAAATGCATTTATATAGTGGACAAGTATTTCAATATAAAATTTTATTTAATGACTATACAGTGTTATTTATGCAAGGGTGCACTGTTGGGTTTCACAAGCTTAATTTAGAGGGAACGATCAGACTCATTTGGTTATAAATAAACGAATTTGTATGCTTCACTCATTTCATTTTAGATTGATCGAAATGCCCTTTCAATTCGTTTGGTAGTCCAGATTGGCCATACATTCACTCTGTTATTTTTAGGTTCTCATCTTGTCCAAAATTTAATTGCATGGTGCCTAAGGGGTACCTCGCCCGAATCGAGTTTGCAATTGTGTGAATTACCAATATGTTTTACTGTGTGCTGCATCTGCGTTGCCCCTTTGGAATACATGGTTTAGCTGGCATTGCTACTTCCCATTGTGCTATATATGCTATATGTTGCCATAGAATGCCCAGATTTTTGTATCTTTCAGTTCTATGAAATCACTACTGAATAATGTTGTTAGATCTATGCTTGTTTCTCATGCTAAATCTATGCTTGTTTCTCAGGGCCTCTATGGTGCACTCTTGTCTTTGGTTCTTGGTACTTTGCCTTGTGTTTTAGAGGCTTCTATACATTTCTTCTTAGGTTTGGAAATTGTTAATTCGATCGTAATAATCAGCTCAAGATAGAGACAGGCTAAGGAGCATAGTTGGTTGGTTTGCCATGCCTTATTATATTAGGAAGAGATTTATGATAGCTTGATTTGGAGGTACTTGAAAGGATTCACGGAATTATTATAACTGATGGGAGTTTAAGATATTGAGGTGGCCTTATTTATTTCAAGGTGAAGGTATCTCTTTATCAGCCATATAAATCTTTCCCACACTCAACAAAAAGTTTGGCACCGAAATCCTGCGCCACCACGTTAGGTGCTTAGGCAACTACAAAACACACCGTTAGTATGTTCAAGCTTAGATTCTTTATTTATCTGTACAGTGTACACATATGTTCAATTTCCAGAACTGAATCATCATGAGATACCTTGTTTGAATACTTATGAACTTTGATGACCTGTATGGTGTAAACAGGGTTTTGTGTTGTCAAGCACTTGTGTAGACATTAGTGAAACTATTTCCCCAAATACGTGTTTCCTAGCGAAAGAAGTGATATTTTCTGCATGTGAGATTTGAGATTTTTTTTGTACTGTCCTCTGTCAAGAACAGTTTGGCTTTCCTTTTTTTTTTTTATTTTGCAAAATGTATTTATTGGGATCTTGGATTGCTGAAAAAGTTATAGCTGAATCATTCAGACTAGCTCAAACTTTCATATTGGGCATGCTTGTATTTAAGTGAATGAATAATGCATAGTTTTATTCATAGTTCTCTACATCTATAGGAATCATATGGTATGACATTTTTTTGTTCATAATGAATGGATTTTCTACTTACCTATGTTACAGAAACAAATTATTAGGACTAATCCAAATGTGATGTTTCTACCTCTTTTACGATTGTACACCTATTTCTCAGTCTAAACCCGTCAAGTCCTTTCATATGCACTATGAGCAGAGCTTCCAACTTTTACTGTTGATGGGTTCATAATAGTAACAAGAATAGAAGTGGTTTTAATTTGCACATGCTTGTCTAGTGCATGACCAAGGTCTGTGTAAACACTTGCTGCTATTCTTATTCTAAGTCTGACAAAGTGTGCTAGCTAAGCTCAATTGGTGCCAGGCTAAGCAGTTCAATATTTTTGTGAGTGAAATCATTCCAAAATAATTATTGGTGTAGTTTTCTAGGCAATGCTTTTTTTTTTTAGCTCTCTTGCATAGGTTTATTTATATGTATTGCTGCCCTCACCTCTGAATGCCTATCGCTATTTCATTACTTGAAATACCAATTTTTTCCAACAATATATGATCCCAAGTGTTTGTCTATTAGAGGACTCTAAAACTAATATGAGCAAAGGTATTTTAGTTATCTGGTGTATGTAGTCGCTAGCCTAATATGCCATTGCTTTTAGTGCAGTGACATGCCAATCTTATTATTTCGCCTCTAGTTTCTATTAATACTGAATTTTGTGTGGCTTGCACTCAGCAGTTTGCCTTTTGCTGTTTCAAGTTTACAAGTCTACTATTAATTTGATGTGCCAAGTGTATGCTACTATCAATTCATTATTATGGAAGATTAACGATTTATATCAGTGATACTCTTATTGCAAGATCTCTTAACAGATATGAAGGCTGAGCTGCAGCATTACCTGAACAGAACCAGGCTCACAAGATACCGATAAATTTCTTTTAACTCTGCCTTGAAGGATTCTCATTTTAGAAAGCTCTGATCAGCAAGGTCACTTTAGAAACCTGTGATCAGCATCTTACGCTCATGACAAACACTGTCATGTTGTTGAAAAGTCTGGAGATATTTGTTTCAATAATGTCTAAATAAATTTATTTGGCATAAGGAGTGGCGATGCAATGTATGTTCTTTTTATAATCTCTTTTCACTATCATGGATCAGTTGTCGATCAAAAGGAAAGTATATAACTTCACTATTCCTTGGTAAAAGAAGAGAAAAAAATCAATCGCAAAATAAGAAGATTTGAAAAACATTAAACTATAAGGTAAACAGGACAGTCAATCCTTGTTTGAAAATCCTGTTCGTGTAAAAAAACAAAAAAAAAAAAGTTCCAAGCTGTTTGCGTGAAAAGGGATAAAACAGAGAAAAAAAATAGAGACGGAAAATCAGAAAGAAATAGCAACAGAAAGAAATCGGCTACAAATAAAAAAATTCGATCGAAAAACATTTGCCGGAAATACACACACGTAGGGAAAAAAATCGGCGAGAAAAAAAAAAAGCCCGTCAGAGGTCCTGGCGGTCAGCGGGGGCAGGACCAGGATGCGGACGCGAGCCACGCTCGGACGGCCGCTGGACTCGGCCTGGCGAGGGGGCTCGGGTAGTGATTATATATATATATATATATATATATATAGCATCGGTGCACCAAGCCTGCATCCAAACAGAGCTGAGCTATCGATCGATCTACCCGTTCGTCGCCAGCCAGCACTGATCACCTCTGCTGTCAGTAGCGATCGATCGACCGATGGCGCGCGCGAGGTCGTGGCCATGGCGCTGCGCGTCGTCCACGAGTACGTGCAGGCCTCGGACCTGGCCGTGGCCGCCGCGGTGCTCTTCGTCTTCAGCGCGGCCAGGAGCCGGCTGTCGTCCCGCCTCGGCGCGCCCATGGTGTGGCCCGTGTTCGGCATCATCCCGACGCTGTTCGCGCACCTCGCGATCGGCGACGTCTACGACTGGGGCGCGGCGACGCTGGCCCGGTGCCGCGGCATAAAAGCCGGGGGCCAAGGATGGCCTGGGCGATACACAACAGGCCACGCTGGCTAGCCACGTTGGCAAAAAAGGTTGGACCTGTGTTGAACCGAACAACAAGTTTAAGGGGTCGGATGTGCATTTTTGAAAGTCCATGACCTATTTGACCCAGCAAGACAAGCCCTGGGCCTGCTGGTGCATTTACCTCAATCGAAAATCAATACAAAATCAACGGTAAGTTCCACGTAAAGTCGAGACACAAACTCCTTTGTTTTTTTCCTATTTATATTTTATATATTTTAAATAAATTATATAAATATAAAACATTAGTATATATCTGCCATTCATGCTATCGCTTTCACATGAATATCTAACAAAAAATTCTCTCCCGTTGCAAGCATAGGCATATTTGCTAGTTTTATCTCGAAGAACTTTTTACAATGGTTGGAGGGCGTGCGGAGGCGTTTCCTCGTGTATGACATGTGGGCCCAAAATGAGAAAAGGCGCGTTGGGGCGCGTTAATGGAGAGGCGCTTTCGCCTGTGTCTATGACATGTGGGCCATATGAGATGTAACGCCTTCCAACGCCTCAAAAAATTTGTACTATTTGAATCCTAAATAAACTAGTATAGTGCCCGCAAGCGTTGCCACGGTTTCATTTAAGAAACACACTGACAAACTGTTTTTTGTTTCTTCTAGCTTTTTGATTTTTGTCCAGCTGCTCTCATTTCCATTAGTAGCGCAACAGAAATACAAAGTTTCAAAGTGTTTATTCTCAAAAAAAAAAAAAGGTTTGAAAGTGTTTAGACAGATCGCAGGAGACATGACCCTCAGAGAATTTAAACCTGACAGAATCTAAGCTCTAATTCGGCAAGGACTAAAACAAACTGAAAGACACCAAGGCTTCTTTTTCTACATCAGTTTGATAACTCTATCAGGCAATCATCTTCATAAACCATCAAGCAGAAGCATCGTCTTGTCCTGATCATGTCGCTTCAAGATCTCTCTGGTGAAGCATGGTTGATGGTGTGGCTCTGTGATGGAACTTCGCCAAGAAGCAAAAAGAATTAGTACTGATCAGAGCAGCAGGCAACAATTTTCCCTCTCTATGTTTTTGGGAGAATGGATGTCTTCTATGTACTGTCTATCAAATCCTATGTACGCAACAAATTTCAGTCATGCATTTCTCTAAACAATTAAAAGGGACTAATAAACCTTAAAATTTCCTTTTTGGTTTCATCCTATGTATTAATCTAAAAATACAGTTATGCAGTAGATAGTACAGATTATGGAAAGACATTCTAAATACACACCTGGGGTGCATGTACATATCAATACTGACAGAAAAATGTTAGAACCCTTCACAGGTGCAGCGCACTGAACCGGAGGCGGGCGGGACAATACGACTGATGTGGAGGTCCAGACCACCCCATTTTGTTATGGCTGCAACCTGATAATATCTAACTGAGTAACAACTATATGCTTAATGCAAGCAGCAAAAGAATTTTATGTATAGTTACAATATTGCCATAAGGACCAAATGGCCAAGAGCCCAGGACCATTGTTAACAGTTACAGTTAAGATAACAACAACAACAACAACAACATAGCCTTTAGTCCCAAGCTAGTTGGGGTAGGCTGAGATGAAACCCATATGAAACAAGATACAAAAGAACGTAGAAAGGCACAAGACAAAAGGATAAAAAGATTAGGGTAGATAGAAAAGGAAACAAAGTCATGGTTCAGGCACGTTAATAGCTAGCCTCCAAGCGCCCTATCCAAAGCTAAATCCTTGGAGATATTCCACTCCTTAAAGTCTCGCTTTACCGCCTCGTCCCCAAGTCAGCCCAGGTCGGCCTCTACCTCTCTTTACATTATCTACCCGCTCTAGAACTCCACTACGCACCGGGCGCCTCGGGAGGCCTCCGTTGAACATGTCCAAAACATCTCAACCGATGTTGAATCAATTTCTCCTCGATAGGGGCCACCCCGACCCTATCCCGAATATCTTCATTCCGAACTCTATCCCTTCTAGTAAGCCCGCAAAACCAACGCAACATACGCATCTCAGTCACACTTAGCTGTTGGACATCTCAGTTACAGTTAAGATAAAAGAACCTTTATTTCGTTGGATTTCAAACCAAACAGGTGTTCTAAACCTGCTATCTCATTCAGAGTTTCAGACAGTAATGCATTCCTACATGGATGAAATAATGGAGGAAGCAAGACCCAATATTACAGACATAATATCAAGTGCTAAATTCTAAAGTTGCAAATTGCTACAATTTATAGTTTCATGTACAGCTAGAAATTCCTACATGTCTGCCACCCCTTGAGCTATTGGGAGAAATTCCTTCTTTGCGAGAAGGTTGGGGAAAAAATACAGCAGAGATTATATATTAATCAAAAGGTCTCTAATATCTATGTTTGCATGACATTACAACTCACTCACCTCTGTGGGAACAAGGAAGTACTTGAAGTGTTAAACCGATCAGTTTGTTGATTTTCCCTATGAAGAACATAAAAAGATTTTCCCTCCTTATCTGCACATTGGCTGAAACCACGAAATTTGGGCATTTTTGAACCCAATTAAAGAAGATACTGTGACAAAAAGAAAAACATCCACATCATCCAGAAAATAAGGGACTAATTAGCATAAAACTGAGGATATGAATTGATGTGAATTAGGGTAGAGATTGGCCCACATCTAGTTACAGCTAAACTGAATTTCAGAGTCTGCCTTGTTGCATCTGTATATGTGACAGAAAAATAAAAGCAAAAGCATGCGCTGCCTGAATTCTTATGAAATTTCTCCTCATGCTTGCTCACCTGAAACCAAATTTTCCACAAATGAAGCCATTTAAATAATCAGGGTGCACGGCTTGCTTTGCGTGCGGCCTCAGCGCCCGGCGGCCTCCTAATCTTCCTCAGCGCCGGCGGCCTCCTAATCTTCCCCCCCCAGCCGGCGGCTTCGTGCGGCCTCCAATCCTCTAAGTGAAAAAGGGTCATATAATGACAGTGAATTCAATGGACTGAAAAAATGGTTGACTGTATCCTTCTGCAACCCCAAATGCAGCAGCAAACAAGAGTAGTTTGTCTAGAAATTCTTCTATTTTCACAAAAGCTGAAGATCATTCAGGATCCTCGACCCCTTCAATCTGCTTTCTCACTACCTCTTTCAAGTGAATAAATCTGGAAAGAAATGAAGGAACAATATTCAACTTTACAAAGTGCACCCCAAATCTCACTGCTTGTAATGCAATTGTTAATCACTTACTGTTATAAAAAAAATTAAATCTAATATTGTTAATCACTTACTTGTAAAGGGATTGGATCTCCTTCTCTTTAACAATGGCATGGTACCAGCCAGGGTCAATCGTCAAAATTCTGGTAATGAAAGCAAAGCAAATGTTCATGTTTCAACAAATAAATTGGTGTTTATCCTTGATCAAATAACACAATAAGTTTTCCAACTTCAAACCAAGATAATACACCAAATCAGCACCTGAACCTAATTCATATACCTCCCAGCCCACCTGACTCAAGTACCAGCTTAACTGAAATCAGTAACCAAAAGTGTTCGAGAGAAAAAAAAATCAGTAACCAAAAGAACTTTGGACTGCAGTCTAAACATATGAACAACTCTAAAAACCATCAGTAGCTGTGCTACCCAAACACACCAATTCCATGACTCATCCTCCAATCCTCTACCGGACCAAGTGAGCCGACCAGCTACTGCCAACATCGCAGTGTTAGACATCATCATTTGTTTGGTTTACGAGTTATATACCATTTTAAAGCTAAACAATCTATATCAAAATCAAGAAAAGCAGTACCTCAAGATCAGGGCAGCGGGGTAGAACAAAGGATCCCGAGCATCAACCACCATAACCAACTTCACAGAAGAAAAGAAGATAATAGTCAGTACTTTGTGTACGAAACGATATCACGGGATGTGGCCTCCTACAACATACAAATAAACAAAGATGCATTAGGCAAACACTGAACATTTCAAATATTAACTTACAAGCAAACACAAAAATGAATGGAGGAGAAACAACTCTGTATGAGGATGAGGAAATTCATCAAACATCTGTTGGGCAAGGTGCAGGGAACCTCGTCCTCCTCCTCGGGCACCACCAACTGCAGGAGAGAGGAAGCCGGGGAGAGGACGCTGAGCTTGGCACGCCACTCATGAATCTGAGTCAGGGTAGCAGCGGAGTCAAGGTTGACCCCCAAGAGCGTGGGGGTGACGTTGTTGAGGCAGGCACAGGCTCCGGCGTGTTGCTGCATGTCAACAATTCTGTCAACGTGCCTTCAAAATCCATTGCAAACCAATTTTTACAAGAAAAGAACAAATAGATTTGGACAGAATTACATCATTCAGTTCATATGTAGGAGACAGAGAAGGTTCTACCTGCTGTGAACCTGCAGACGGACGATGGCGGGCCTGATGGAGGCACACGGGAGGAGGACGCCACGGAGCTGCTGATGGCGCACGGCGTCGGGGCTCCTGGAGGAGCACGGGAAGGGGAGCCGTGCACGGGACAGGGAGGCAGCGCTCCGGGGAAGAGGAGCCGCGCCGGCGTCACGGGACGGGGACGAATCGGCCGGCGAGCTCTTGGCCACGCGGAGGCGCTGGCGTCACCGGAGACGGGTGGCTTTCCTGTGGCCAAGGTTGGACGGGAGGCTCCCCTGTGGCGCCTCGTCGACGTCCGTCTCCCTGCGGCGGCGGTTGGACGGGCAGCTCCCTGTGGCCGCAGCGTCACCACCTGCTCCGCCGGCGGCCTCGTTCCCGGCCTGGGCGGTAGGGTTTAGGTGAGAGAGGGGGAGCACAGGATGGGGATTTTGAGGGGAGGAGAGGGAGTTGAATGCGGAGGTGGAGGGAGTCGAGGAGACGGCCTCGGGGAGCGAGAGAGCCAACGCGGGAGGGGGAGAATTGCACGCCTGAGCAGGGATGGTGGTAGATGAGCGTTGATCCCAGCAATTTTGGCCCTTGGATGTGGGTGAGTGAGAGAAAGGAGGGGGTTAGAATAGATCTCATTCATTCATTTGAAAAACTGTTTACCTTTGGGGTGTATTTTGTTGGGTGTCTTTGTAGAAGATTAGGAGATAATGACTATGGTGTACAGTTTGTTGTGTGGCTTTTTAGAGATGTTTTTTTTATGCATTATATGTAGTAGAGATAGAGATGAGTGTTAATTGCTTTTCGTAGTTCTATTTTTTTAACCGAGGGTAAAACTGTACATTTACAATTGGAACAAAAAAATTATGACATAATCAAATAATTAAAGTAGTATAGTTAGATGAATGTTTTTTTAGGGTTCATTCGAGTTCATCCTCATCTCTCTCCTCTCCCTGTCCAGCCGCCACCCGCCATCATTGCCGCCGCCGGCCGGTGGGAGGAGACCGTGCGGGGTTTGCCGCGTCGGGCCGCCCTTGTCTACTCCGGCTGGATTCTACATGTGCCATGTGGAGGAGGAGGCCGGTTGCCGCCGCCGGTTCCACCGGCACCCATGCCAGATCGACTACGTCCACGGCATGGTCGACGCCACCAGGTCCGTCAGTGGATCTGTCGCCCGACCGCGCCTCGCCTCCTCTCCACCCCCGCCTCCGCTCCCAGATCGTGCTCTCCGTCGAGGAGAGCCGGTGCCTCCAAGCCAAGGTCTTCCTCAAGCACGAGGTGAGCAGCGCGCTGCCCCTGCCTGCGCGCCAGGTGTTTGCGTCTATGCCTCTGCGCGCCCCGAGGCTACCGCGTCCCCGTGCCCTGGCCCGAGAGCCTCCACAAGGTGCGTGTTGTCGGCATTGGCCTCTGACACTCGAAACTTATCGCTGGTTAATTACGTCACTCTTTGGAGGGTCGGATGCTAGCATAGAACCTGGTTTGATCTGAGGCATCTGCCGCTAGATGGCGATTTAGGTTTGAGTTATGTGCATTGCAGAGCCTGATTCGTTAAGGGAAGCTTAGACTGGCTTGGTTTTGTAGTTGTAGCTTCGTCCTAGTGTATGATTGACTTCTGCATCTAGCTGACAGTAGTCAACGCTCATGGTTTTCTTATTCTATACATGTCAGAAATGGACTTCCACTTATGAATTGTGGTTCTGGATTATTTTTGCTTATTTTTTTTACGGTAGGGTGTAGGAGGTGAAATATGTCTCTCAGTTGTGGTGACAGTTTGTACGAAAACAAGTGAGCAGACATTCGGTCTTAGTGTACCTGATAGCATTTTTTCAGAACGTTTGGTATTGCAATGGTAATATGACCTTACACGAGCCTTACACAGGTGGCACCATGGCACATAATCAATAGGTAATTTCAGTTCCGTCAAATAGTGGGCGTTTTTCATGTGTTTATCTATCCTAGGATGCAGATTAAATTTTCATCTATTCGATTGACATTTATTGTTCATTTTTATTGCTCTCCATTCAGATCTGGCATGACAACATGCCTTATGGTAAGATTGCTGAAATAAAAGGTCATCAAGGGTGGATGAAGCATGAAGGTTCGTACTTCATTTTTCCTGGTGGTGGGACTATGTTCCCTGACGGAGCTGAACAATATATTGAAAAGCTTAGCCAGTATGTTCCACTGAAACTGGTGTCGTCAGGACAGGTCTTGATATGGGATGCGGGGTAATATGTCAATCTAAACTTGGGAAGGCTCTCGGTTTTACTTTTAAGGAATTCGGGCATAACAATCTTTTCCTCTCTCTGAAGGTTGCCAGCTTCGTGGATTTTTGCTTAAGGAGAATATCATGACACTTTCATTTGCACCAAGAGATTCACATAAGTCTCAAATACAATTGCCTTGGAGAGAGGAACTCCAGCATTTCTTTTGATGTTGGGCACACGCCGTCTTCCTTTCCCAGCACAGTCTTTTGATTTTGTCCATTGTTCCCGGTGTTTGATACCTTTTACTGCCTATAGTAAGTAATTTCCTTCTGCATTCCATAAGCTGCATGGACATGTATACACACTTTTCTACCAGCCTCTTACTTATTGACACTGGCAGATGGATCTTACTTGATTAGCATGATTTGTGTGCATTTTATTTTGTAACCACTACTTACATTTTCTTACTATCGTTAGCTTTCCTGTAAATACATTTGCATAGCTTGTAAGTACAGTTATAAAAAAAGTTGAACAGAAAACTAGGCTTGTTAAACAAATAATATAAAGGTGGCTGTTCCTCTTTCCATGGTGCCTGAAATTTCAGTCTGCTGTCCTGAAGGAAGCAATCGATGACCTTGAATGGCCAGGTTCCGCATTCAGATTCAAATGCAACCTGATCCTCCAACAGTTATTTTGAAAGGCGAAGGTCATGACAAGCTGAATCGCCCCATAGAGTTCTTTGTGAAGCCAGAAGAAGATGATAATGATGCCTAGCATTTGTGGAGTGTGTTTTATTGGTAGGGCTAATTTATCGCTCAAATCTTGTTTTAGAAACACCTGATTTGAGTAGTTTATGTGAGACTGAAGCCCATATAGTGTTCTTTGTGAAGCCAGAAGAAGATGACAATGATGCCTAGCATTTGTGGAGTGTGTTATTGGTAGGGCGAATTTATTGCTCAAATCTTGTTTTAGAAACACCTGATTTATCGCTCAAGCCGTTGATTGTAATTCAGTTGTTCTTGGAAGAATGAAATATGAGGCTGTAATGGTTCTTTTGCTTGCTGCTATCAGTTCCTCTCCTTTCTATGTTGTTGTGTATCATATTATCAATGTATGGTGCCATGAATGGTTAGTTATTTTTGGAGGCACAAAGCAACGCTGAAAGGCTAAAATGGCTCTCTTGCATGCTGAGAATGAACGGCGAACAGCAACCAGCGAGCTGCTTTGCTTTTGTCATAGAATCGCTCCAGGCTTTGCTTCTGTCATCGAACCGTTCGCTGGTTGCTCCTCAGTCCCATATAGCACTTACCGACATGATACGCAGCACACCAGGCTTGCCTCCTATCATACATCTGGTAGACCCACGAATTTGTATCTGTAATTTTTTTTCACTCAAGAATTCAAGCCATTTCCTCTCAATCTCTTCTATAGGGCAACAGTCATACATGAAGTTCCTCAAAGCATTCCTCATTTCGTCGCCATCAACGTTTCGCACAATGCACTGCTCAATATGCCATATGCATAGCCTATGCGATGAATTCGCCACACCATCGCGACTGCTCTCTGCATAGCAAGGTCTCCATCGGTGATCACAAAACCGGATGCTTCTGAGCCATGGCATCAGAGAATGCGTTTAGCATCCACACATAC
The DNA here is from genome assembly GCA_015847255.1 of Hyparrhenia diplandra. Taxonomy (NCBI): domain Eukaryota; kingdom Viridiplantae; phylum Streptophyta; class Magnoliopsida; order Poales; family Poaceae; genus Hyparrhenia; species Hyparrhenia diplandra. The sequence continues at coordinate 61,307 of JADLZK010010467.1, read as the reverse complement.
GACTCAATTGACTCCTTTGAAGTAACTCCACATGCAAAAGAACTGTGCTGCCATGTTGATTCACCCCGACAAATGGAACAAGGGGCACGTTTGTACGGTTCTTTTTTTTTACGTGCTATCAAATACCACGACATCACCAAATGCTTGATAATCAAGCCAACTTTGACTATCACACCACAGCAGAGGCCCTTGAGGTGCCCTTTCTCATCAGTCCCCGTACTCAAAGAAGAAATCGGGATCCCTACGATCGCACTCGTCATGTAGCCGATCACTGCTTTGAGCATCACCAAAGAAAGAATCGCCTCCACCTTATTCTCGATGGCGTAAATTATACAAGTCCCTCTTTGTAAACCCAACATTCTCAAACCCACCATACTTTGGAATCCCATAACGCCCATTATCCGGTGTTTGCGGATCCCAAAGCAATCTGCATCGCCACAATATCGCCTTCGCTCATCTCGATCCTTCTATGAGAACGCAGAAAACAAGCAAGATCTTGCTCCACCATCGGATGGTTGTGTTCACATATGAGATCCTTCACATGCCACCGCCCCGTGTTCTGATCCCGTGCAACCACAAGTTTAGCACGGCATCCACAACGAGTAATATTCCGTGGCTTCCGCCGCTATTCTCCCCGAAAGCTCCTTTGCTTCACGGAAACCTTCACAGCTGCAAACAAAACGCCGAAGAGTCCTCTCATTGTGGCCGCTGTCCCACTCACAGTAGCTTTTCCGACACTAAACCCTTTTCGCCTTAGCGTAGCTGTTATAAAACTCGAATGCTTGATCTTCATCGTCAAACACCTTCCTAGCAATTTCATTATACTCGACACCCGACATTCTCTCCTGCATCAACAAAAAAGATGGATTACTCATTGATGGTGGTGTTAGCTGCTGAACTTGGGGCCGGTTAAGATTATTAATAATAGGATTCCCAGAACATAATGAATCAAAGATTAAACCACTGCTATCCAACTCTCATCGCTTTGAGGATCCCAATTTCACAACTGGAATTCGATGACACTATATAAATGCTTATTAATTTTTGTTGCTTGCAGATATGACAATTACAGGGATGCATAGAATTGAAGGTTAATTTCTATATCATGAGATAAAAATCAATTTAACACATAAAAAGCTACTGTGGCGAGTAACTATAACATCACGCATTACATACTCCTAGAATCGTGTAGCATATTATGCGACACATCAATTGCTACTTGGATTGCTTTTGTCAGCCATGCTTGTAAGCAAATCATAGCTACATTCTTGTGAAAACATAGACCAAATGATAGCTATACAGAGGTCAAATTAAACTATCGGACATGGTCACAGAGGAGTCACGACCTTCGCCGGACGGCTCGATCTGCATAGAGGGGTCCGCGTGCACGGGCGTCGATGAGGTTGCAGGCGAGGAACGCCCAGCCAGCCGAGGTGAACCGTGAACGGCGCCGATGAGCACGCTTCGCGGCCGCCGCGAAGACGGGTACGCCGACGGCGCTTCGAAAAACCTCCCCGCTGACCTCGCCGCGGCGCACTGCAAAAGGCGGCGGATCGGGCAAAGGCGTCGGCGGCGACGAACCAGATCGCGTCGGCGCGGGCGGCGGCTAGGTGAAGCCGTGAGGGAGAGAGAGAGGTGGGGGTGGGGCCACGTGGGTCGGGCGATCCTGCGGGCAAGAGTTGGCCGGCGACGATGGCGCCCCTTGAGGATGAGGGCGGCGGCGGCGACGGCTACGGGCGAGCGAGGTGAAGGAGTCGCGACCTAGGCGTCTTCCACTTCGCGAACCAAATCAGAGGCGCGTCCGGGCCGCGAGGGGGTGGGGCGGCGAGGGTCGCTGAGAGGGTTTTATGGAAAGACCGTCATGCCCTTAGACAAAATAATACAACGAAAAATAAGAATTTTGCAAAGGTATTGGGAGGCATTGGAAGGTATTGGAAGGCATTTCCGACCATTGTAAAAGGGCTCCTATCTGAATGCATTATAATTTGAAAACAGAAGGGTAGTTTAGGAAGTTATACCGAGATAAGCCAAAACTTTAGGGGGTAATTTGGATGTTTTCCTTAAAAAAAAAAAAAAATCAATGAACTCAAGAGTCCGGTTTCCATTGGTAGCTCGCTGCGGGCGTTGGAGTCGGAATACAGACCGCGCTCGCGCCCCGGATTTCCCCTCCTCGCACTCGCGCCTGCGCCGGATTTCCCCAGACCGAGGCAGCTGGGGGTCGGGTCTCCCCTTCTCCCGTCTTCTCCTGCGCTGCGCCTTACCAGGACCTGACTAGCGTCTCTCCCACCCCCGAGGTCTTTGTCTGCATCATGGGTCTGCCGGCCCTGAATCGTCTCATGTCCGTTCAGCAGGAGCGGGAGCGACGTCGTCGCCGGCGGCGGCACGGCCAGATCCGAGGTAAGCATCTCCGCCTCTCGGTTATTCAGCACTGCTGTCATGCTATGTGGATTTCCTGCCATATATATATAGCCTCTTCTTATGAATATTACTGCTCCTGTCTTCACGACAAACGGGCCCTCGTTAATTTGGTGAGGAGAGCTTACTGATTGATTCGTGCAGACTTACCCACGTGAGCTTGCCAATGTTTATTTGTTTTGGCAGTAAAAATGTTAATTTTTTTGGCAGATAGAAAGTAAGTTACTCCCTTGTTTTGCTTCAAATCAGCACATCCTCGCTCATGTCATGCCAAGGGTAGGTTACAACTTTCAGCAGTTGGATCACAAGTTTGACACGGTAGCCCAATCACATGAAAATAATTCCTAATTTCTATTTGGGTTCCATTGTTTGACAATGCGCTTTTGAAAAGTGCCAAGAGTTTGTAGAAAGGGAACCAAAGTTAATAAAGAAACTGAGCGGTAGACTTCAGAACAATGAAACGACTATAGTAGATGAAAACGCCTACCAGCCTAGTGTCAGCGAAACAACTCTGGTTTTGTAATTGATTTTCTTATGGATGGGCAGCGCCACGCACATAACTGAAGATGGCATGACATTAGACATCATATGCTAGCACAAAATAACAGCATCGGATGCCAATGCCTTAGTATTAGACTATGAGGGATGAGCAAAGGGTGTGTGGATGGGGGGATCTATGTCACTGGTGGTTGGGCCCCACTACAATTCTCTGTTGGATTAAACGGACATGGTATTGTGGAAGATTGTAATATTGGTCAATTAAAGTTCTTTTCTTATACTGACACAAGTCATGTAGTTTATATGAGCTGTTAGTTTTATTGCGTAAAATTTTTCTAACAAACAATTATTGTATCTTTATGATGAATCCATGTGCTTAATATTGTATTTATTTTGTATCAGCGTCTTTCTATTTACTTGTTATAACTGGAATGTGTTGCATTACAGATATAAAAGTTGCTTTGCTAGCTAATGCAAAGGATTCCAGCTGCCAACAAGATGGTAGTCCTCAAGGTTGTAAAAGGAGGAGATATTCTGGACCAGACCTACCAGAGGTATGGTAAAACGCAGATTATCAAATTCCCATAAATTGGCCAAGGAAAATGATTCTGTGTATGCCCTTTCTAAAAAAAATGATTCCATATATTGGAACAGGAAAGGATCATGTTGAATAACTTTACCAACTATAAAAAAATGATTCCCTTTTAACTTCTCATTTTTATAAATACAAAATGGAATACTGTGAGGATCTCCCCCACAGTTTTGCCTTAAAAAAACTTTACCAACTATACATAGGTGTTTGTATGTAGTTAGCTTGGTGGGGAAACAAAAATAGGTAGAGAGGATGAAGAACCCACATGTGGGCATAGGTCTTTTTTTTAAAGGAAGGCATAGGTCTTTTTTTTTTTTTTTGTTATGTGATGGAGGTGGAAGTAGTGTGAAGAACCATCAAAACCATGATCTCAAATGTTTGAAGTAGTGAAGAGATACCACATTTCTTTTCTAACGACACTAATAGGTGGACTTACAGCCTACTGCATTCATACTTTTGCTTTGTTTAAGCTGTGAGCCTGTGACTGATATGACTCCTGAGCAGAACCACTCTAATCCAACCGCTCATGGGTTAATGGTGATGTCTTTTCTCTCTTTGTAAAGGCAAATAAGTGGAGGATTCATTAAATTGTGAAACGTTGCCCTGCCATAATGTAATGTGTTTCCAATGCCAATAAAAAGTAACCCATCCAATGGTATTTAACATCCAGAAAACTGCCAAATAAAACGCGTCCCAAGCAGATCAACCTACTTATCACAGTGACTGTAGTATTGTTACACAATTGATCTGCAATGCATCGACTATTGTACAATCTGCCACCGTGCACCTATGGTAGCATGTTACTCCTTTTTTGCCTTCTTGCTATTTTACATTTCAAACATTCAGACCTTAACTTCTCCACACATTTACCCAGGACATATGGCATCATATACATTTCATGATGCCACTTCAAGATGCTGCCCGTGCTGCCTGTGTGTCCCATGGCTTTCTATCTTCATGGAGGTGTCGCCCTGACATTACCATCAGCATGGAAACACTAGGATTGAATAAGAATTTACATGAAACGGATGAAATTGCAAGGGATTTCAACAGCAAAGTCGACCAGATTCTGAAAAAACGTGCAGACATTGGCTTGAATGCTCTCGAGATAGATTTCTGTGGTTATAATGCTGACACCCATTCTTATCTCGATAATTGGCTTGAGATTTTGCTATTACACCGGAGCTTGAAGAGCTCACCCTAGGTCTGTTTCCAAAAAAGGCGAAGTACAGATTCCCTTTCTCCCTTTTATCTAATGGGAGAGGAAACTCGATTCGGCATCTAAATCTTACTTGGTGCACCTTCAGGAACACTGTTGGGCTAGATTGCTTGAAAAACCTGACTAGTCTGTATCTGAGTAACGTGAGTATTACAGGGAATGAGTTAGGGTGCCTCTCTTATTCAACCGTTTAGGAGCTATTGGATTTATCATCCTGCCATAAGATAGTTCACCTGAAGATACCTTGCCTGCTACAGCGTCTCAGGTGTCTCAGGGTCTCTACATGTGAGAGGCTGAAAATGATAGAGAACAAAGCTCCAAATATATCTGGTTTTTACATTATAGCACACTACGGAGAATTCTCACTTGGAGAATCATCATTGCAATTGAAGGACATGATGCTGAACAATCGCTACGCCATCTCCTTCGCTCTTGGCATGCTTCCATTCATTGTGCCAAATCTTGAAGCTCTTTCCTTATATTCATCCTATGAGGTTTGTATTGAGTGCTCAGGTGATTGACTAGCTAGGTGCTTAGAATGGTGATTGGAATCTGATACAACGTTTTTGCAGGTACCTAATCCACCAATGGTGTCAAAAACATTCCTGCACCTCAAGCATTTGAGTATTAAACTTTGTGAAGGGGCATTTTCCCCAGATTATGATTGTTTCTCAGCGGTTTCTTTTCTAGATGCTGCTCCTTCCTTGGAGACTCTCCTATTGGGTGTAAGTCATTGTTCATCCTGTAATGCCTGGCATATATAATACTCCCTTTGTTCCAAATTATAAGAGGTTTTGTTATTTCTTATATTGTTTTTACTGTACATCTAGACATAGTGTACTTATAAATATATCAAAAGCTATTATCTATAAAGGTCAAAACTGTGGATTGGAGTAGTAACTATGGTCCAGACCTCTAATTTCCACATCTTGGCTTTTCATCTTCAGATAACTATACTACTGGCGGGGAAGAAGTATGAGCCGTTTGTTGGAGAACCTTCACCTCAGAGTCAGATCATGGGAACCCACCACAGCAACCTTAAGAGTGTGAAGATTACTGGTTTCTGCTCTGCAAAGAGCTTGGTTGGTCTAACATGCTACATTCTTGAGAATGCTATATCACTTGACTGCCTTTGGACACCACTTGGGGTTTTTTCCCTAGGTGCTCTGATCCCGAAATTAGCAAATGTCATCCTTTGACCAAGAATATTATCAGGGACTCCCGGAATGCTCTAGTGGTTATCAGAGCATGGATTGAGGGGAAAGTTACCCCCTCGGTGAAATTTAATGTTCTAGGGCTTTGCAGCAAGTGCCATGATGAACACTGCTAGCTACCATTGTTATTGTTTATGCATGTTAATCAGTTTGACTTTGGTTCGCATGCCTTTATTCACAAACCCTGAAAAAAAAAGGCTATTCATAAGGGATGAAGAATTGCATTGTGTCTTTAATACAAATTACAATAACACATGTTAATCGTCTTCTTTAAAACAACTGTGCTCCAAACCAGAGACAGTACGTACATGCCTTGATTTTCTTTTGCAAGGTTCGGATTACATGTTCTTTTCTTCAGCTTATAAAAAAATGAATCTTATATCGAATAATTCTTACAAGTGTATCCATGGAGACTAAGTAATGCACAACCAAATATGCAACAGAGACACGGCAAACGAATCTTTCTACATACTCTTCGGTCGTGCGGAATGCTTTTTGCTGGTCTGTCGACCCACTTTCAACCGTAGCTTTGCACGGTCCTTTCATCCGGGTGTATGCGCCTTCGGCGCCCTATAACCCCTCGCCGCCGTGTTCGTGAATAGTAATCCTAGATTACATCAACTAATCTAATTACATCCTAAAATAATAGAGGATCTTCTAGCAGTAGATTCGGATTGGGAATAACAATAATAATGACAAGTAGTAATCCTAGATTACATCAACTAATCTAATTGATCTAACTATATTAATAGTAAATGGTGAAAAGAATGAAACCGTCGGTGGAGACACCGGTGGTTGCGCTCTCCGATCTGTGGAGTGGGGGGAAGTGCGGTTGTCTAACTCGCGGCTTGTCTTGTCTGCCGCCGGTTCTCACCTCTATTTATTAGCCTTGATGCGACGGGTCCACTAACCATTAGGGTTAGATGCCCCGATCGGGGAAATAATCAGAGGATTGGGCCAGGCTGGGGGCGGCCCCCTTTGAGATCAACCTAACATGTATGACTACAATCTACACCATCCTCCATTAAACATCCCTTCCCATGATATTTTAACGATAATGGATTCAACCTTGGCATGGCTCTAATCTACATCATCCATAGGTGCCTGGTGCCTGGTGGTGGCAGCACTTCGCGTGGCGTGGCCAATGTCATGTGATGCCTCAATGTCATGTGATGCCAGACATGCTGATTTACTAAGATTTTTAGTCGCTAAACCATTCATAAGGATTAGGACCACATTTTTAATCTACTAAGATTTTTTAGTCTTAAATAACCAAATATAATTTTAGTGCTATGAATCTCTAGATCCCTCCATCAAACATGAGTGTTGGTCCTCGTTTCGTGTTGTCTCGTCTCTCGCTTCTCTTTCTCTCTCTCTCTCTCTCTCTTCTACCTAAAAAAACGAAAAAAAAAAAAAAATTGCAATGAACTCAAAAAGAGCCCGGTTTCTATTGGCAGTTGGTAGGTAAGGCCCGCGTGGCGGCGAATTCCTTCTCGTTTCGTTGCGCGCGTTGGAGTCGGAATACAGAGCGCGGGATTTCCCCCCTCCTCTCGCGCCTACTTTATTTGGATTTGAGGCAATTGGGATCTCCTCCTGTCCTCTTCCCCTGCGCCTTACTGGACCTGACTAGCGCCTCCCCACCTCAGGCATCATGGGTCTGCTGGCGCTGAATCGTCTCATGTCCGTTCAGCGGGAGCGGGAGCGGGAGCGACGCCGTCGGCGGCGGCAGCGAGGCCAGATCCGAGGTGAGGCCCCTTCTCGGTTATTCAGCACGGCTGTCTGGATTTCCTGGCATCTATAGCTTCTTTTTTTCTTTGTTCTGAATATTACTGCTCCTGTCGCCTCAAAAGGGGGAAAAAACCGTTTCTTTTTCTCTCCCTCGTTAATTTGGTGTGGATAGTTTATTGATTTGTTCGTCTAGAGTGACCCAAGTGAGCCTGTCAATGTTTATTTGGTAGTAAAAATCTTATCTTTTTGTGTGGATAGAAAGCCAATCTCTGTCTGTCTCTCTCTCTTCTGGAGAGCTACTCGATTGATTTGGTTTTAATGAAGCTAGTCATAGTCAGAGTAATATTTCGCAACAAATCGCTGTTTGCTGTATACAAAGATTGCCCCTTTCCTTCATATCCATCTATCTCATGATTGTTTGACTACAAAATTTTACTGTTGAGTAGGGCCAGTCTCAATACCGTACTGAGATCTGGTAAAAAGGATCGGAGGACACTAGAAAACCATAGGCAGCACCCTCCGGTGGAACGGGCCGACACGTTTTTACATGTTGTATTGTATTTAACGAATCTAGCTAGAGACAACTGAACCCATCATCAATTCACTGCAGTTGACATGGTAGGCCAATCAAATGAAAAAACTCCTAATTTCTAATGGCTCCATGTCTGACAATGCACTGTTGAATTGCCAAGAATTTGTAGAAAGAGAGCCAAAGTTGTTTTTGTTTGCATCAATAAGGAGGAGTTTACAGAGTGTCAGAGTTTGCAACCTTACATGCGCGGGTATGCGAACTCGCTCAGCAGACTGCTGCGCGAGTTTTGAACAAACTAGGAACTAATTACTTACCACAGTAAGGAGCTATGACACTTCTCTCCTGCCATCAACCACAAAGAGCATTCATCTCTAATCCCAGCATCCACTGCTCTTACTGACCTGCGTTCATCTCTGAAAATGACTCAGTCTCTGCTTCCAGATTTGCCAGTTAGGATGGCAAGAGAGTTCAGGTTTTGTTCCATTTTGGGTTAGCACTAGAAACCACTCTTCGACATCACTGTGTGGTGGATTGAGATTTGGGCAGCCACTCCACTGTGCTACAATCTCCCATATGGCTCGTGTGAAGGCGCATTCGATGAATAGATGACAGGAGGTTTCCAGGTTTCTTTCAGAGGGCACAAAATAATTGTTTCTCCATCCACGCAGCTGTAGCCTGGCTGCGGCCCAAAGCCTGTTCTGGAGGAGAAGCCACATGAAAAACTTGCAACGCGGCGAGCATAGGAAAATTGGATACAATCTGTCTGGCGAATTGGGTGTTATATGCAGAGTTGGCAGAATACTCCCCTGGAGCTTTGGAGTGTCCAAACAATCTGATCATACTGGTTGGTGTCAAGGTTTAGTTGTAAGGACTGAATATCCCGCCACAGACTGAAAAACTCCCTGAGTAGATCAGCATTCTTATTGTGTGCAATGTCGCTGATCCATTTATCATGAAGCAGCGCCTTGCTGACCGTCCTGTTCTTCCTCCTACTGTGTCGACACAAGAGCGGGTATTAGAAATGAAGGGGGCAGTCCATCCATCCACTTGTAGAATCAGAGGGAGGCCCTTTTTCCCACTATGGATGGTCATTCTTGTGGCAGCTGCAAATAGTTTTTTTGTCTGTGTCATCCACCGGCAGCACCATACACACCCATTCAAAGCGCTCTGCTGAATCCCTCAAGATCCAGAATTTCGAGCCCCCAAACTCCATCAGTCTGGTTACCAAGGGCATCAGATTTTTTTCATGGTCTTTCAGCATCTGCTTTGGCACTTTTGGGGAGGTTAGCAAATAGGCTGGAAGTGCACCCAAAACGGAGCGTACCAACTCTCTTCTTCCTGCATGATTTAAGAGTTGACCTTGCCATCCTGTCAGCCTGCCCTTTGCCCTGTTCAGTATGCTTTGCACATGCGAACTTTTAAGCTGCCCAAGAGTGAGAGGGAGGCCAATGTATGTTTATTGGGAAGCAGACCCTCTGGCTGTTGAAACCATCAAGAATATGGTACAGGTTGAGTCCAGAGCACCTTATGGGAGTTTTTTTTGAAAGCAGCACCTTATGGGAGTCACCGAGCACTTGCCCATGTTTAGACTCAGCCCTGTGGCCTCAACAAAGTTTGTAAGGATACTGAGAAGTGCCCTTAGTTCATTACTTTCGGAGTTTAGGAAGATGATAGCATCATCTGCATATAGAGAAACTCTTAACTTGGCCAGTCTTCCGCACAGCAATGAAAGGATTCCTTCCGGGTAACATGCCTGTCTGCAGTTCGCCCCGCAGATTCGTGTTACAGATATTCCAAGATATAGAAACTTTGGTTTACTCCTCGATTTTCTATAGTAGTAGTAATACCTTATGGAGGAGTAGCGTACTACATGACTGAAGATGACATGACATTAGCCATTGTATGCTAGCGCAAAAGAACAGCACTGGACGCCAATGCCTTAGTGTGGCAGAATAAGATTAGATTAGATTATTAGACTATGAGGGATGAGCAAAGGGTGTGTGGGTAGGCGAATCTATGTCACTGGTGGTTGGTCCCCACTACAATTCTCTGTTGGATTAAATGGACTTGGTGTGAGGCAAGATTGTAATAGCTTGCATAAGTATATATGTCAATTGAAGTTCTTCTTATACTGACAAAGTCATGTGGTATAAGCTTGCAGTTTTATTGCTTAACATTTTTCTAACAAACTAATTGCATCTTTATGAGGAATCCATGTACTTGATCTCATATTTATTCTGTATCAGCGTCTTTACAATGTGCTTGTCAATAACTGGAATGTGTTGCATTACAGATGCAAAAGTTGATTTGCTAACTAGTGGAAAGGATTCCAGCTGCCAGCAAGATGGTAATCCTCAAGGTCGTAAAAGAAGATATTCTGTGGCAGACCTACCAGAGGTACAGTAAAATGCAGATTATAAGTCCCACAGATTGGCCATGGCAAATGATTTATATACTGCAACATGTTGAATAATTTTACTGACACGTAAGTGTTTGTATTTAGTCAGCTGGGTGGGGAATCAAGAATAGGCATAGAGGATGAAGGTCCCACATTGGGCATGGGTCCTTTTTGTTATGTGATGGAAGTGAAGTAGTGTGAATGTTGTAGAGCCATCAAAATCATGATCTCAAATGGTTGAAGTAGTGAAGAGATACCACATCTCTTTTCTAACCATAATAATATGTGGACAGTGGACTTATACTGCATTCATACTTTTGCACTTTTGCTTTATTCAAGCTATTATTGATATGATTCCTGAGCGGAACCACTCAAGTAGTCTGAAGATCCCATGGTTTTCACATAAGGTGTAGGGACCTCCTCTACACTTCGCCTACATAATGCCTTCACCTTCAATGTTATGGTACATCCACCCAAGCTCCTATGCAAAAAAACTGTGCCTCTGCTTCTATGGCCAGCCCGTTTTGTCCTATTGGCCCTTTATCCAAGATTTTTTAAGGTGAACAGCGGGTGCTCTGCCTTCTCATTATAGCCCACTAGCCAAGATCACCCTGTTTTCCCCCATCATTTCGGCCCAGACTTTTGACCCGGATGATGGGAGGGTTGGTGTCTCTTTAGTTGCACAGTGAACCCAATATTCTTAATATCATGGGAAGTGATGTTTTAACGGAGGAGGATGACATAGATTGTATTATGCAATGTTGATGTTGGCCAATGGATGCCACAGGGGAGGTTAAAGAGTTGGAAGAGAGATTGGTCTTTTAACTTTTTCAGACATCGGTTTATATATTCCGGAGACATTCCACAACAGCCTTCCTATCTTCCTTAGTTCCTCTCCAAGCTAAACCGATCTGCTAGACCAAATAGTTAGCCAAACTGAAGCCTAACAAATCTAAACAGCATACCAACTACTGAAACGATAGCTTAGACCTGATGGTGATTCTCTGCGCTGGCTATTCAACCCTGAAACGATACCTGTTAGTGAAAATGATATAGTGACCCTTATAAAATGCTCAACCTACTTACCACGGTCAATGTAGTATTAGTACAGTATTGATCTTTTCCTTTTTTTTTCCTTCCTGCTATTTACAGTTCAAGCGGTGAAACCTTAACTTTTCCACATGTGTACCCAGGACATATGGCGTCATATACATTTCATGATGCCACTTCAAGATGCTGCCCGTGCTGCCTGTGTGTCCCATGCCTTTCTAGGTTCGTGGAGGTGTCGCCCTGACATTACCATCAGCAGGGAAACACTAGGCTTGAATAAGAATTTACATGGAAAGGATGAAATCGCAAAGGGATTTCAACAGCAAAGTTGACCAGATTCTGAAAAACGTTCAGGCATTGGTTTGAAGGCTCTCAAGATAGATTTCTGTGGTTATAATGCCGACACCTATTCTTATCTCAATAATTGGCTTGAGATTGCTATTACACCGGCGCTTGAAGAACTCAGCCTACATCTGTTACCAAATAAGGCGAAGTACAGTTTCCCATGCTCTCTTTTATCTGATGGGAGAGGAAACTTCGATTCAGCATCTAAAGCTTGCTTGGTGCACCTTCAGGAACACAGTTGGGCTACATTGCTTGAAACACCTGACTAGTCTGTATCTAAGTAACGTGAGTATTACAGGGAATGAGTTAGAGTGCCTCCTCTTTAATTCAACCGCTTTGGAGCTATTGGATTTATCAGAATGCTATAAGATTGTTAAGCCTGAAGATACCTTGCCTCCTACAGCGTCTCAGCCGTCTCAGGGTGTCTACATGGGATTCGTTAAAAATGATAGAGAGCGAAGCTCCAAATATATCCAGTTTTCACTTTTTAGGAATCTGTGGAGAATTTTCACTTGGAGAATCACTATTGCAACTGAAGGACATGATACTGCATAAGAGTTGCACTATCTCCTTTGCTCTTGCCAAGCTTCCATTCATTGTGCCAAATCTTGAAGCTCTTTCCTTATTATCATTTTATGAGGTTTGTATTGAGTGCTAAGGCGATTGAAGGTGCTTAGAATGGTGTTTCTATCTTGGAATCTGAGACATCTTTTTTGCAGGTGCCTAATCCCCAATGGTGTCAAATACATTCCTGCACCTCAAGCATTTGAGTATTAGACTTTGTGATGGGGCATTTTCCCCACATTATGATTGTTTCTCTGTGGTTTCTTTTCTTGATGCTGCTCCTTCCCTGGAGACTATGCTATTGGGTGTAAGTCGTTGTTCATCCTGTAATGACTGGCATATATAATACTCTTTTGTTCCAAATTATAAGTATTTTTTTTTTTTTAGATAATATATATTGTTTTTACTGTATCTAGACATAGTGTACATGTAAATATATCAAAATCTATGTATCTAGACAAGTCAAAACGTCAGTAGTACTGTAGTAGTCCAGACCTCTAATTTCCACATCTTGGCTTTTCATCTTCAGGTAAATATACTAGGGGCGGGGATGAAGTATGAGCCGTTTGTTGGAGAACCTTCACCTCAGAGGCAGATCATGGGAACCCGCCACAGCAACCTTAAGAGAGTGAAGATTACTGGTTTCTTCTCTGCAAAGATCTTGGTTGAGCTAACATGGTATATTCTTGAGAATGCTACATCACTTGACTGCCTTACGTTGGACACCACTATGTATCGTTTACCTAGGTGCTCTGATCCCGGAATTAGCAAATGTCTTCCTTTGACCAAGGATGATATCAGGGACTCCCAGAATGCTCTCTTGGTTATCAGATCATGGATTGAGGGGAAAGTCCCCCTCGGTGAAATTTAATGTTGTAGGGCTTTGCAGCAAGTGCCATAATGCCTGATGAACACTGCAAGCCCATAGTTATGAAACGTTTAATTTTAGATGTGATGTGCTTTGGGTGAACTAATTGTTCTTTTTGTTTTGCTTGGGTACATTATTGTCATTGTTGCTTGGTTAAATTTGAGGGTTGTAATTGTACTATGTATTAATCTATCACGCTGTGTGGTACTTGAATAATTAGTATATTCCATGGGATTGCATGCGATGTTATTGGAATTATCATGCATACAAAATCTATGCGTTTTAATGAATGCCATTGCTTTACTCCCTCCGTTTCAAATTAAACATAGTTTTGGGTGTTCATGCCGTAACTTTAACTTGATTATACAAAATTCGTTGCAATATTTATATTTCTATAAATAATTTTATTAAAAAAATTAAACTTAAAAGATCTTTCCGATGACACTAGTTACTTAGCATAAATATTTATAATTTTATATACTTTAATATAATATATAATTGGTGGCATTTTTTTTTTTTTAGCATCACAGAGCTTCCATTCAACAATAATAGGAGTACAATCGGTGGCCGTAGCGGAGGCAAATTGTGAAGGATCCGGTCCTTCCCGGATTCTAAAAACCTTTGTCAACCGACACGTGCACCCCCTCAACAATCTCAAAGCACGTGTATCCTTCTTGCTTCTTCCAACTTATTTGACGGCACATTAGTTCCACGTTAGCCTTATTCTTCCGTCGGAAGCCATCACGGACAGACATATAGAGCATTGTTTATCAGGTGAAACATATAGCGGTGTAAATAAAATGGAGCCAGAAGAAGGCAATATATGATGTCCAAATAACCATTGTCATGATGGTAACAGAAAAATATCACTTGATCATAAAGAAAAGATGTTTTATCAATTCAGATTCTGTTTCGGATACGCTCCTCGTTCCTACAAAATAAAACTAAAAGACCAATTTCAATATTTCGTACCTCATATTTATATAAACAGGACATAGAGAAGGGAGTGTGTTGCTCCAAGTATAGAGTTCAAAGGCAAAAGATCCAATTGAAACCATGTAGTTTCGAAATGCAAGTCCAAAAGAATCGATCTGAAATGTTCCTAGAACTACTAGCATTTTAGTTGCACAAACTAATGGTCTGAGATCAGGTCTCAATCAGATACTTGTATTTATTTGTTTATTAGACTTTTTTTTTTATTATTGAGAGAGCCAGTGCATCAAACTTCAGTACAAACGCCCCTTTCATAGAAAAAGTCAGTCCGTAGCAGTGCTGGGCCTATCGGCCATTTACAGTTGAATCACCCTGCAGGTTAAAGTGATCACTGGAGTCACCCTAACTATGTTTATTTGGGTAAATCATCTACTGGTGCGTTTACAGGATTCATTTCAGAATAGCTCATACAATTGCTTCACGTGGAACATAATAGACAGATAAAAGGTATAATTTGTAGAAGGTATAATTCGTTGAGTTCATCGTAATAGACAGGTAAAAGGTAGCTCAGTTCAGATGAACATGCTCTATTTGATTCCACGAAGAAATTCATCAGGATAATAGTTCGCAAGCTAGATGGAACAATGCAGAAATTCAGAAAGCTTTGAGGAGGAAGCCTCACCTTGCGGAGGCTAGCCAATGGACGTGGTGGCAACCAATCTTGGCAAAGGACTCCTACTACACGACCACGACGCGACTCACACCGCAACTGCCGCCGCCACGGCGGCAGACCACGATTCCGCCGCGCCGCTCGGCTGCGGCTGCGTCTGCGGCTCCTGCTGCACCGCCACCAGCTCTCTCCCAGCCGCCGCCACCGGCCGCGTACTGCCACTCGGCTTCGTCGACCGGACCACCAGCGGTGCCCGGCGCCATCATGGAGGAAAAGGCACTAGAGCTTCGGTACCTACGACGAGGCTGCAAGCACACATCCCACAGTCCCACACGACCGACGTGCATGACAAACACACCAGCAGGTATGGCACCGGCAATGGGCCGGTCAGACATCGTGGTGGGATGAACCGCAACCGGGAGGCAAATTCTGTAAGACCCGGTCCTTTCTTCATCCAGAAAGACCCTGCTCTTAAAATGACATGTGTCGTCTGTTGGAATCTCAAAGCATATATGTAGTCTGCCTTCTGCCTTGACGATGAACATGACCTGCTTGGGGACTGCGGGGATGAGGCGCCTCCCGAGTTGCTCGCGCCTTGCTGTGCTCGTCTCCGCCGGCCAGGGCCGTCGCGGACTTGCTCGTCGCCGCCTGAGCCGTCGAGGACACGCTCGCCCCGCCGCGGACCACGCCTGCGCGTGGCGGAGCACCATGGCTTCTCTACGAAGGTAACCTTATGCTCGAGCTGTAGTTCACCGGCCATGCACTTCAAGTCTTCGACGTTTGGGCCCAACATTGTCACACCAGCACAGACTACGGCATGACCAACACATCGAGGTTGGACTCGGCCAACCAACTGTTAGACAATGGACTTTTAATGATGTGGCTTGTTCAACAAAAACAATGGCTTCTAAAGCGGTGACTATGAGAACCTTTGACACTGATGAAACCTGTAATTGTCTGATAAGCCGTAGATGAGATCGATATGACCGGGATGTCTGATAATTGTCTGACATAACCTGTAATTGTCTGATATGACCAGGATGTCTGATAAGCCGTAGATGATCGATCAATGCTGTCCAAAATGGGTTAATGGATCATCTGTAGAATTAATATCCACAATTGATTTATGGTACAGGGCATACCTCTGTGTGAGAAAGAAAAGGAGATTCTGATGGAGGAAAAGCAATGTTCAGGTTTGCTGTTTTGATGTATTATCTTGTTAGGGACAGCTTAACTTTTCTTCATATATATCTTATACCAACCCAGTTAAGAATAACAAATGGTTTAAGTTTCTAGTTCACAATCTATGTCATTCCCACATATCATCGTCAAGCTCTGATGAAAGATTCCTGAACCCACCCTTTTAAGTTTTTAAAATTTGTAAAAAATGTCACGGTGGTGGGGAAGGAACACCTTCTGAACCTTCTGAACAACATAGCTTAACTAACATTTAAAGACCAGAAGATAAGATCGATGCTTTGATAATCTATGCTGTTTTTATACGCTGGATTCACAGATGCATGGATCCCTGATTTGGGCATGTTATTTGACTTTTGGACGATTGGTTGTCATCATTGTTGCAGCCTGTTAAGAGCCCTGTTACTATATCCGATGATATTCATGGACATTTTCATGATCTTGCTGAAATAGAATTCAGTGCTTTTATTTTTTTTTCCATGGCGCTTTGGCTGTCGCAGCTGCTTTGACGCAACATAGCCCTGTGATTTGGTGGAATTCTTCCGTGTGCTATTCTTAGTATTTTTTCCCATGGCGCTTTGGCTGTCACAGGCTGCTTCGACACAACATAGCCCTGTTTTTTAAAAAAAAAATTGAAATTTACCCTGTGATTTTAAAGTGAAAGTTGCTCTTGTGTTAATTTTTTAAATCCATACTCCACTTGATATGGAGATGGCAGAGTCATTTATTTGCACCAAAGATCGGGTACTGGCAGCACGAAAAGGTGATAATTCAGTCATGTTTTTATGTGTTAATTTAAAAATGTGGCAAGCAAAAAGGCATTGATTAATTTCCTATCTTCATCCTTTTGTTTTCAGATGTGTGTCATAGTGATGGGAGGCTGAGCAGAGAAAAAGAAATAGGAGGAGCAACTCAGAAATGGCAAGAGCATGATGGAGACCACCACTTCAGGGCAAGCTTAAAGATCAATTCTAATGGTGTATTTGTATCAGCGACAAAGATCGGATCGTGGGGTTTTATAAAAAGAGACCACATGGGTGCCTTGGTCCTTGCAAGTGCTGGCAATGCGGGGTACGTGCAAGATGTTCAGACGGTGCATGAAATGGCTGAAGCTTATGGTGTCTCTCGGATTATCATTGAGCTGGATTCCACTTTTCTGAAAGTAACGTTGACCACTAATGATTTAGAGATTTAGATAATGCTCCGTGTGGGATGCTAAGTAGATGATATCCATGATCTCTTGTATGATCGCTTTGTTTCCCTAGAGTCTATCACTTGTTTCTCGTAGTGCCAATGCAGCTGCACATGAACTTGCTGTTTTAAGTTTGTGCTCGGACCCGGTCCAATTCCAAGTGTGGGATGGACCCCTCCCAGAAATTGTAATTGTTCAAGTGACTCTGTAATGGTCCTACCAGCTATATGCTGTTGAAATAAAATTGCGTTTGTTGTCGAAAAAAAAATGATGGCTCTAAAATAGTAAAATAATATGAGCTGAGAGTCATATAAATGGTTAGTTGCTCTGCAGTGCCCTGGTTGGTTTACCAGATTTTGTCGGCATTGGCTGATTGGCTGAGAGGACCATTCCTTTTATCAGAGAACTGTATTGGCTGATTGGCTGCTTGGTTGATTGGCTGCTTGGTTATTTTCTTGCAAAATCATCTCTATCATCACCCCATCAAGATGTCACCTTGCAGCACTGACTTATTAAGTATGATTTATTTTGGGATGAATTTTGGTACTTTATGCCAAAGATTCGGGGTTTCGAAGACCACCTGTAAGATTCAGTTTTGGTTGTTTCGGTGGTTCATTTTCAGCAAAAACAACCTTTTATACAAGATTCAACTCTGCCAAGACGTCATATGTATTCCAGATAAAAATGTACAATGTGCATACATCTTGTGCCATTTGTACGGCAATTCTTACAAAGCAATTTCAGAACAAAACGACAATCTGCCTTTAACTTGGTACTCTCAGTTTCTCTCTTGCTACAGGTACCCTTTGCTGCAAGTTGAAAACCCCGTCGAAGATGTCGAACAGGTGTGCCGCAGTCTTGGTTAAAATTCAAACATAATTGGAGATCAAACATATCATCGAGGCATCCATCTACTACATCCATTAGTCTGGAGACTCTGGATCGCTCCCCAGACCTTCTGCTTCATTCCTCGTTATCATCAGCCTCGTCCATGTCTGTTTCCTGCCTGCAAGTTTTGAAGATGAAGAAAAATCATTCACAAATTTACTGCACATAAGTTTTCCCATGTAGCAACTGTCAACTAAAAATAAAGAATGCCCTGGATTGAAAATCAGGTTTAGTGGCAATGCCTCAAATTTGAGTTTTATTTTCACTACTAGGTGGGAACAACTTCTGAAAGCTAGCACACTTGGATAGCTATATAGGAGCGTAAACTGTGTGATTAGGAAATATAAATGTGAGTAATATTTGTAAAATTGCACACTTAAGTGATTGTGCAATGCATAGTGAACCTGTAAATTAATGAAGTCACTAAAAATTGAAATGTAAAGCCCAAAATAACAACCAAATGACATGTACAAGGGCTGCTTAGGAAGCTGAACATTGGGACTGGATGAGTTGTTGAGATGAACCACATAAACAGGTTTATCCTTCAGAAGGTTCGCTCCTGTCATTGCTTCTTTTCCCCTTGAGGCAGTATTGTTTCACCTGCATGCTGTATGGGGAAGAGCAACAACTAGATACGTCATACATCCATCAGTGCTAAGGATCAAAAACTACTACTAATACTGCCGTGTGGGCAAGTGTTGGCAGTAGCTGGATGTGGTAGTTACCTAGTGGCCAGGATCGTCAACGATGATCTCGACATTCTACATTCACTAGTCCAGTAAGCAACTAACAAGTGACACCTAATTGTAACTTAGCCAATTTCTTCAAAAATAAAACTTTAATTAGCTAAGCTATACATTCAGATTCAGTCCATCAGTCATCCTTATCAGCTATACATTTAGAGTTCAACCAATCACAGGTACGTACATGTAACCAACAAAGGATGAAATGATTCAGTCAAATAAGATAACAGAGTAGAGGAGCAGGCTTCAGATTCAGTCATTCATCAGACAAATAAGAGGCTTCAGATTCAGTCTAACGGTTATTCATATTCCAAAGCAAAACAGAGTAGAGATCGCTTCGTATGTTGGCGGATTTGGCAGGTCGATGCGGATGTGGAGGCAGAGCTGGATGAGGGAGAGATAGGGGTTGCGCCTACCCGCGCCGCCGCCTTCTTGCCGACGCGCCGCCACAGGGGCGTGACGGTGGTCGATTGGCGATCTGCGAGGTCGAGAGCAGCCCGACACGAAGGTCGCCGCCATCAACGAGGCACAACGGGCGAAGGGGCAGCGCGGCAAGCAGGGCAATCTGCGAGCCAGCCGAGCTCCATGGCTTCCAGGCAGAGGTCAGGCAGCAGAGCCGCCTCACGCCGACGCTGTCCGTGCCTCCGTGGTAGCTTTCCGATAGTAGAAGGATAAAGCGTTAACGTCCAACTAACGTGTCGTCAATTGGGAAATACGAGTGCATATGCTTTGAGATTGTTGAAAGGCGCGTGGCGTGTAGGGAGCAGGGTCCTTTAGGATCTAGGAAGGTCCGGGTCTTACAGAATTTGCCTCCAGCAGGCCGCAGCCGTCCTTGTGATCCATGTCCTTTTTCAAGCCGAGCCGGCCTGGACAAGCTGCCGACGACACTGGCAATTTGTGGCCCGAAGTGTGGATCGATGGAAACAGAGAAACAAAAAGACAGAATGACATGCAATACAGGTCAGGAAATCTCCCGGATGGAGGCACGTCTACGCACGCCGCTGCCCCAGCATACCGCATACGCCTACGGTGCCGGCCGGCGACGCGCCCACGGTGAGGACGGGTCCGAGCGCCCAGCGACCAGCAGGACGAGGATGAGCTGGGCGGACGCAAGCAGATGAGCGCGGGCTACGAGGATCGATCAGGCTAGCACAAATCCACCAACCCAAGGAAAATGCCGGCGAACCTGGCTGGGGAAAGCTGCGTCACGGCTACCGTCGGGATGCCAAGTGCCGGCTGCTTGGATTTCTGCAGGAGGACACCACCACGCGCGGGAAGACAAGGGACGTCGCCGAGTGGAGCTGACGGCAGGGTCGACGCTCGGCCTGCCACCGGTGGTGCCCGAAGGCATCCCAACCCATGCTGAAGTCACCCCCAAGCTGAGCTGCTTCCTGTCACGATTTGTTTACCCTGTTGCTGCCGGCCGGTGATTGTGGCATGTGTGCGTGCAACCCTGTTCTCCATATCTAGCAGGTGGTGGTGCTCGTGGCTCGGACGACCGCATGGTGGATTCGATTCATTGAGGTGTGGTGCGACCGACCGTGAGTCCGTGACTTGCTCTGCCGCTCGCATGCTTTGCTGGCGGCTACGAAGGATATCCAGCGCGCCTCGCCTTTGTTCCTGTAACCCTGTTGACTCGTGGCCAAGACGTACGTGTGGAAGTTAGAATCAGATTTGTGTGCGGCTGAATATAGACATATGATGGCGTTTGCATTTGATCTAGCATGTTTTTCGTCTTGATAGTATATATATTTGGCACCAAATGAACTATCACCTCGCGTCGCGTCGCGCCGCCGTCGCCACATCCCTCGCACTGGACTCGCCGGCACCCCAACCGCCCCGACGCCACCAAACGTCGCCGCCTCCACCATCTTCCCGCCGCCGGGAGGTTGTTGGGACCGTTCATAATATGCTCTCGGTCCTTGCTCTGGAGGCGCGCGGTGGCTCCATCCATGGCGCGCGGCGCGGTGAAGGCTCTCTGATCCATCTCCCCCTGGGGAGTTTTTCCTGCTGACGCCACGCCCGGTGCAGCCACGCCACGGGTCCTAGGGAGGGACGAGGTTCGGCCTTCTTCTGCGGTGGAGATTGAGTCGCGGGGTCTGAGTCCGGCAGCGAGCCGGGAGGGGACTTGACATCTCCACCGCGAGGAATAAGATGAGAACTTGTTAAAACTGAAAGCACTCAGCTCAACTTCAATTTTTCTCAAATTGGCAGAAAGGACTCACTGAACATGTCAATTACATGCGTGCTATAATTACTTGTAACGCAGCACATAGCATCTAAAATAAGTGCTACTGTCTATGGCATGCCACATACACCTGAAGAGGGCGAGTCGAAGAGGGCGAGTGGGTGGATGGAGACTTCGACGCTCCTTCCTCAGCCACGGCCTCCACCGGCAAGTGCCTCTCCGTCGACCTTCGCCCCTTCTTCCCTCCTCCGTTGGCGGGACCAAGGAGGGAGCGGGTCGATGTCCCCATGTCCGACTGCTCCGACGACGAGTTCGAGTTGCCAACCACCGCCGCCGGCTTCCGCATCCTTCACCGCCAGATGGCCACGGGGCACCGGTCCTCCCCTTCCCGTCCCGCCGTCCACCACGCCCGGACGGTCGCCGCTACCGATGCTTCTCCCGATCCGTTGAGGCCACCCGGTGTGGTTTCGGTGCGGCATTGGCATTCCCGGCGGAGGCACCGCTATCTCCACCATGAAGAAGAAACGCGAGCGGCCGTCTCGCCGCGGCAAGAAGAAATCGACCTCCCGTGGCCGACGCAGTCGACCGTGGCTCCCATCTGAGGCGTCCCGCTTGCCGACAACGAAACAACATGGCACGGATGCGTCAGCGGGCCGCCCTCGCTCGGCCAACCGTCCCGTCCATCGCGCCTTTGGCACGCAAGCACAACACGGTCGCAACGTGGCACGACGCGCTCCCGCCCACCGGCGCGGGGCCCCACCGTCGTGCCTCCCTTCCGCATCACCGCCACGGTACCGGCGAGGTCCTCCCCCCGCCGGCATGCGCCCACCGCCGCTCACCGCCCGAGGCCCGTTCCACCGACCTAGTCGGCGCCGCTTCAATCCTCTCCGACAAGCATGTACATGCGCTCTGACCTTCCCCGCCAAGGCTTCCGCTCACGCTGCCGCGAGGGCACGGGCGCTGCCGCCGCCACGTTGGGCCCGGAGGCACGGGCCGCGCGCGGATCGACGGCAACGGTGCTCCGCCCCATCTGCGTCGCCCACGTCGCCACCTCGGGGGAGCCCTACGCCGGCACCAGGCACCATCGGCGGGGTGATGCGCCGGATGGGCCCTCCCCGGTGGCTTTCACCGCCGCCCAGCTACGCGCGGTCTTGGGCGAGGCGGTGTCCCCCCTCTTCGGGTGGATCCCATGCTAGATGAGCTGCAGACCATCCTCACCGCGCCCGCCTCTCCCCGGGGGGCCCGATGAGGTCGCGGCAGTTCCTTCTACGCCTCCATCGCCCACCGCTCCAGCGGCGGTGGGCGGCCGGTGGGCCGACTTGGTTGAGGCCGAGCTCACCGTCCCACTAGTCTCCGTCGTGCGGATGCCACACCAGCAAGACTCCCCGGCCCGCCCGCCCGGACTCGGGAGCCGCGGTGTCAAGGCCGGCACGGCGAGGTCGGGGATGACCTCCCTGTGCGACGACCGGTGGCACCCGGCGCTAGTGGCGACGTTGATGGGTGCATCGCACACCCCTCGAGCTCGGTGCTGCTCGTGCCGTCGGTTGACGAGTTCATAAGCGCCTTCAAGAGGCCGGCGGAGCCATCCATACTCTCCACACCGTCTTGAGGAAAACGCACGCGCCCGGAGCCTCCGTGTCAATCAATAGAAACGCGGCGCCCGGCCACGCAAAGAAGTGGGTCTAGTCTCCACAAAGCCGAGGACCGTGCAAGGAGAGTTTTGCTCAAGAAGATGGGGATCGAGGTCGAGGCCGAGCATGAGGATGCGGTCTCCTTTGATGAGTTGCGGGCCTGCTTCACGGGGCCTCTTGCCGAGGTGAACAAGGAGGGCATGGAGATCTTCCTTCTAAGCAAGAAGCGGCGCCTCGGGGCGAGTGGATGTGGATTGAACTCCGGTCTAGTCGCGAGTTTTTGTTCATTATGTAATCGCCAAGTTTATTTCCAGTAGATAGGTTATTTGTTCTCTTTTCGCTTGTTTTGATGTCCGCCGGCATCATGAACTCTATTTGTATTTGTATTTGGATTTGGTTTTCCTCCTCTTAATGAAAAAACGGGTGAATGGCCCGGTCGAAAAAAAACCAAATGATTAATCCTTCTTGATTCTGACAAGTTTCTTCTTTATTTAAAGTTCATGCTCCGCATGTTTTCTGCCGTTTGGTACCCGTCGTTATGCGAGCAGGGCCTGGCGTCGTACCGTCGCCGCGCTGTCGGTGAGCGCGTACGTGCGCCGGCGAACTATCACCTCGCGTCGCGTCGCGCCGCCGTCGCCACATCCCTCGCACTGGACTCGCCGGCACCCCTCAACCGCCCCGACGCCGCCAAACGTCGCCGCCTCCACCATCTTCCCGCCGCCGGGAGGTTGTTGGGACCGTTCATAATATGCTCTCGGTCCTTGCTCTGGAGGCGCGCGGTGGCTCCATCCATGGCGCGCGGCGCGGTGAAGGCTCTCTGATCCATCTCCCCTGGGGAGTTTTTCCTGCTGACGCCACGCCCGGTGCAGCCACGCCACGGGTCCT
This sequence comes from Hyparrhenia diplandra, assembly GCA_015847255.1. Lineage (NCBI taxonomy): Eukaryota > Viridiplantae > Streptophyta > Magnoliopsida > Poales > Poaceae > Hyparrhenia > Hyparrhenia diplandra. The sequence continues at coordinate 37,557 of JADLZK010010467.1, read as the reverse complement.
AGGGAGGGACGAGGTTCGGCCTTCTTCTGCGGTGGAGATTGAGTCGCGGGGTCTGAGTCCGGCAGCGAGCCGGGAGGGACTTGACATCTCCACCGCGAGGAATAAGATGAGAACTTGTTAAAACTGAAAGCACTCAGCTCAACTTCAATTTTTCTCAAATTGGCAGAAAGGACTCACTGAACATGTCAATTACATGCGTGCTATAATTACTTGTAACGCAGCACATAGCATCTAAAATAAGTGCTACTGTCTATGGCATGCCACATACACCTGAATTTCGGTTTTCTTAACACTCCTAATTCCTAATTCTGTATTGGCAACCTCTTGGGCCATCCCCACCTCCGCAATTGAGTGAGAGCTATAGCTGGCCGCATACCCACTGATACCTGATTCCTAAAACACATACAGATCAATGAGCACAAGGGCTACAAAATTAGAAACAGGAAAAGGCTTTTATGGATTTGTTGTTCACCTGATCTTTTGCCAAGACACCCCACTTGTTGCGCTACACCCGCACTGGTCGCTGCCTCCTTTGGACATGCTCACAGAGGCTGACAACGCCAGCTTGAGTGCACTGTTGGGAATTTATCTAGGAAAATACGCTTGTCCCTATCAACAAAATTAGGCATTTTGTTACCGCACCTATGAACAATACCACATTCAAAGCACAGATTCTTTTCACAATTGCAATCTAGAAGGCATACAGATATGGTCAGGTTGTGATAGTTATTTAGATATGATAGAAAATTAGATAAGAGCAATGAGTAGCAGAAAATTAGGAAAGAGATTTGCTAGACAAAGTTTGCAAGTTGCTTGCATTGCATTCTACTGGAACTCCAGATACTTATGTGTGTGAATGCACTTTCAGCTTCTTCACGATCAAGTTGAGTTGCCATATCGCAGAGATGCAGACTTATATCGAAAACTCTAATCTTAGCAGGCCCACTTTTCATTGCAACCTACAGGACACCAAGGCCTTGTTTAGATGGCTAAAGTTTCTAACCTTTTTCCCACCTTCTCCATCACAACACATTAAATACACCAAAAAGGCGTATGTTTGGAGTATTAAATGTAGGTAAAAAAAACTAATTACACGGTTTAGATGTATCATTCTAGAGGCGATTCTTTTGAGCCTGGTTTCTTTCTATGGTAGGATGATATTTACCACTAACAAACGAAAACGTCTTCACAATTAATGCGATGTGACATCCGGTTCCAAATATTTACCATCTAAACAAGGCCCAACAGGTAATCAGATCAATTCCAGCTTGCTCCTTCAAAAGCATAATGCATTAATTGTGTGTCATAGTGAATAGACCGAGCATTTCCTTTCAAGTGTCAACATGGTAGGTGATATTGCATCGGTGTACGTCAGAGGTCAAACACCCCAATGTCCACAATCAATCGATGTAATCAATTACCAATAACCCTACTAAAAATGAACTCACCCACTTAATGAGCAATTACAGATACATTCTACTGCATGCAGATACTGAAAGCAGAGCACTGAAAATACAAAACATTTAGGGTCAAACTGTAAGCAGCCTAGACAGGGGTTTGTGGAGGAAATTATAAGTTGAAACTATCACAGGCAAGAAGCGCGGTAGATGATTAGACACCAGGAATAGCTTACCCCTCCATATTGCTACAGAGCAGAGTAGTTGTAATCCCTTGTCAGTGCTGTAGTGCGGTCTTCTTTGATTGCAAAGCCAAGTGCTCCATCATGAGGTGGTACTGCATAAGTCAGAGTTGAAAACAAATTAAAAGAACTGCAACATGATAGTGGCTGTGTTTAGATGCCGGAACTGAAAATCCAAACTCACTATTCACCCCATCACATCAAAATGCCGGCGTATGTATCAACCACTAAATGTAGGTAAATAAAAACTAATTACATAGTTTTGATGTACCACGACGCAGGCGATTCTTTTTGAGGCCCAGATTCCCATGTAGGATAATGTTTACCACAAAAAAAACGAAACGTCTTCTGATTCTTTTTGATTCGAAATGAACCTTTTCCCACCAACTAAACACAGCCAGTATCTTCCACTTTATGCACTCATTGATACAACACTGACACACTACGGTCAGATGTGAGTACTTGAGCTGCATCTCTGTAAGCTTTCAATTGTCAACAGTCAGATGTGAGTACTTGAGCTGCATCTCTGGAAGCTTTCAAGTGTCAACAGACAGGCATTCGGAGAGTAGCCTGCTAATGTTCTGCAGCGCACAGAGGGCAGAGCAGCAGCATGATTCATAGAACAGTGGCATTCAAAGAAATATTAGTACACGTTATTTGGATGGAAATCGATTCAGACACAGACAGGAAATCGATTCAAAGAAATAAAAGAGCAGGAATCACAAACAAATCCTGTATTCAGACAAATGGAAAATCAATCCTGTATTCAGACAAATGGAGATCGAGAAGGCATCACGAACTGACACTGACATGCTTTATTCAGGATAGAATGGAAATCTTGACTGCAACTGTTCCGGACTCCTTCATCATAACAACCCAACGACACTACTGACAAGATTCAGACACTCTACTACTGAATTGCTGCCATATGCTACTCCTGACCCTCTCCTCCTGTGGCTATACGACTTTCTCCAGAACCTAAAGACGCGACTGACAAGATTTGGACACTCTACTGCTGAATTGATGCCATGTACTACTACTACTGATCCTGTGGCTATACGATTGAATATACCAAGCTATTTATATCCTCCTGTTGTGACTATACGAATGGAGTTGTCTGGGACCCGACTCGTCGAACTGGCTTCATGCTGCGGCTTGACGGAGAACGATGGGGGTGGCCTGCATCTCCGCGATCTTGGCAGCGATTGCGCGAATCCAGCTGCGCTTGGCGTAGCCCCTTGCCCATCCCCATCTCCGCGGCCTGACGCATCTCGTACGCCAGCTTCTTCACCTCCCTTTCGTCCGCGCGGGAAGGCGTCCTGCCTTCTTGAGGACCTGCTCGGCGAGGTGGTGGGGGCGCTGGAACTTGTGGTAGCCGCGGATCTTGGCACCGTCTTCGTCGATGAGGTTGGTGGCGGCGCGGAGGGAGTGGCTGATCGCCTTGACAGCGAGGAGCCTGCGGAGCGGCCTGATCTTGATGGTGATCTCCTCCTCGAACGCTTTCTTCCAGGCAATGATCGCCCGGGAGAGGCCGCAGGACGCCTCCATCGACGCCACCTGGTTGAAGTAGACGTTGACGCCGGTGTCGACGTAGTAGCCGGCCTGAGTCCGCTGCTGCAGGAGCTCGATGTCCCTCCCTGGTGGCGATGGTGATCTCGGCGGCCGCGGCCATGGTGGGAGCAGGGCGGTGGGCTGGGCGCAGGGCAGAGGTGGGCGGGGTGGTCGGCGGAGAATGGCGTGGCGGAGCTCTCCGGCGAGTCGCTTTTTATTTGGGGGATCGGGGGCGGGGCGGGGCGGAGCGGAGGAGGAGAAGGGCAAATTCAAACTAACGGTCAGGATTCTATTCGTTGTTAGGGGATGCATGACCGACGGTGCGGATGGCCGATCCGTGTGCCCCCCACACGGATCGATGACCTGGCACCTCGCCCCGGATCGGTGACCTGGCAACTCGTCGAGCCCAAACCCGGAGGATCGGCTGCAACGGGCCGAACAGCAAACAGCGAGGCGGGGCCTCCTCTACTGCCGGTCTGGCCTGGATCTGATGCGCCGCGGCCGCGCGTGGGCGCCGTGTGGCCTGTGCTGGCCGCTTCCCACAACTCGATGGAATTTGTTTTTTAAAAAAAACTCTACTCTAGACATTCTTATCCAATTTAAGGATTTATTCTCTTCTCTGCTTTTCATTCTATTTCTTTCTTCCGTTCTCTCTTCTCTTGTTTCTATTTCATATTATCTATTTCCATAACCCTTTTATTTCTTGTGCGTAGTAAACCCGGAATTTTATATCACATCTTCTGTTTCATTTTTTTCATTTTCATGAGACAAAAATCATGAGTGAAGGTTGGAATTCTCGTCAAAAGTCAAGACATATTTATTTGGACATAATTTGAGCAAATAAACGAGTTGGAAAAAATCATCCTTAATTTACATGGATTCAAATAGGGAGGACAAAGTCTTTGGACACTCTAGTCACGAGTATTACAAAGAAGTTCCATCCACTAACAGGTAAGCCTATTGTTGGAAACTCTTCACCGTGACAAAACCTTTTCATGCATCTCACTAACAGGTAAGCCTATTGTTGTGATTGTTCGATACCACAGTTACTAAACTACCCCTATAGGTCCTTCTCCTCACTCGATACCTTCTTTGCCTCTAAAACCACCGTTAGCTTATCTTCTCCTCCCACCCTCTTTCAAATTTGCCGGGGCCGGGGCGACAGCCACCAATAATTGGGTATAAACATAATAATAATAAAAATGATGACCCCACCTTCGACCCCACCAACCGCACGCATCAATGCACAAATCCCACGTCGTGACAAAAAGCGCTACGACAAACGTGCACAGTAGCTACAATGCCTGTTGCCGCGGTTCACCGCTCTCTTCTTCTCTCCCACTCTCTCTCTCTCTCTTTCCCCTCTTCTCGTCTTTCCTCCCCTCCCCTTGCCTTTTCTTTCTTCCCCGCCTTCCCTCTTTCTTTTCTGTTTTTGTTGTCCCCTCTGGCCGTCACACCACCACCGCCCAGGTGTTGTCCCCTTCACACCGCACCTCTACACGACCGTCGCCCGTCGCGCACGCCGTCCCCTTCGGCGTCGCCCGAGGGCACCGCCGCCACGCAAGCCACCTTCGGCTTTGTTGTTTTCCCACGCCGCCATTGTGTCGTGATGCTCGTCGATAATGGCGCGCACCTAAGCCGCATCCACCCCCGGAACCCCGCGTCAAGTGCCTATAAAAAGGACAAATCGAGGCGCTTCCTCAACCCTAGAAACCCCACCCTCAACGCCACTCCTCACCCCGAATCACCACCCAAGGTGCGGATGCATGATGGAGAACCAAACCACATCATTTATGTTCACTATCATGTGACCACAAGAACATGACATAGTCGGTTTCCTACAAGTCCGCCACGGGTTAGCGGCACATACGCTAATGCATGTGCCTAGGGTTAGCGAGGGCGGGTCCTAAACTAGGGTTAGCCATACACGAGGGATACACCCGGTAGCGGGTATATCTCACATATGTAGAGACACGTATGCTAGAGTATGTGTCATGGCATACGCATACTCAAGTATACGGGCTAGGTTAGCGGGGTCAGCCATGCGTAGGGATACCCGATAGGCGTATATGTATGTGTAAATATCCTCTCATACGCATCTATATGTTATATATACACATACACCTACCGTGTATTCCTAGTACGTGGACAACTACGTGTATGTATATTCAATTATTCGTGGTAATGCGTGTGAGTGTACACGCATACAAGAATATGTGGTGCAAGGTGGTGGTTAGCAGAAGGGCAAAAATAGGGTTTGCGTATTCTACGGCACGCGTAGAAAATAAATATAAAGCATACATAAACTAAAATTTAAATGAGCATCAAATAATAGGAATAATATGTAACATATGAGGCTGCTAGCTTTGCTGTTGGGCTGCCCGAGTTGGACCTTGGTGGCCAGTCGGGCCGCGTAGAGAGGAGGCGCGCTGCTGGGCTAGGCTGTTGGTGCTGTGCTCGGTCGGGCCAGAAGCCAGGGCGCCAGTTGGGCCGGCCCAGCGCGTGAGAGTAACGGAGGTGCTGGGCTGCGTCCATGGGCCAGGAGTGGAGGGGAAAAAGAATTGAGCCCAAGCGGCATTCCTTTTATAATTTCCCTTTTTCCATTTCCCATTTTTGTATATAATCATACACACACCTATTTGTATAAATGACTAGGTCAATGCGGTCGTTCACTACGGGTTCGATAAGTACATATACACTTAGACCATTGTAACAGGATGGTAGGGGTGTTTGGATCACCGCCACGGACTGTCTGCCTAATCTGCGGCGTGCCACAAAAGTTTGGTAGACTCTGTTTGGCCGCCACACCTTTTGTTGGTGTCATTTTTTTTTTTGCTGCTTTTGCGTTGTTTAGAATACCCTCATTTTTTTTTGGCCGCCACGTGACCTGAAAGGGTCACAACGCATTCGACATGGCTTAGTGATTCCAATTGTCTCCAACCTGAAGCATATAGATTCTAAAAGCTGCTTTCAAAAAAAAAAAAAAGAGAGATTGGAAAGTTTTTAAAGCAAAATGTTTAGAATACCCTCGCTCTTTACCATGGGTAAATGTGAGGAGTTATTAAAAAGATGAAGGGCATAATCATCCTTTTAAAACTCATTGCTGTCGTGATGTATGGAAAGGATTTGTCTAGCTTTGCCCTGATCATATACCCCCTGTTTGCTTGAATTTATCAACCCAACTTATTAGCCATGATATTTTTTTTCTCATAACAAAAAACATCAGCCAGTCATAAAAACGACCAGCCACACAGGTCGTATAGGGTCATACCCGAATGATTAATACTCTATCCGTCCACAAGAGTAGTATGTAAATATAAGCAGTAGAAACGGCCGGAGATCCCGTAAACAGTGCAGTAGCAGCTCACTATGAACAACATTCGTCCAATATGAAACAATAGATTCTCTACACATACTTCTCACTGTCATCAAAATTTCATTGTCGAAGCTATTTACTCCCTCCGTCCAAAATAAGTGCACTTATTTGACTTTCATCATTCTTATTTGACCATTCGTCTTTATTTAAAAAGTTTTAATAAAATATTACTCATTTTGTTATGACTTAATTTATCATTAGAGATATTTTTTTTATGTTATGACAAAATAAGTTATATTTATGAATTTTTTATATAAGGCGAATGGTCAAACAAACTTGATAAAAGTTAAAGAAGTGCACTTTATTTGGGACGGAGGGTGTATACATTGTCTACCAAAATTTCTCACCCAAAAAAAAAAAACATTGTCTACCAAATGAACACTGGATCCGTTTTAGGGTTTAGCACACATCAACATCAAAGGCCCAGCCTTCCTTGCATCTCCTGACCTCTCAGATTTTTGCAGTGGCCTCTAAACTGTTCCGTCAGGTAGAGCCTAAAAGTAGAATTATACAGGCAATGTTAGAATCCCTGGGTAGTCTAGTCTTGTTGAATAATAAGCATGTAATCTGACATGACTCCTGACAAAATTTACATACTTGTGTGGGGTTGGAGCCGATCAAACCCATTTCTGTCTGCAATATCCAACGTCTTTTTGGCAAATTCATAATAGGTCAATAGGTCATTAACCTTTTTTTTTTTTTGAGAAATAATAGGTCATTAACCTTGAAAATTGCCAGTGAACCTGCAAATGAATTTAGCTTCCAGATAAGCCAAGTCAAGCGAATATTTGAAACACATTAATTAAAACCAGAATAAAAGTACATCTAAAATCTCATCAAAAGCAAAAAAACAATAAACTAACAATATTTACGGCAGCCTCCAGATCAACCAATAAGGGCAGGTACAATAATGGGCGATATCCAACACGCGTCAGCTGCATGTCCTTGCTGGAGGAGAGAGAGAGGGCCGTGCTTGGCGATGCATCCGGCGCCAAGGTCACACGGAGGCGAGGCTGGTTTGCATGCTAGCTTTCACATGGTAATGCCACGTACTCTCTCTTCCCTTCTCATTTAAATATAAAAATAGTATTTAAAGTAAAGTAAGAGGCTAGCTATTTTATGCATGAGGCTCTTAACTTGGGCTCTCGATGACTTGGCTTGGCTTATAGCCAAGTCTTATTGACCTTGCTGCTCTAAGCTTCACCTTCTTCAAGCAACATACAGACAAAAATTGCTTAGGGCAAAGAAAAATTCCAGTTGGACGCTGATCTCCAAGACAAAAGTAGCTTACATTTTTATCTATGCCATCCACACATGTTTTGTACTTTTGTACTGGAGAGAATATGAAAGAATTAGGCACTGGGGATAGGCCAGAGAATAAATTTCGATATATTAAGCGAATGAAACCTGTGAACAAGGATGACTTGGACTTACATTATCACTTTCTAGCTCCTCTTTCACTTCAAACCAGCATTTGACTCATGGATCCAAAACTTGTTGTAATCTTTTTATTTTTCGCTTATCTTTTTTTTCCTTCTTTGTCTCCTGAACTTTTTACTCTACCTGGCTCCTTTTTATTAATAAAATAAATCACCTGTAGGGGCACCCATGCCCCTGCAGTTGCAGTAAAAAAACAGCAAAATGAGGGCAGGGAAGCAACGACTGCGTTTCTCAATCAGATGGCAATGGCATGCAGCGAAATAGAGCTCACATGACATGCTACTGATCCAGCTGCATACCTCAAGTTGAAGCCTTGAAGGGCTGATAAAGTTGTCGAGCAACTTTCAGATACCTTGGGATAGAACATATAAGGATTGGTATTGCCAATTTGGACCCAATCTGCAAGTGCTCTTCGTGGCCCATGGGCCATGGGGAATAGCAGTATGGCAGCACATTGTGATATCCTAGCCACTCAGACCTTGCTACTGTTGGATCCAACAAGAGTGCCAAACAGATGGCCCCAGAGCAATATAATCAATGCCACACACTGTTTTCTGCTTGCAGCACTTCATGTTCTAAGTCGTGGGCTTGTCTAAGGAATTTCTCAGCTCTTTCTTCTCTGTTCACTCTCACGTATAAATGCATCAGCTTAGCAGAAACTCTTCATCAGCCTAGCTGAACACCACCTGATACAAAGCCTCTCTGGATTTCAATCAGGAAAGCAGAGTCCGCAACCATGATCAGTGCCAAGAGACTTGTGCAAATGGTAAGGAGTGGCAAAGGATAGCTTGATTGTTGGCAAGGCATCACCACGGAGCTCAGAAATGCCTTCTGAACTTCCTCTCATGCATTTCTCCGGAGCAAGCATATCATATACTCCACCACAGCTGCATCACAAGGCAGAGTGATCCTGCCATTACCTGTGAAGCCAAACTTGCGTTCAATTTTTTTTTGTGCGTTCTTTGAAGCCAAACTACTCCTCATCCATCCTCAACAGCTCACTGAAGACCATTGAGCTGAGGTACACTAATGGGACCTTTAACCTGCTCCCATCTACCGTGTACACGGTGCAGTGGCCCTTGTCTTTGGCGAAATCGTGCAGCATCTGTCGTCGTCTTTGGTGGCTATTTTTTCCCTGTGCCACTTCCTTGCCAACTGAGCAAGCTTCTTAGGATTGATCATGGTTGCTGCTTGGTCCTTGATTCTCAGGTCTGGTGCTTGGAAATGCTTTAGTTTGTGACTGTGATTGTAGTGATGGTGTCTTGGTTGCTAGCTCCTGTATATATAGGCGAACAAATGGTCCGTGTCTTGAGTGCAGCTGCGCTCTTCCCAGACTGATTGTCAGGGCAGAGGTCAGGAAAACTGTACTCCAAGCTCGCCGTTTCATCTCCTTTATACAAGCACGATGGGCAGAGGAGAAGCCGAGCTGCGCTGTGAAGCAGTTTCAGTTTGTCTTGACTTTGAGGCAAGAACGCAGCGAGCTCAGGCGGGCGACAAGGATTCAGATCAGATCAGTCAAGTGCTCAGTGCGAAAAAAGCAGTGCCGCCGGAAAAACCAGGACTAGTAGTACATTCAGATCAGTAGTGCTTGTACGGATCAGAGCCAACACGAACTGTAGAGATAGAGAGAGCATTCTCCATTACGGCATTGGATTGGGGAGGAGAGAGCAGAGAAGGGACGACCGGACGACATCGATATGGATGGAGGCAGGACCGCAGGAGTCTGGCCAGGACAGCCATGCATGCTCGGCGTGGAACGGCGTGGGCCGCGTGGCCTACTAGCATGTTCAGATAGGATTCGATTCTCCACCACAGGTGTGTTTAGATCATCAAATTCCTCCCAAATTCCACTATCAAAAAGAAGATTCCCCAAAACATCCGTCGGTCGTGGACATGCATGGAGTATGAAATATAGGGAAAAATTAAAATAATTACACAGTTTTAGATGTACATTCTTGAGACGATTCTTTTGGCTGAGCCTAGTTACGTCATGGTAGGATAATATTTACTGGCTAACAAACGAAGCGTCTTTACGATTAATGCGATGTGGCATACATATCACATCCATCCAAAATTTTCCCAAAATTTTGGGTGCTAAACAGTGCTGTGCCGGGGCAGGGCAGCCATGGTGGTTGCTAGAAGACCAGCTCGCTGCTGCTGCCAGAGCCCGAGTACACACAAGAGCATGGTGCACCGGTTGGTCGAGAGAGACGATCGGACCATTGCTCTGCCTCCCACGCAGCATGCATATAAGAAATTCGACTAAGCTATGGTTTCCTTAAATGTTATTCTTTCATGGTTTGGTTTTCATTTTCTCTTTGTGGACATTAGGTGTGCTATTCCACTTTCTGCCTCTTCTTCGTGTCCATGGATTCATGTGCAACGTCAAGGCTGAAGTGATTGCCTTGACCAGCAAAATTAGAAGAATGAATGCCCATCGGTATACTTGTAGTCTTCTGGCAGTGGCTAGGCTTTGGCTTTTTTACTAGATAATCATGAGACAATTACAATTCATAAGTTACTATTCGTACCAAATTTTATATGTATTCTCAAAGGTTTCTGAGTTGCAATATGTCAGGAAAACAAAGGACTACCCTGTAGTATACTTTTATGGACGTACAGTGCGTGGACGTCCAGTAGATATGTTATTCGTTCTCTTTTAGTTTGTTTTGACGTCCACTCGGCATCATGAACTCTATTTGTATTTGGATTTGGTTTTCCTTCTCTTAATGAAAAACGGGTAAATGGCCCGGTCGCGAAAAAAAAAAACAGTGCGTGGACAACTTGATGTTGATATGTTACGGCACAGCACAGGTCTACAACTACGAGTGATCACCGATCATCCATGTTTTTGTAGAACTTGTAATAATATGTACAAGTTTCAGTCTGGTGATCTTAGCTGAGTACCTGAAGCCCAATTTTTAAAACCAAGACATTTGTGCTTCGTGAGGTCTCTGCTATCAAGATTTGGTCCATTTTCGGATGATCTCCCTTGCCATGAGCAGCTGCTAGCGGATGACCCTGATCCTGCGTGTCGCCCAAAAGGTGATGCATACACCTAAAAATTCATATGCTTTATTAGACACCTGCATACATAATTTGGCCCTGTTAGAGCCATCAATGGACGGATTTATATCATCTAAGTATTTGTAACCCAATACTGTTTAGATGGCTAAAATACCTGCATGGTGCCTTGTTTAGATGGCTAAATTTTAGTAAAAGTGAGTTTTCTAACTCCTCTAGTACACCGTAGCACGTTTCGTTTGTTTGTGGTAAATATTGTCCAATTATGGATTAACTAGGCTCAAAAGATTAGTCTCAGATTCTACAACAAAACTGTGTAATTAGTTATTTTTTTTACCTACATTTACTTTCCTCCAAACATATGTCTTTTTTGTTGTATTTAATGTGATGTGATGGAGAGAGAGTCTAAAAATTTGCAATTTTTTATCAAATTTTCAGGCAACTGAACGTGGCCCCAGTCAGATTGTCCTTTTCATGAGAAAAGAACCATGCGAGGACGTTCAAATTGATGATTGTATGAAAAGAGCTCTTCATACTCCTTCGAAATTTGCAATCGATTAAATTTATCGGGATTACAATCACAAATCGAACCTCCAATGAATCCCACACCTCCAAACAAATCACTAAGCTGCCCGTGGATCCAATTCTTTTGCCAACAGGAAGCCTTTATTAGACACCTGCCCAACCAATTCTGACCTGACAAACCTCTCTGTCCGGACCGACCGCGATCCAATCCTCCAATTCCAACTGCCTTCACATTGGTAGCCATTTCCCTCCCTCTCGATCGGTCTCGGCGTCTTCATCAAACTCTCAAATTGAGCGTGTGCTTGAGGTCCCCGACGTGCGGCGTGTGGCTGCCGAGCGCCACCTTCCTGCTGCCCAGCTCGTCCACGACGCTGAGGTCCTTGCACACGTCCACCTTGAACGCCACCACGCCCGCCTGCCCGGGCTCCAGCGACACCTTCTCGAAACCCAGCAGGTGCTTCGCTGGCGCGTTGTGCACCGCCGGCGGCGACGAGAACAGGAACACCGTGTGTGCGCCGGACATCTCGCCCGCGTTCCGCACCCGGAGGTGCACGTCGAACGCCAGGCCCTCGCAGTGCGCGCCCTCGGCCTCCACGGACAGGCACTGCTCGGTCAGGCACGTGTGGCCCTCCGCGAGCTGCAGAGCCACCTGCTTCGGCGCCGACACCAGGTGGTGCGCGTAGTTGGTGTAGCTCAGCCCGTCGCCGAACGCGTACACCGTGTCGCCGGTGTAAAACCGGTGCGTCCGGCCGGGGTAGCCCGTCGTCGGGTCCGGCCGCATGCGCATGTCGGTCATCAGGACCTTGGTGAACGACTCGGGGTACCACGTCACCGGCAACCTTCCACCTGCGATCATGCACCATCATCGAAACAGTCAGTCATTCTCGTCAGTAAGGACATATAGACAGAGCAATGGGTTGCAGACGCAGCTAGTGTTATTACTTACTTGGGTTGTGGTAGCCGAAGAGGACGTCGGCGATGGCGGCGCCACCGGCTTCGCCGGGGTACCCGACCCAAAAGAATCGCGGCGATCTTGTCGCTGGACTTGGCGAACGAGATGTCGAAGGGGCCGCCTGACATGACGACGAGGATGCACGGGCCTCTGGACGCGTTGGCGACCGCGGACACGAGCTGCGGCTGCTGGCCCGGCAGCAGGAGGCTCGTCCGGTCCAGGCTCTCGCGCTCGATGGACTGGTCGGCGCCGACGACCAGCACGGTCACGTCAGCGCTGGCCGCGTCCAGCTGCAGGCTGTTGCCGCTGCACCCGGCTGTTGCCGCTGCACCCCACGTTCGTGCACCCCGGCTGGTACACGGTGGCCACGTTCGCACCGAGGCCCTGCAGCGGCGTCGTGTACTTGCACGGCGTACCTGTACTCCATCGGCAGCAGATCGGTGAGCGGCCACGTTCTTAACAACATAAGAAGTTCTGGGGTAACAATCGTATAATACCTTCGTAGTTGCCGATCATGGTGAAGCTGGCATTGGCATTGGGGCCAATGACGGCCATGGACTTGATGGAGCTGACAGAGAGCGGGAGCGCGCCACTGTTCTTGAGGAGCACGATGCCCTGGCGCGCGGCCTCGCGAGCTAGCTCCTGGTTTTAAGGATGTGCACACGTCGCTGGGACCAAGGTTGCCGAACGGCAGCTCCCGCGGGTCGCCGTCGAAGATGCCTAGCCGCATGAGCGTGATGAAGTTGTTGGTGATGGCGCGATCGACGTCGGACTCAGACAGCTTGCCGGCCTGCACGGCCGCCACCGTGTGCTGCGCCAGGAAGTTGCCGCAGTTGAGGTCCAGCCCTGCCGGAGTCAGCAGAGACGTGTAAAGGCTAATTGTTATCGTGGGTCGTGGCCGAGCATCAGCATGAACGACATATGGACGTTGGCAATTTGGCATACATACCAGCTTTGATCGAGATGGCGGCTGCGTCCTCGGGGGTTTTGGTGTAGTGCTGGTTGTTGTACAGCACGTCGACCGAGTCGCAGTCTGACGAAAATGTACCCGCAGGGAAACGTATACAGAGACCAATTGATCAACATTGGGCTAACGTTTCAGAATTAAGCAGCATTTGTCATTTGGGGTATCCTCAAAGAACCTAAATGCACAGGATCAATGCCATTGCTCAAGATGTTTTCTGAACATGAGATGAGCTGCAAAAAATCATGGTGGATTTGGATTGGACACCTACCCGTTGAGCTTCCAATCCCCTCTGATGACTCGGACAGGAGATCCTTGTCGGCACAGGTGGGCTTCCCGTTGACCTGGTTGTAGGAGAGCACATGACGCTGGCCACGTTCCCGTCCACCACGCAGCTCTTGAACATGTCGTCCAGGTCCTGCTGCGACACCTGCACGCACATCACCAATCCGAAACATCAGAATGCTGGAACTTGCTGCATTCACGTAAGTTCCTCTGCACCATCCAAGCATCTCGCAAGGGATCTCTTCAGAAACAAGTGCCTACGTGTCGCTGCGTAGCAGCGATCACGGACTGATGATCAGCTACAATATATTGCTAGGAAACACATGGTTAGGTTAGGTGTGCGTCATTGTGTTTGTCTAATGCGCCTAGTATTCCCCTGACCAATATACAAACCCAAAAGCCAAAAATGATCTTCTCCTGATCCAGGCAGATAATAGTCGATACAATATGGTACAGTTTACGACAGTGCTCTATCCTCCAAAGGACCACGGCATTGAAAAATGCAGGTTTGTTTTGTTTATGCTTCTGGGTGGACTGTCTGAAACCACCCGGAATCTGATGGGATTAACAACTAAAACAGAAATCCGTAGTGGTCGATGATCTAGCATACTACGGATGTTGCCGCGGCTTTGTTTGTGATCTAGCATACTAGATGTGCGCCTTAAACATTCCCTAATCAATCATTCTTCTTTGTTAATTATGGGGGGATTGTCCATGTATCTTCATCTTCCATGTTTTCTTTTGTTACTCGATCCGTGTTACTACTATAAGAGAGAGAATTGAAGAATAAAGGCTCGCTGCCATTCAAGTAGATGTTGACGACAAAAAGGTGGTCTCACTCATCAGGAGTTCAGGACTTTGCAGCCACGGAATGGGAGAAGCAGCCGTATACGGCGAACTTGGCGTAAAGGCTGTCTGTCACTACGTGTAAGTACACATGCCATGCTACTAGTGTCGGTGTGAGCCTCAACTTGATCCGATCTACGGCAAAGCTTGATCAGGGACGAAAAGGGAGAGGCAGGTGCAGCCGTGCCGTGCTAGCAGTAGCAAGCATGGCTGGTTATGCAAGTGCAGGGTCGTACTAGTTTGGGGCTTACCACGGCGTTGAAGGTGTATCGCTCGACGCCCTTCCAGTTGTCGACGTCATAGGCGGTGTAGTGCTTGCAGCAGGCGGCGACCTTGAGGCTGCCGGAGCCGGCGTCCTGCAGCCCCGTGACGTAGCCGACGGCGTACTTGCTGGTGAGGAGCGGGTCCTCGTCCTCGCCGGGGTCTCGCCCCCACCGCGGGTCCCGGAAGATGCTGATGTTGGGGCTCCAGAACGTGAGCCCCGCCAGCCCCACGTTGTGTTGTGCATCGCCCGCGCCTCGGTCGACACCACCTGCATCGATCAGTCATCATCATTTACATACCCGTCAGATCGATCTCCTCGTCAGAATTAGTAATTCTTCAGAATGCAGTTACAGTACAGTAATCGAGCATACACTGTTCATTCAGCACCTAGGCACGATCAGGCTACGGCCTACGGTAGGTGCACCCGAGAGAGATACGATGTCATCCAGCCAGCCAGGCAGGGCAGGACTCAGGAGTCGCGTTTGTCGGCACAGTGTGCTCACTGCTCAATGCCCAGTCCTTGCTGGACTCTTGTGACAAGAGCTTTACTAGCCGGTGGGCTGCATATATGCGATCCAATAATAGCAAACCAAATCCATGCTGCTACTATCAGATAGTGGTAGCTTCTCTGAATTCCCCACCTCACGACCGCAGATGCGGATGCGAAATCAAATTCAGGCACGAAACGATCGAGATCCAACGATCGATCCTCGGACCAAAGACGGCACCCACCGTCTCTTGCCAAACTCGACGAGCAAGGCGATGATGGTTACTCAGATCACACCATGGCGCAGCTAGCTTTTCCCAAATGGTGACTGGTGAGTGTGAACTCCGACTCCGACAAGTGGGCGCGGCGGGGACGAAGAAAAAGGCTCGGCGCGACGGCTGCTGCCTGAGACATTTGAGATGTTCTTGAATTTTGACATAATTGCGACAAGTAAAAAATCATTAAATGAGAACCTAACTAGCTACACCATGGCGCACATGGATATACAAAAACAGAGAATTTGAACTCTGACCTCCACAATAATGCTCTGATTCAAAAAAATCATAGTTTTTTTCAAACTATGAATTGAATGTTCATCCATTCTAAACAAGCTCTTATTCTTCAGCAAAATGCATACAAAACTGAATGCGATCGAACAGTAGCAAGTACACTAAGAACCTTAACAAAGACGGGCCTACGAAGAGAATGCCAAGTGCTTCCTTCAGTCGAGAGCAGGACTTTTTATAAAAAAATAAAAAAAAACTTTGAGCTCTTCCATTTCCTAGCTGCAATTAGTGTCGAAGAGAAGGGCTAGAAACTGGATTAAACTAAATGTTACATGGCAGCCAATGCTCTGAATTCTCAATTCTGGATTGACGTCCATTGACTGTCCAAATTTTGCAGTTAACTTGACCTGCAGGTACAACATTTATAAACACTGAAATACCAAAATAAAACAATACATTTACATGAACAACTTTAAGCATCTGTGCAAACCTTGAAAGAATGGACAACTGAGACCCAGTAGGTAGGACGAGAGATTTTTTTTTCAGCTTCAGTTCTGTGTCCAATAACAAGATTTACATGGTGTGAGATTTCAAACCTTGCCTAATATTTGACGTGAAGCTTGTCTAATATTAGATTCCCAAAAGTCAAATATTTGCAAACGAGAGGGAGTACAAAGAACAATTATTCCAGCAGAAAAAATTGGATGGCCACAGATTTAAACTCCAGCCCATCAGTTAATGAAAAGCTGCTTCTTTTTGGAAGAGATACAATACCTCTGAATGAAATGAGTCAGGTTGTAGCCATCCTATAAAGAAATGAGTCAGGTTGTATTGTAGCCATCATAAAAGAGAAGAAAAAGATTGGTACTGTAGTTCACAAAGAAGAACATAAGAGGCAACAAACATGGTTGATAGCTGAAAGTGAAGATTCCCCTTTATATTGTTCACAAATCAGCATCTAAAGCTGAACCATTTGTGCCTAACTGCAGTGAAAAAAAAGGTTTGATTGATCAATGTATTCTTTCACAGACATGGCTGCATAACTCTAAAGAAGGATAACTGAGGCAACCCATCATGGCGCTCTAACTATAAAAATTCTGCAATGTTAGGTTTCAGAAAACTTGGTAACTGAGATAAGGGCTAGGAATATTTAGACAAAGCAGATCAAAGCACATAGAACTATAGATGTGGATACAGTAAAGGGCATCAGGGTGTGCACATGTATTGCTGATAATCTCTGAAAGGGAATAAAGTGGTTACAGTAAAGGACATTGGGTGTGCACATGTACAGCTGACAATCTCTGAAAGGGATCAAACTATCAAAGTTAGTGGCACCTATAGATCCCAATAAAAAACTACCTTAAGCTTGTGATCCCAATAGGATGGACAGTCAAAGCATATTATCTATAAAGCAATAAGAGAATATCTAAGTTGAGGTAGAAGTTAGGACAACATTGAGATATGCAGTTTGCTTCTAGCATGCCAGCTTATAAAGACAGACCATAAGATAGGGACATCAGAATATAGGCTTCTAGCTTACCATTGCTAACCCATATCAGGAAAGCCCATCATATTTAACTTGCTTTTCTTTCTCAATTCAAACCCAACCAACATTCCAGAATAGGAATGTTCTGACATAAATAACATCTGGCTCAGGCATGCTTGAATGGCTCAACCAATATTTTACCATACTATTTCCAAGTGCAGAACCTTCTCTCTATTAATCTCCCATGTAACACATTGCTCTTGAATAACCCTAACAGCAAGGACATTACATATCATTCTATTGGATATTATTTTTTTTGCGACTATCAATTGAAAATAAACCAAAATTCCAATTTGAGTAGTGTTAAGCTTTTAGATTGGCAATGGAACTCCAGGTATAGCTTTAGAGAGAGAAAAAAGAGCAGATTGCTTTATGACTGAATTGAATTTTCTGAGTTCTGGAATGATTTGCCTCCTCAAGCATGACAGGAGCTCCCCAAATTGGATATTCTTAAGCAAACTCTCATTGAACAAGCACACAAGAATCTCAACTGCCCCTTCCCTGTTGCCTACCTCATGTGCCCAACCAAGGTAGCACAAAAAAAAAAAAGGAACTGGTTACTTTATGCCTATGAATTGATTTTTATGGAAAAGCACGGTAGGAGTTCCTCAAATTGGAATATTATATAAGCAAACAATCATTGAATAAGCACGAAATAATTTGTATTCCTTTCCCTTTTTGCCTACCTCCTTTGCCCATCCCAGTAAGCCACAGAGCGATGGAAATATGAAACAGCAATGATCAAATAGTCTAGTGCACTCGTGTACTTGGACTGATGTACATATGGCAGCAGATCAACCCCTAAACTAAAATGCTCCTCTCTGCATTATTGCAGTGTACACTATAGATGAATCACATGTCAGCTACAGGCTGAGGTCGGTTCTGTATTATTAATTATTAATGTACATGAAGCAGTGCATATCGAAACTGATGGTCATGCAGTGCTCTAACAGTTTGACTTTAGAAAGGACTTGTAAACTGTGTGCAAGGGTTTGGGGCACCAATCTACAGTAATTTTAAAAACACAAAACAAACTAATTGCCAAGAGATTTAGGCAATTAAATTCAAGTTGACTGCTTAAAGCATATCTGTAATGGGCTAATGGCTATCAGGCATATCTACACAGTCATATCTGGGCGTTGGTCACCATCTACTGCTCACAGTGACTGATTGGTAGGTCACCATTCTGATTCTCGGCAACAATTCATTCCTTAGATGCTCAATTCAAAAAATATTTCTTTTAAACTGATATAAACAGAACCATGACCCATTGGCCAATTAAAAAATCTGGAGCAATTGAGGGTCTTGGTGACTAGTGGTCCCAATGATGCAACATCTCCACCAGTCATTAGTACATAATCTAATCCCTGGACGTGGTGAAAATATTAGTGGGGCATCAGTATTTCGAAAGTTTTTATTAGTGTTGAGTTGACGACCTAAGTATGGTATATTAAATTGTATGGCACTAATATTCGTTATATAGTTGAGAATTTATTCTAAATCTTGTGCTCCACGATTTAAAGTTTTAGGTCCCAATAGGCACACCATATCTAATATGCAAATGGATAAATCTCTACCAAAGCAGCAGCACCTAAGTACAATTCATCTAGGAAAAATAAATGCAGTTCCACATAAGCTACAGGAAAGCAAATAAAAGGTTCCATAGATGAATCCTGAAATCATAAATGAGCATTGTAAGTCTGTCATTTGATTGTCTAATCAATTATTCAACATCACGATTTCATGAAGGAAAGGATAATGGTTCTGGAAGTATCTGCCTATACTGAATCCCTTTCTGATTCCTAGGTTTATACATGCATTAAAAATAATTAAACTCTACTCATAATATAAATGATATGGAATATTCCAAACAGAGCCCTTGTAGCCGAAGAAGTATAAACCATACATTTTAAGTGAAGAAAGCAAATCAGAGGACACAATATCTAGTACTCAAGATACCGCGCAAAATTTCATGTCCATGCTTGTAGTAAAACTCTGATCCTCTGAATGAACCATTACGAGCAAAAAAAGCAAGCAAACTATTAATGTGATCAGGATTGTTATCAATTTAAGCACATTGGCTCTACTAAAGAGTGCTATGTTCTCGGTATAAAAAGGCGAAACCAGGATTTGATGATATAAAGTTAATGAGACTGAGAGTTGCACATAGCTATGCAACAACAACAACAACAACATAGCCTTTAGTCCCAAAACTAGTTGGGGTAGGCTAGAGATGAAACCCATATGAAGCGATTAAAAGAGCGTAGAAAGGCACAAGACAAAAAGGATAAAAGATTAGGGTAGATAGAAAAGGAAACAAAGTCATGGTTCAGGCACGTTAATAGCTAGCCTCAAGCGCTCCTATCCAAAGCTAAATCCTTGGAGATATTCCACTCCTTAAGGTCTCCAAGCACCGCCTAGTCCCAAGTCGGTCTAGGTCGGCCTCTACCTCTCTTTACATTATCTACCGGCTCTAGAACTCCACTACGCACCGGCGCCTCGGGAGGCCTCCGTTGAACATGTCCAAACCATCTCAACCCCGATGTTGAATCAATTTCTCCCTCGATAGGGGCCACCCGACCCTATCCCGAATATCTTCATTCGAACTCTATCCCTTCTAGTAAGCCCCGCCAAAACCAACCCAACATACGCATCTCGATCACACTTAGCTGTTGGACATGTAAGCCTTTTGTAGGCCAACATTCAGCACCACCATACATCGCCGCCGGCGAATCGCTGTCCTATAGAACTTTCCTTTTAGCTTCGTGGTACCCTCTTGTCAAGTTGCACATAGCTATGGCTATGAGAAAAAGATTAGGAAGCCATACCGATCCAAAGAAAAAGTATCAGGATTCTGTCTATCATCAAGGAATGTATGATACCAAAAAATAGTAAATGAGTTTCTCACTTGCCTGGAAATATTTGGAATTTTGGAGCATCATCCTGCACCGTGCAATCCACAACCCCGCCAATCTTCTCATATGGTCCATTTGACAACTGGTTGGTCACCTTAGCTTCTTCAGCCACCAAACAAGCATATATCTAAGGAGAACAAAATTCAGTTTGTCAGCAGAAATGTTAGAGAACAAAATAAGTTTGCAGTATTGACTAATCCTAACATGTGGATTTAACAAAGTCTGCAGGTCTAGAGAGAGAACACATGTCCATTGCAATTTAGTAGAACGATCTTGAGATGTAACATAATAACTTCCTAGTAACTCAAATGCTCTGCTCGACATCAATGATTATTTCAATACTAAAAAGCTGCAGAAAAAATTTTCAATTGTAATTACTACAGTCATAACTCAGTTAACTGCAGAAAATATTTCGGAACCAAATATCAACTATCAGTTTATCAGAAGGGCAAAATCCTTTTTCACGTTATATTTCATCTAAAACGACGATAGACAAAACCAAATCAACTACGTACACAAGACGAGATAGGGGAAGAAGCAGATTGCCGTTACTCACCCAGATCAACGCGTCGCTGTTGGACGCCGTTCCCTTCCTGGCTTCCTCCACACTTGCGGCCCCGCTCCAGTTTTGCGGTCACGGCGGATCGGGTGCTCGTCACTGGCAACGGATGGCGCGGGCGTTGTGGAGGCCGCGGAGGTGTTTTCCGGCGGCGAGGACGCACGGATCGAGGCGACGACGCGTTCAACGACGCCCAACCCGCTTCCCGGTGGGCCGGGGCCGGTGGCCGGGGCGGATCTGGAGAGCGCGACGCGAGAGGAGGTGGGGGCATATGCGTGGGGTCGGGGAAGGAGGAAGAGGACGAAGGGGTACCCAAAAAGGTGGGCCCTCCCTAATCAGGGACAGGGACAGCAAAAAAACCGTGTGTCGAACACCAAGAAAACACAATCGCAAACGAATTTTCTTCATCCTCCATTCAGAAAAATGCAATTCAATGCTTACGAGCCCACATTGACATGATTTATTCACGATCCAATGCAAATTTTCTTACGAACTCCATAGCAAGACTTCGCTACTGACAACTGAACTCTCCTGGGTACTGACATGCTACTGATTTGACTACTACTGAATTGCATTACTACTGGATTCTCTCAAGTGGCTCTACGATCTACTGATATTGACTATACGATAGATTGTGATGTGACTATACCAAGCTATTCCTGTGACTATACGAAGGGACTTGGAGTGCGACCAACTCAATCATCTTCACGCGACCTGATGGAGGACGATGGCCTGCTGCTGAAGCGCGGCGATCTTCGCGCCGATTCCACGCAGCCAGTTGCGGCGCGCGTAGCCCTTGTCCATCCCGATGTTCGCGGCCTGACGGAGCTCGTACGCCAGCTTCAGGACCTCCCTCTCCTTTGCATGCGGTAGGCTTCCGGCCCTGGCGATGATGCCTTCTCGGCGAGGAGGTGGAGGCGCTCGTAGTTGTGGTACCCCTTGACCTTGCCGTCCTCCTCGTTGATGAGGTTTGCGGCCGCGCGGAATGCCTGACTCACAGCCTTGACCGCCAGGAGCCGCCCAGGGGGACGACCTCGACGGGGAACTCGCCCTGGTACTGCTTCTTCCACGCGACGACGCCCCTGGAGAAGCCGATCGAAGCGTCGATCGAAGGGAGCTCCACGAGGACGACCCTCACACCGCCTCCGAGGTAGACGCCGGCCGCAGACGCCTCGCGCAGCTCCCGGATCTCCAGCCTGGTACGGATGTGGACTTCGGCCATGGCCATGGGGGTGGCGGGGAGGGAATGCGTGGAGGTCCTCGCCGTGAGGTCCTGTTTTATTAGCCGGCGAAGCGGAATGGAGGAGAAAGGGGATCCGGGAATTTCAAATAAAGGGCCACGATTGATTCGTATTACGGGGGACGCGGACCAACGGTGCGGATGGCCGATCCGTGTGACCCCCCACGCGGATCGGTGACCTGGCGCTTCGCGAACCCAACCCCGGATCGGATCGGTGACGTGGCATCAATTCCTCGAGCGCGGGAAATCGCGCGCCTCCTGCCGCCAACCCAACCCCGGATCTGATGTGGCGCGGCCGCGCGTGGCGCCCGTGTGGCCTGTGCTGGCCGCTTCCTGGCGTTTTTTACCGGCCGGATTGAACCAAACCGGCCGGGGTCCGGTTTCGATTGGACGGTTACCGGTAAACTGGCCGTTTACCGGTCGGTTTGGTTTTTGAATTCAAATGAATTCAAATTTTCCAGTTCATCGGTAAAATCCGTTTACCGAGCGGTATTTAATTTATAATGCCTCTGGTTTGAGCGGTATAAATTAAAACCTCGGTAGTTTTGTTTTTTTTTAATTTTTTTTGAAGGAATTTTTGATAGTTGGTTTGGACATTTTGATGTAAAAAGGGCACACAATGGAAATAAATAAATAAGTCAATACGGACAATAACCAAATGTGATGGGACCACCTTAGACCTCGCGGCCACCCGTGTTAACCAACCTTGTGCAAACAATCGCGGATTTTTGAGGCGCAAAGGATGCAGTTGCATTCTCCAACCCGAGCAAGGTTTTCATCATGGCTCCCGGCCGGTCTCTGCCTCCCACTCCCGGACATTGTGTACCGCATAAAAAAAAATAATGGACAACACAAAGTCACGAATAATATATATATTTTACAATATATACCTACTATATATATATACAATATATGTACACAATACAAACCAACAATGTATTCCTACAATATACATCGCACCACAAATCCTACATCAAATCATAAATCCTAAGGCAAAAAAAGTTGCCTAAACTAACCTAAATATTTCCTAAATCTATGAACCCTAACTCACAAACTAACCTAACCTAAATATTTTGTAAATCCTAACATAAATCCTACTTTAAATCTATGAATCCAACCACAAAAAACTAACCTAAATCCCAATCCTACCACATAAATCAACCTAAATAAAAAAAAAAGGAAGAAAACTCACCTCTGGCCGGGTTCCCGAATTTTTCCTCGGAAAACCGCCCACTACGGCCGTTAACCGCCTCCTCCCGCAAGGGACGCCGCTGAAATGGGCGCTGGTCGATGTGTAAACCGCTCCCTCCCGAGCGGAAACCGCTCCTCCCGGGCGGGAGAAATGTCGGCGGGCGGCTACGGCCTTGTGGACGCCGAGGACGACGAGGAGGATAAGATCCCGGGGCGCGCTTTGCCCCCCGCAAATGGCGTATACTCGCCTTATCCGGCTCCCCTGGGGAGGCCAATGGGCCTGATGGGGGCCTTGACGGGCCGGCCCGTGCGCTTTTTCAAACTTCAATTCAAATTTTTTTATACCAAACGAACTCAAATTTGAAAAAATGTTGCACCGTTGGCCCATAAATCGCAGAAACTATTTTACAAAGATTTTTTCCACGATTTTTTTTTCAATTTTTAGATTTTGAATTTCAAATCTTTTTTTACCGTGCCGGTCCTGATCTTAAGCCTGGCCAGAGAGAATCTGGTTTCAGCGGGAAACCGGCCGGTATAAAAAACCACCTTCGTGGATTTTGTCTTTTTTTTTTTAATCTTTTTTTTTTTAGTTTCTGTATATTATTAATACTACCTGTTTACACTACTCTAGCCACTTCTATCCAATTTAAGGACTTATTCTCTTTTCTGTTTTACATTCTATTTCTTTTTTCTTCCATTCTCTCTTCTCTTGTTTGTATTTCATATTATCTATTTTCATTTTGTTTAACTTTTTTTTATTTCTTGTACGTAGTAAACCCGAAATTTCATAATTACATCTTCGTTTCATTTTTCATTTTCGTGAGACAAAAATCATGAGTGAAGTTCTCGTCAAAAGTCAAGACATATTTATTTGGACAGAATTTGAGCAACGAAACGAGTTGGAAAAAATCATTCTTAATTTACATGGATTCAAATAGAGAGGACGGCAGTGTTGACACTCCCGGCGGTCTTGACTCCAGGTCTCACGGTTTCACCGTGAAGCACCAAGCGAATGAGCACAAAAATAAAGTTCTAGAATCTGCCATTTTTGTTTGGATCATATGGCATAAATGAGTTTGCAAACCACCAGAAATGATTTTAAAAAACTAACACATAGCGATGAAAACGAAAATGATAATTTACTATATCTTGAAGGTATTTTGAGTTTTTTTTTTTTCCAATTTTCATACCTAAACTGAAATAGTAGTGAAAACCCGAAAACACCTAAAATCATAATGGTAAAAAATAATTTGAAACAAAAAGTGAAAACAATTGTGCCCCCTTCTCGACCGTTTTTTGAAGATTTTTAAGTGATTTAGCCGTAATTTACCGGGTCAGTAATAGTCGATGCTAAGTATGCCAATCTTAAGATGCAAGCACATAAGGCTTTTTTTTTTTTTTTTTGAAAGAAACTATATGGTAAAAAAGCTATATTTTTAAAGAAACTATACGACAAGTATCCGTGATAGAAGACAAACAACAACTCAAATCACCTTGACTCTAGCCAATCAAAGAATCACGGTTGGCTAATTATCACGATCCAACTTGATCGTTTTTATTTATCTCATTATCAAGAACTTTTGTGTTGTTATGCGTTGTTTCACCGTTGTTTATGACTAACATGGTGTGAACTATGTGGTTTTTGCATGTGGGCTTGGTCCATTCAAAGCATGGAAGGACAAGCTTCCAGGTGTACTTTGGGCTTACCAACCTGCACTCAAGACATCCATAGGCATGTCACCTTATCAACTACTATATGGAAAAACATGTTACTTGTGCGTCAATTGAAATTCAACATCATTGGGCAATAAAGAAATGGAACATGGATCTCCACCTAGCCGGGCGAGAATATCTAAGCTACAAGAATGGAGAGAAAAAAAGTCTCATCACAACTCCAAGATTTACAAAGACATAACAAAAAGATGGCATGATAAGCGAATCACATATGAGGAATTTTCAATAAAATATTTAGAGATAGTTGAAAAGAGTCACTAGAAGCCGAGTTATAAAGATGTGCAAAGTTCAGTGGAATCGTATTCATAGGGAGAGGCTTCTTGGGGAAAAAGAAGAGGAATTTAGAAAGACATATCTGCAGACTATTTTGAGTAAGCACAACAAAATCTCGGAGGCGAGATTTTCTTTAAAGTGTAGAGTTGTAACTCCCTAAAAGTTTGCAAGTTTTAAAATTTGTCAAAATTGATTTGTTTTTAAAGCATTTTAGATTTATTTTATTTCTGATGGTGTACTGTTATGTTAATACTCATTTTCTTTTCTTTTGCTTAGTGTATGATTGCGCGGACGATTGTATGTTGTTTAGATGAATGATATAGACAAGTGAGCTTTCATTGTGGTCACCCACATAATAAGCCCCAACATTCAAGAGTCAACCACCCCATCAAGCCCAAAAAGAAGCTAGTGATAATGACTACAAGATGAAGGTCACTGAAGACATCAAGAGGGAGACCAAAATAATGTTTCCATCGAAAGAAAGAAGCACCGAAGCTACCCAAAGACTTTACAAGAATGAAAGACAAGATCACAAGACATAGGAAGAAATATGAGGACACCAAAAGGGCTTCCCAAGAATTATCAAGCTAACAAAGAAGAAGAGAGTGGAATTCCCAATACCACACTACACCCACAAAGAAGACCAAAACCAAGAAGTTCCTCATCAAGGCACAAAGACTTATGAG
Source organism: Hyparrhenia diplandra (assembly GCA_015847255.1). NCBI lineage: Eukaryota > Viridiplantae > Streptophyta > Magnoliopsida > Poales > Poaceae > Hyparrhenia > Hyparrhenia diplandra. The sequence continues at coordinate 11,554 of JADLZK010010467.1, read as the reverse complement.
CAAAACCACAAGACAATAAAGACCACCACAACGCATATCGACCACCACCATCCCTCCATGTTTACCACACCCCCACCACCCCTCGACCACATCACCTCAATAAAAGCCATAAACCACCTCACCCCACCATTGAAGCCACTTCCTTCCGGACACACTACTACGCCCGGTAAAACCCGTCAAACTTTCCTGAGACAACCATCACCCTAACAACACCTCGCAAATGCAAATACCGAGCCACCCGCACAAACCAACCAAGTGAAAGGTCCTAATAGCTAGAATGGGTGAATAGCCTTATTAAAAATTATACAAAACAACACTTGGCAAGGAGGTTAGTAAATAAGATGGCTAAGCAAATATAGAGCTACAAACTAGCTATGCAAAGCCACGTCGTAAAATATAAAGTATTCTAATATAAGTTCACACAAAGTGCTAGGTTGCTGAATTTACTCCTAGGTGGACAAGATAAGGTTGATTTACCACCTTGGGCTGGGCTACTGGGTCGGCTGGAACAAATCCAAGCAAAGCTGCCATGGTATATCAAATGTAAATACTAGAGAATGAGTGATCGATACGGCGGCGTCGGCGTGCTTAGAGGTGGGGAAGCCAATCACACGTGATCAATATAAATCTCCAGCGAGCACGAACAAGATTGATACGATGATTTTTCGGGGTTCACGTGCTTGCTTGGCACGGTGCGTTGTGGCGATCACGCACTTGATGGTTGCTAAGCAATGGCGCGGTGCCGTCGGTGGGAGCTCAAGCACACCAATCACAAGAGAGTTCACAAGCCACGAGCAATCCACTGAGTGCTCCCTTTCACGAATCTCCCATGAGGTAAAGGAGCGACCCCTCACAAGTCCACCCAGGTGTGGCCTCGAACAAGCTCAATCGAGCTTAACACCGCCTCAACCTCTAAGCCGCTAGGGCCAAACAAATTCCCAAGAGAAACAAAATCCCACCGGCTCCTCAGGATGAAGTGACTCTAGATGCAAAGCTACCAAGCAAATGCACTTCAATCTCTCAATCTCACCCAAGATTTGAGATTAGGATGAAGAGATGAGTGGAGGGAGTATCTCAAGCTCACAAGCAAGGAGAGAAGTGTTAAAAAGCGTACAAGAGAGGAACAAATGAGCCGGCCAACCATCTATTTATAGACCACAGAGTCGAAATAGAGCCATTGGTTCAAAGCGCCCACGGAAGGCGCTGCAGCGGGCATGGCGCGAGTCCTCCACGCCGGGACAGCGCGGCAAAAACCCGCAGCGCCGAGGCAGCTGCTGCGGACGCGCCCGGCGCCCGCGTCAGCCGAGGCGAGGGTCCTCGACACCTTCTCACGGGCTGCGTGACGGCACGCGGCCGGGCCACGCGCCCAGCGTCGGCGCCCGTTCAGAATCGCCAAAAATGCGACCACTTATACGGCACCGGACACAGCGTCGATTCGGCCAGCGTCGGCAGCGTCGATTTGAACTCAACACTAGCCCGCGGACGCGCAGCGCCAGCCGGCCATGGCGTCTGCGTGTATTGAAAGCTTCCTTCAGCGCCCGCCGCCGCTTTTCCATCTTCCAAGTTTAAGCCTTTTGTCTCCAGGATTTGCCCAACCGTGAAATGTGTCCCGAGGAAACGTGTGTTTTAGCGATATCATGAATCGATATCACAAGAGCCGAAGTTAGTCGCTAGATTCTAAATGCATATGCAGGTTTCACATGAACCTGGTACTCTCTCTTTGGATTAGCCGTGGCATTCCTCTTGATAGTCGGCCATCTATCCCAAACGGATCACACTCTCTATAGTGTCTTGATCACCGAATAAAACCCTATCAAGTTATACCTTTGCCTTGATCTCCCAAGTCCTTCAAACCGACAACCGAACTTGGCGACGATCCATCCGCCCATCATCATCGCCCATGTTCGCAGTCATCATGCTCCACATCATCCATGCAATCCTATCTCTCAAGTCACACTTAGAGCAAAGGATTAGCATAACAAGGTGTCATCAATTTCCAAAACCAAACATGAGATTTCACCAAGCCCCGAGCAGCTCCACCATCAAGCCTCCAGCCTTGCAAAGGAAGACATCGTCTACACCGCGAAGACCAAGACTATCAAATATAGTGAAGCCGTAAGCACAATTCCACCAGCCAAAGATCAATTAGGACCACTACATGGAAGCTCCTAAAAAGAAGCCGGCCACGCCATGTCCCACAAGCAAGGAATGTCATCAACCACCTCACGAGAGCCATCATCTGGAAGAGACACACATGTCACCCTCCAAACAAGAAGTTAGCGAGAAGGACCCGCGAAGCTTGAGAATGGTGCCATCCGATCCAAAATAAGCGGTCGAATGTAAGACTTGAACATAAAATTTTCTAAGTGGGGTAGCACCTAGGAAGAAGTAAAAGGGTAATATGCATCAAGCCAAGGAGAAGAAGACTGTAACCCTGGAAATCGTATTGTCAAAGAAATTGAAATACAGTGAGACTCAAAAATTTCTAAAGTGGGGTAGCCCTAAATTAATAAAAGTCAGTATTTCAAGGACAAAGATGTCGAGGAAGAGTTTGGACATAAAGATACAAGACGAAGCATATAAGGGTGGAACAGAAGCAGCTGGTAGCAACAAATTCAACAATTATCAAGAACAAGACTTCCCTAACAACGAGAAGATTGAAGACTCCTGGGAATAGCACCGTTAGGAAATTTCTAACCCTCCTTCATTTTTTGTGATAAGGAAAAATTCTATTAATACCAAAAGCAAGTTACATCCTCTCATTACAAAAAGTAAACTAAAAACTACTCCACCTCCATTGATGGGGAGACAAGAAACCTTGAAAAAAGCCATAAATTCCACCATCTAGGATCATCATCCCAAACGCATATGCCGCGGAAAGCTCGATGCGAATGAGATAGGGGCCATCTCACCATCCACATACATCAATCTCATACCCATCACTTTTTGTAAAAGAGGAATAAATCACTAGATCTCCACATGCAAAAATAATGAAATTCTTTTTCTCTCCCTTTATATCTTTCTCTAGTTTTTCTCTTTAGTTTACCACGAATCTCGAGGGCGAGATTCTACTAAGTGAATTGATTTGTAACACCGAGTGTTTTTGCATCATTTTTAAAATTCATTAAAAGATTTGAACCTTTTACATTTACAACTAAAGCCTAATTTATTTTTTTTCATACAACTCAAAAACCGGTTTTGAAAACCTTGCATTTACCATATAGAAACTAGGTCTTGTTTGATTGATCGAATGTTTGCCTTTGCTTGCTTTGCGAGCTCTACAAATTTACGTTGGCATTAGATAATCATCTCTTGTCCCCCCCCCCCACCCACAGAAAATAATTCTCCTAGACCTTCCCTTGATCTATCAACCACCATCGAATTTCCATCTCACATAAAAATACTTAGTTTATTTTTCTAGGGAAATAAAGAAATATCATCACACATGTATACATATATGCGTAGCTATATAGGCAGAATATATATGTACCTACGAGTACACTCAAACATATACATGAGAGGACATGTTCAATATTAGTGTGCATATATACCTATACACAAGCATAAATGTATACGTGTATACTCTCAACTTACATCCATATACAAGTGCGGCTTAGGAAAAGAAAGGGGAAAATAGAAAGGAAATGGAAAATAGGTGACGGGCTAATCTTTCCGTTTCCTCCTTGCTGGCCCAGCCACGCGCGAGAGCCCAGCTCAAGCTCTCCGGGCCACTCCGCCAAGACCAGCAGTAGCATGGCTTCTCTCTTCTTCTTTCTATGACGAGCAGGCCCCACCTGTAAAGTCCCACCTTCTACCTTTTATCCTTTCCCCTACCTCTGCGGCTCTGCTTCTCTTCTCCACGCAGACTGCTGCCGTTGCACTGTGCCGTCGACAGATGAACAGTTGCCCCGCTGACCTCGGCATTAATGGCGATGAGCCATCCCGCCAGCTCAAGCACCAGCTCACGTCGACGCCAGTTCGCTACCAGCCCGCTGCCGCCTGCCTGTCCGCACGAGCAGCACGCGCCGCGCAGCACCGACGACCATGGCACAGTGGTCCGGACTCCGGACGACCCGCAGACGAGCAGTCGCATCACCCTGCGCATCCCCGCCTCGCGAGCGCCAGCTCGTCCGCCAGACTACCACCGCGTCAAGCCGCCATCAATGGCGCTGCTGCCATGACCTGTCCCGTCAGCCCAGCTAGAGCCTCGCCCCTGCTCCGACGAGCACCGCTGGAGCACAGCCAAGCTGCCGGAAAATATGACCACCGCCGGAAAATATCTCGGGCGTCAAGCCCCTCCGCCGCGGCTATAAATAGCCGGCCATGGACGCCAGAGACCGCCCCGGGGCTCGGAACTGAGGGAGAACGGACGAGACGAGGCTTGCGTGATACTATGATCCTGCCTCCTCCCCTTCGCCCTTGCCCTGCCTCTGGGACTGGACCGGAGGACGCCGACGCGTTCCGCGCCAAGTGAACGCCGCGCGCCTCGTCACGCCGCCGGTGCCGCTGCTGCGTCCGCCGCTCACCGCCGCCGCCCAGGTCACCCGCTGCTCTCCTCCCCTGCTCCACCGCACGCCGCGCCCCTGCCGCGCCACCGAGCGCCGCCATGCCCGCCCGCTTGTCGTGGACGCGTCCGCCGCCGCACCGCAACACCAGCCACGCCGCGCCGCCCCACCACCGCTCCCCTCTCTGCTCAGCACGCCGCCACCGCCGCGCACCACCGCCGCCAGCTCGCCACCACTCCACCTTCGCCCTTGCACCGCCGCCGCCGCATCCGCCCAGCACGCCACGCCGCAACCTGCCACCCGCCGGTCACCGGCCAACTCCCATCCCTCTCCCTCTCTGATTCCCTCGAGCGGCGTGGAGACGACGAACGACGGACAGACAGCCCCGTGACCGAAGTCCGAACAACAACACCTCTTCCATGAACTTTTCGATGGGTGCATCTCACCCAATGCTGTAATAAGCTGAATATTTGTCTCTGTTTCTAATTTTAAAGTAAAGATTGTTTCCATGATCCTACTTTTTAAAGCCTGTACCGGTTATAGCAATGCTATGAAAAACAAAAACTTTAAAAGATCAACAAAGAAACATGACATAATAATTAATCTACAGCGCCTCCTTAATGGCCATTAGAGCGTGTGTCAAGGCATGATATAAAGTCGGTTCACGGCGTTGGAACACAAAACATAATCGTTGAATTTTTTGAACTGCAAATAATCAGGTTATTGATCTTAAACCCCGTTGTAGCAGGCATATTGGTGTTGTGGGGACTCCATTTGCGGCGTTGCTCCTCGGACCTTTCTAGAGTTTGGGATCACACGATGGAAAGTGGAAGAAGCCAAAAAAACATAGCGTCAGCGCACATGCCATGGCTAGCAGAGGCCGTTTGGGAGCGGAGGCGGCGCAACTCCTCTTTGTGGCGCTGGAGGCCGTCGGAAGGCATTGGGGAGGGGGCGTGCGCAGGGGTGGCGATCGGCACAGACGTTGGCACAGGACTAGCATCGCCGAGCAGAAGGAACTGCGTTGAGGCCAAAGTCCCAAGGTGTGCGTTGCTTCGTGATAATGGTACTGGATAATGGGAGGCCGAGAGAAACTGAAAGTAAGGAAAAAAAAAAAGAGAGATAACATAAAACATTTTTTTAATCCATATGAGTTGTGTACGTTTTGTCTAGATCCAACTGTACGTGTATATATAAAAAAGAATTGTGGATGTTAGCTTGTGTCATTTACTATACAATATGTGGATTGTGGATTATGCTTGTGTGTACGTCATAGTTGATCATGTTACTTGTTCCGATTTGAGACTGGAAACAGGATGTATCAAGATTGATTTCATTGAAAGTCCAGAGTTCATAGCAACAGTTTTTGATAACAAAACAGTTGATAGATATAAAACAATAGTGGTAGCTGTTGTATATAAACCAAAAGACAAATCAAAAGCAAGTATGTGAAGCTGATCTTTTATTCCAAGAGACTAGAGTGCTACATGAAACCTATATTGAAAAACTGAAGTGCTACGTGGAACCTATATATTGGAAATTCAGATCAAAATTGTTGCACAACGTTCAGAACTTCAGACCGAACAATCTCTATCAATGAAGGAAAATAATAATGATCATATTATATGAATTCAAGTGTCACGGAAATATGCCCCCCGCGTTCGCAGCGGAAAAAAATACACTATTATGTTTAAAAATACTTAGATTTATAACATATGAAAAGAATGCTTGAGATAACCGTCAAAATTTTTTATATACATCAATAATATTTGTAACATATGTCCATCATAAAAGGGATAATGAATATAAAGTTTAGAGCTAAGAAAAAGAGATGCTTGTGGCAACAATTATTATTAAATCTTCCATTATAACTTGCGTCGATGTAGTAATGCAAGAATTTAATTCATGGCATACCTTCATAATTGGGATATCCGATGACAACAAATTTTAAACCTTTTGACAATAGGGCACTGACATTTGCATTCTCACGTAAATGCAAAGCTAGCTAGCTAGGACACTGTTTTGCCTGTTGGAGCAAAGCAGCAAACATAAGGCGCAGACTGCAGTTGACTTATCCGGGCAAGCCTCGGCCGGGGAAGAGTCCGCCCGCATGGGAGCCGCCGACGAGGGAGCCGCAGCTGCGCATCATAGCAATGTAGGCAGACGCGTTAGAGGGCAAGCCGAGAATCGTCGAAGCTGGCAAGCTGCGCATCTCCCCTGCTCTCTCCCCTGCCTTCGAGGCCGGCGCGAGCAGCACGCGTCCGGAGTCGCGGAAGCGGGCGAGGCCTCCTCCCGGCAGTCGGTCTGCGGAGGAGCAGGTGCATCCCTCCCCTCACGGCAGCTGCGTGATCTGCACTTGGGCGACAGGATCGGAGCTTCTCCTGGCGCGTCGTGGGCGAGCGGACGCGCGGACGTTGGGTAGAAACAGTCCGCTGCGGGCCACAGCCTCTTGCCTCGTATGGTTCGGGTACGTACTCGGTAAGAGCACCGTGAAGATCATGGGCCTACATAGAGATTGGTCTGTCGACCTGTTGGGCTGGCTCACAAACGTACGGGAAGGAACCGGTACAAAAGGCAGACGGATTTTCTGGGTCAGATATTTTACTTCTATACCTATTTTCTGTCTGCTTTTATATATGGGCCTTCAGTGGCCTAAAGCCCACTGGTCATGTCATGTCCGGTTTGCGTCAACCACTGCAACGAACCCGCCACTGCACAGGCAAGGAAAAAAAACCCACAAGCAATCAACTAATATCGAACCAAGCTGCGGTCGCGGTCAGCCGTCACGGCCCCGCTGCTTTTGCTAATCCGTCGGAGCAGGGAAGGAAAAAGCCAAAAAAATCAATGCCGTGGTTCGAAATTTTGTGCACAGAGTTTTCACCACACCACTAGAACACAAAGTGATGTTATTTATCTCTACAGCTTCGGAAAAGATCATTGTTACAATTGGCAGGAAAAAAATACTATGAAAAGGTATTTGCGCCATATATCTGGTAGGGTATTCGCATATAGATCTGGCGTTTATTTAGCCCAAATACTTCAAACTTTTAAACGTAAAAACATCATTATGGTTGGCAAGACATGTGTTCACCCAAAATTTCAGTCAGATCGAGCCACGGCACAAGGCAAAAGCGAGTTCGCGAGCACGTAGCCTAGCACGTGAGCCCAAACTGTCTTGATCCGTTTGTTTGTTATCTTGGCACTGCAAGTATATTTTGTATGTTTTTGTTTGTTGTATTAGTCCCACATGGCTTATGAAAGGTCGCTGTCGCGACCTCAAATGTGTAACCTCAATTGTCGTGTCACCATGGGAAATCACGCCGGATAACAACGAGGCGACAAAGAGACTTGAGAGGAGACCAAAAGACAAAGGAAGCGAGGACATGACTGGACATGGTTAGTGTCCGCGACCGGAAGGTGGTGGCGGGATAACAAGCAGGTCATGAGCCGGACATTGTTGTGTCCGCGACCGGAAAGGTGGTGGCGGGATAACAACTAGGCGACCAAGAGACTTGAGAGGGAGACCAAGGACAGGAAGCCAAGGACATGAGCGGACATGGTTGTGTCACGCACCGGGAAGGTGGTGGCGGTGGTAGCGGCGAAAGTGGGACGTAAGATAAACTTGTATAACACATCAATTTATACATCCCGTTTCGCAGACGCGAGCGCGTATTCTATGAGTACTAATAAAGAAAAATTTCTTGACCCTAAAATTTCCGTCTGCCCATATCCATATCTATCCTGCAAGTCCGGTTATTTTTCTACACGGAAGTTCTCCGTGGCCCTGAAGGACTATACCAATTCAATTCCGATAACTTTTCCATATATCTACACGTACTCAGGTTCCAGGGTCCTTTATGTAACTCGGTTATTTCAATATTATTGTCCGGTTGTTTCTCAAATCCATACGTGTCCGGTTACATAACAAAATACATTGTTTTCTCAAATCCATACGTACCTAAAAATACAGGGTCCTATTATAGAAAGCAAAAACAAAGAGATCTACAAATATCTTCTCCACATCCCGCGGCTGCTGGGTGCAGCTGTACGAGCCTACGAGGATGATGCACAGGTCGTTGGCGACTTCGCGTATGTATCCAGCTGCTCGCGGACGACAGGTTCTACGAGCTCTCGTGTTGGATCGATGCAAATTGTTCGAGCCGATAAACTGTCGTCCAAGGTGAACACCGATGTTGGTTCCAGCGTCGGCAGTTAATCACTTTGCCTATCAGCAATTGATTCCTTGGAAGTGCAGTTCCAAAGGAATCAGATTGTGTCTAGCGATGGAAACAAATTTGGAGTCTAATATGTAGTTGGATCACGCCGCGCACGCATCTTGTAGTATCTAAAGCTGAGGGTCATCGGGCCCTCAAATTCTAGAACAAAACAACACCTCTTCCTTATCCTCTACCGTGGGCCCTACATGTCATAGGCACAAGCTTCCCTCCCTTCCTGCACGTGGACTCGGTGTACATGGAATAAAGTGTGAGAGGAGCCTGGACCCTAGATCGGTTCACGTGTGGTGGACCGAGTCCACAGCATACACTGCGTTCCCATCCGTCTCAGCTGGCTGGACCATGGCGTCAGCCCGAATGGTAATGTAAGCTAGGCGCATGCGGAGAAGTGTACACGGAAGTGTAAAGAGACATTTTCTAGTCATCGTAGAGAAAAATTTCGGAAATTTTTCCAAAATAAACTAGGTACACCCAACATCCTTCCCACCAATTTTTTCACATCATTTCTTATTCCCAAAATTCTGTGAAAAATATTTCCAAAAGTTTATTCCATTTATAAAATTCCTACTAAACTTTATTCCATTTATAAAAATTCCTATTAAACTTTTGGAAATTCATATCTCCTCCATTCCAACTCCAAGTCCATCCATTCCAGTTCCTAGTTCTTATAAAATCATGCCCTAATTATTCATGCCCCTTGTTTCATTATTTGTGCCCATTTAAATTCTAGTAGTATGTTACTTGCCTGCTTATAATTATATTTATCGTGCTCGTAGATTTCGTGAAACCCAAGTCACCCTTTTCTCGCTAGCCACACCATGCACTGTGATATTCGCTGTATGCATGTACACCCTCACATACATGAATACTTCCTCAATATACCTTCACATAGATAGCCTACATGCTAGATATGCATGAATGGGTATTCATATATATAAAATACATATACACACATAAAAGATATAAAATGGCTAAGGACATAAGTGTATGTATATGTAAAACATATGTACCTATTAAGTTTACCTATGCATGTCTAACCCTCTAACCTAGCCGATACTCGCGTGTATGTGTGGATTCCATAACACATGCATCAACGTGCTATACGATGTCTTCTACACACATAAAAATATACTCCCTCCTGCCCCAATCGAAGTTTGTCACCACATTACGTGCCATCTTATTCTATGCTTCGCCTTATTCAAATTTTGCACAAAATATAATTCTATTTTGGTACGACTATTTTATCAGATGAAGATACTTAAATATTGATTAGTTTATTTTTATGATTTACATAAAATATTTTGAATAAGACTGATGGTCAAAACATGAAGTTCAAAAAGTCAAAACAGTGCTTAACTCCATGGGATAGTAGGGAGTACCCAATATACGTATACGCTTATGTGTGTCTAACCCTAGATTGCTTCCCTCCCCTCTCTAACCCTAGGCATACGCGATGCGCTATTATACGCTAACCCATCCATCCCTTGATGGAGCTAACTCCACGTAGGAACGCCGCTGCTCGATTGTTATGTTTGTGTTTTATGCTCTTGTCACCGACACGACCACCCCGACGTAATCCAAGTAAGCATCACTAGCACCAAGCTAGGAGTTAGAAGCACCGTGACCCAGAACCTTGGACATACTGCGTCAAGAGACAGAGGCAAGTCCTTACCCCTAACCCCACTTCCTAATTCCCATGTAACTCAATATAATTAATAAGATGATAAGATATAAGTATAAAGATCAAAGCCGTATGAGTGCTCATGGCTATGTGCATGCTTCGTAGTCTATGTCATTATAATTTGACCTTAAAATGTTGTCGCTGAGCCCCACAATGATAGCTTTTGGGAGCTAACCTCGATGCTCTATGATCATTCGCATTATCTAAGCTTCTTGACTTATTAAGTTTATGCGGACATGGCTTTTAAAAGAATTGGACTTAATCAACAAAAAGTGAGTTTGTAAAGTGTGATCATGATGGGATCGCTCGTCTGTGAGGATTCGCCTAGAGAGGGTTTCTTTGTATTGGATAACTCACTTCATGTAAGGACGTGCCCTCACGCACTCATCTACCTGGTGTGATCATCGCGTACGACGACGCTGCACAGCTACCGTAATCGATCATCACACTCTCGCTAGATTGACGGCGGCCGGTAATACCTAGGAGTTTTGGCGAAAGTAGGCAGGTACTATTGGGGGCGACACGACGTGCTAGATGATCTTTTCAGGTGGTCGGGGTTGGCATGGATGCTAAGTGTTCTTCCACGCTAAGCACTGAGAACGCAGATTATGTATATGAATGATTAAAATTGCTGGCATGCCGGGTGATCTTCCCACTGGGATCTCAGTGTGATCTTCCCTCGGGGTGCTATGTGATCTCGATCGACCCCCGAAAGCTCCTGGTAAGAGAGTATACGTAAGTCTCAGGTTCGCATACCATAGCGAGTGCGGGATCTCGCTAGGCCTGTCGGAACCAAACCTAGATGGGAAAAGACCGCGACCTACTCGGTGTGGGAAATTTGTACAACCTCCTGCCGTAGTTTCTTAAATCTATTCGAATATGCGCACTTTTGGGAATGGGCGAAATGCTTGCGTCCGGATCATCTATGATCAGACACACACACACACACCTAAGAGAATTTGCATGTATCACATGCTAACTTTAGCTTTGGATAATTAATAACTAACCCCGAACTAGTGAGAGTGGTTATGCTCTACTAGGGCCCAAACCCAAATCGTGTAACCTCTTCACACTCCTCTCGGTTGGGACTTGGCGGAGTACCTACAGTACTCACCTCTCTATATATATAGAATGTT
>JADLZK010010466.1:0-156748 GCA_015847255.1 Hyparrhenia diplandra | reverse complement strand
CGATATTTGGGATACCCGCATGGCGAGCCCTCAACTCAAGCGAAACCCAGGACCTATCAATCGCGAGAGGCCGAGGCGTCCTACCACGAGTACGCGAAGCCTTCACCGCCTCACGAGCTCTCCGCTGCAGGAACAGAAACACTCCAGCCTCGCTTCGAGCTCTCCACACATTGGCGAGCTCCCCGTCTTCATTGCACTTGACCTCACTCAGACCTCTTTTCATACTCATTTCGAGGCTCCCTTCGCGACGGACCTCATGATTGATACCAAGAGCTCATCCGCTGCCTTCTCGGAGGAAACTTCGCGGAGTACAAAGAGTTGGTCAGCGACTCTGCTGACAAGCTCAACAACTCCACGCGGAACCTTTAGTGGCCACGACGAAGACTACAGATGAGGGAAAGAAAGGCTGTCAAACAATCTCCCTCGCCATGCCCGAGTCGAGCTCCAACAAGCTCCGCCCGCGGTGCGTCGCTTGGGCCCGCATAAAGGGATGCGCCTCCCCATCGCGGTATGGAGCACTCCCCATCACCGCAGGCATTCCAGCTTCGATTGAGGGCAGGCGACGGCTTGACCCTTTGCCCAGCGCAGATTCAGCGATCTGGCGACGACCAATTTCGGCGTCAAAGTACTCTGCAGCTCGAAGGCTAAAGCTACGTGTCCAGCGATTGAGCTCATCAGGAGGCTTCGAGCGCTCCTATCATCCGTATATGTATCACGTTTCTTCAAGTCCTCAGCGGTTGATGAGCTCGCGTACGCGCCCCTGCGACTATAAAAGGGAAGCCGGCCGCGAGTCGGCGAAGATTCCAGTATCAACACCCACACCCACACACACACACTTTCGATAGTGGCACTAGCCTCAATCCACAGGGAACTTGGAAGTCCTCTCCCTCTCTCGAGTCGGCTTGTACTCGCCCGGTATGAGCGATTTGAGCTCGGATAGTGATCACCTTTGGACTAGGGGCGCTTGATTGCCACTGAACGATGCATAAATCTTGTGTCATTGTCTCTGAAGAGCTAGGCCGCCGAGACATGCGCAGTAGCGGGACATTCTTGTGACGGTGGTATTAGACCCGCGGCGGTTGATGCAGCGCCCGAGTAAGAAGCGGCAGCTAGTGCGAGCGTTTCTTCACCCGATGGCTTCCTACTGCTTTCGCGGCGAGCCGCGAAGCGGCCTGCTTGTCTTGCGCGGCACTCATCGATTTCCTGCGGCGCCCGAGCCGGGCGGTCCCACGCCGGGCTGTCTTCACCGCGCGCGATCGCGGCGTGAGGACATCGGCGCCTCGCGCCGCCAGACTCAGATCCTCACGAGCATGCCCGAACTTCGACCTCCATGCGCCCGGTCGGCCCCATCCGGCGCCGCGCGGCGGATCGCTTCTTCGATCCTCATCAGGACGCGCTCCAGGAACATCACGGGGCGCGAGGCCACCTTGAGGCTACGTTCAGCGGCGGCAACAGCCTTCTCTACCGCCAACGCGTCGTCCTGCGGCTCGGCCGGGAGAAGGAGCGCCCATTTGTCGGTCAGAGCGAGTTCCACGGCTGACCCAGCAGCGAGGATGTACCCGGCAGGCGTGCCGGGCCTCCGCTCTCTGCGAGGAGCCGGAAGCCCGGCATCCGCGAGCTCCGGGCACGCACTCGATGGGATGAGCCTCATGGATTCGCGACACTACGTCGATGCTACATGTCGCGACACCCGAGGTCGCGGTGGAAGAAGAGTCAGCTTTCGGCGGCGCCCTGCGAACCTGCGCCTCCGAGGACTCCCGCCTTGCCGCCGCTGGCGAGCCTCCGGTCGGCCAGCGTCAGAGCAGTGGGCGAGCGCCGAGGCATCCGGCGTAGCGGCAGCCCCAAAGGCGCGAAGCCCTCCTCGCCGGCGAGGGAGGAAGAGCGGCAATCACGAGCACGAGCACCGAGCCCGCCCGATGTCCCATGACCGCATCCGCGCCGAGGCCGAGCGGCTCCACGCGATGTTACGGGAGGGCATCCCGAAACTGGCGACAGCGGCGCAGCTACTCAGCCGGCGTTGCGGCGCAGGAAGCCCGGCGCGGAGGACCCACGAGCAACGCTCAAGAGGCTCCTAGCGGAGAAGCGGCGGTCCGGCGGCCCGGCGTGCGCTCGGCGTCGCGTCGTCACTGCGGGGAGAACCGCGAGAGCCTCCTCGCATCGAGGAGTCCCATGCTTGGCCGAGATCGGCCAGCTAGCGGCGCCAAAGGGACATCGCTCAGCGCCCGCGCCAGCGGAGGCTCGGGCGAGAAGAGCGTCCACAGGGGCGGCGGCAAGTACCACAGCGGCGACCACGGCGTCCCTCGCACCTCCCGCAGCGGCGGTCGAAGCCGACGCGCAATGGCAGACAAAGACGCCCGCTGACGCAGACTCTTGCGCCGCCAGAGCAGGTCTCCCAAAAGCGGAGATCGCGGTCCTCGAGCTCGAGCTCAGGAAGGCCGGGCGTTCGGCTCGCGTATCCACGGCCGCCCGGATTTCCTTCGCCCGCCGTCCGACCTGCGGTGCGGAAGTACAATGGGAGGCGGACCACCGCCACTGGCTCGAGGATTACCGCCTCGGCACGCTTGGTACGAACGCAGGTACAAGCGACACTTCATCGCCGCAACCTCCCACTATGCCTTACAGTTCGAGACGGCCCGTGGCTTGAGCACCTCCCGGGAGGAATCACCATCCATGGCCCATGGGAGGACACGCGTGCTGATGAGTCATGACCGAGTATATTATCACTGCGACCTTTATCCAATTCACGAAAGGAGCAAACTTATGTTACATATACCTTTACTTCTGACCTAGTTCCACTTGTATTACGTAGAAATTATGTTTTGCAGGTATAAGAGTGGAAAAGCAGGTACACAAGTCAGCCAAATAAATTAGAAAGCGTATTGAATAAAAAGGCGCCAAGGGTAGATCAATCAAGAGGACCAAACCCAGTGCACAATTTGGCCCATGCACCATCATAAGGCCCAACATTTGAAGGACAAAAGCAGCAGCAACGGGGAGAAGGCGGGGCCGGGAGGCTAAAGCCCCGGAGCGCGGCGGCGGCGCAAATTTTCACTCAAAATTTGCCGCCCTTTCTCGAGCGGTTTGGGCGGTCTTCACGCTGGTTGCATGCGGTGCAAAGTTCGTTCCGCCAAGAAGACCTCGAAGCAAGGAGAGCCCTCCATTCACTCCTCCTCTCCACTATATAAAAGAGAGGCACCCCCTCACTTGTAACACACATTCTACACTTGAGCTTCATCTTCCATACATATATTTTGTAGTAGTGTCCCTCTAGGTGTTCTCCCACCTAGTTGTACAATTTAGAAAAAGAGGAAGAGAGTGAGAGGAGAAGAGAAGAGAAGGGAAAGAGCCGGGTTTGTCGGTTACTCGCCTCAACTTTTTAATACCTCACGGGCCGACTCGATTCGAGTAGACGTCCGAGGTTATCTTGTGGCAATTCTAATATTATTATTTTACTAAATTCGAGTATTTATTTTTATTTTACTTGCAGGATCTCCGGATTCGGCTAGAAGGTTCTGAGTCGTAGCGAGAGACTGGTTTCGGTATCCGCTAAGCGTAGGCGTGGTGTCTAGGCTAGAGTTTTACACGAATTGCGCCCAACACTCACGGAATAGTTGTGGTAGCCCGGGGGTGGCTTGACTCAGGCCAGGCCTTTGTAGTCCACCACGTACGTGTTGGTGTTTTTCGTAGAGCTTTTTGGTGGCGCTTCCCCGATTACCGATCAGTCTTTTCGAGAATCGGAAAGGTCACTGCTCGAAGCAAGTGAGAATTTAGTAAGCTCTGAACATTAGTAATTTAGTAATTTTGGGAGAAAACCCTAGAGAACCCCTTTCTTCCCTACCAAAAATATTATTCCTACCCTGTCTTGGACGACCTTATTTCTTCCTAGTTCACTTCTCGTTCCCCGTGGAAATCGATACCACGAATACTCGGGTGAAAGCTACAACGGTAGCTTTCCGTCAACTACGATTTATACGTACGCGTTAAACATATACAGCAGTAGGACGCGTCGTCATAACCTCTCGAAGCACCTACGCGTGCCGAGACACGGCGTAAGGACTCCGAGTCTGCGAGCGAAGAAGGGGAGGGCACCAGCTGACTACGATCTGCGCTTCTCCAAAGCTCTCCAACAACCTCTCCGAGGCCTCCCAGGCCGAGGTCATCACCGCCTCCATGTTCGGCACCACCGCGAGACCTCATCCACGAGCTCGCGCCCTGTCAAGCCTAGATACGTGAAAGGGAGCCTCTAATTCTCGGCCACCGCCACGCCGGTGGGAGAGGCGCCAGCCTCTCGTCCCGCTGCCACGCGCAGTGACCCAAGGTCGACAGCGACGTCGCCGTAGGAGATCCGGCGCAGCGCAGCAGAAGAACAAGACACAAGCGCCCGCGATGAGCGAGCGGCGACGCGGTCTAGCGCTTGCGTGGCGGACAAGCCGACGGCCGGGCAAAGGCGGCACAACTTCGTCCCCAAAAGAGCACTTCGCACGCAAAGATGCTTGGCGCCATGCGCACCACGAGGAGCCCGATCCAAGCACAAGATGAAGGACTCCACGCCTCATAGAAGATAGCTTTACGTGATGGAGCAGGCGCGGCGAAAGTAGAGAGAGAGACAAGGGACGGCGACGCACAGGCGCTCGCACATGGTCACAGCGCAGTTTCGCTAGCGACATCTTCCACGCCGCAGGATGGCGCCGTCAGCGTGGTCTCGAGAGCCCCCGCCACGAGTCCAAGCGCTGGGCAGTGCTGATCACCCGCCCCTCGCTCCCTGACAGGTCCCACCGCCCGCACAGCGCCCGCCTACCTCAAGTGGTCGAGCTCGGCGATCACTTTCGACAAGCCGGACCACCCATCGGCACATCCGCATCCCGGGGAGGTACCCGCCGCCGCCGGCATCATCGCCACCGGCGCCCTTGGCAAGCGCCGATGGGCGGGTAGCGCCTCTAACCTCCTCTACATCCATGCGCTTCAAGCCCCGCCATCCCCAAAGGCGCGGCTCGCGCCTCGAACTGATCCACTCCGCCAGTAGTCTTGAAGGCGAATGGTCGTTTGGGCTGGACGAGCCTCCGATCACCTTCTGGCACTCACTGGCCAACCCTCCAAGCAAGGAGGTCCTCTCACGCTCGTAGGTGCGCTCGACACCCGTGTTTTGGCATCATTTTAAAATCACTAAAAATTTGAACTATAATTACAACTAAAAGCTGGACTTGATTTAATTTCTCGCCCAACCTCAAACCTGTGAAAACGCACTCAAATTCTACCATCGTAGAAAATTAGGCCTAGCTTGTAACAGTATAGCGCGCGGTGTGTGTATGTTTTGTTGAGCTTAGGATTTATTTTGGCATCAAATATTATTTCTCTTTGTCGACGCCCCAATTAACCCTCTTGACTTAGTCCCTTCACCCCCACACACCATCCCTGATCATCTCCACCAAATATTTCCCGTCCCTTTCCTTGTTCTACCCAACCTTACCCCAATTCCAATCAAGCCCAAACGCTTACTATTTTTATTTTTCTCTTGGGAAACACGGAGAAGCCACCTATGCACACATACATATATACATGAAAGAGTACATACACGTGGGAATGTATGGGAAGCTTATACTCGTGCATGGGCGGCATATCCAAATATATATAAGTATGTATATACAAGTATATGAGTGCGTATACATACAAATGGAAAATGGTTAAGGAGAATGGCACACGGGCCTAAACCCTTTCTCTCATCCTCCCAGCCAGCAAGCCCAACTCGAGAGCTCGGCCCACAGCAAGCAGCAGCATCTCCACTTCCACCTTTCCTCCCACTTACAGACGGGACCCACCCGTCAGCACCACCTCCCACCTCCATCTCTTCCTCCCTGTATCACACACGCACGCACAGCACGAGGAGGCCTGCACCGGTTGACCTGGCTACAGGTCCCTGCTCGCCAGTGCCAGCGCCAACCCTGCCGTCGCAGACACCATCAATGGCGCCAGCCACGACCCGTCCCATCACCTCACCGCCAGCTCAAGCACAACACCATTGACCCGCAAACAAGCCACCCCACTGTACCCATGTCCAGCTCACCTCCAGCCACCACCCTCCCGTCGTCGCCATCCGCCGACATCGACTGTGGCCGTCGACCCGCTTTGCTACGTAAGGCAGCCGACACGTCCCCATCGAACCGAGCTGGAGCTCACCCATGGCCGCTGTACATGCTGACCTCGCCATAACGCGAGCTGGGCTATGCCGGACTGCCGGAAAATATCTCCGGACGACCCTCCACTCCCGCCGCGGGCTATAAATAGCCCCGGCCATGGGCGCCGTGGAGCTTCGCCTCACGCAGCTCGAGCACGGGACGATGACGACGCTTGCGCCGTAGTAGCGATCCTGCTTTGCCTCTCCGCGCTCTGCTGCTGAAGCCGCCGGACGACGTCGAGGGTTGCCGTCGCCGGAACGCCGCGCCGTGGAGCCGCCTCGGGGCTCGGAGCAGTGGATGAACGGAGGAGCGCCAGTGCGCCGATGTTGCGAACCTGCCTCGCCTCGCTCTGCTCTCTTCCTCTACTGCTGAAGCCCTTCGAGGTGATGCCGAGCTCGCTGACGCCGCTCAGCGAGTCCGCCCGGGGTGAACGCCGACGCGCGCACGCCCACCGGGGACGAGGCAGACGCCGACGAGCCGTGAACGCCGTGGCCGCGTACACACATCACCAGCATGCACCTGCTGCGGAAATCCGAGAAACGCCGCCCACGGCCACGCCGCCGCCGTTCCGAACCCACGCGCCCGCCACCGCTCACCCGCAGCCACTCGCCAACCTGCGCCACGCCGCCGCCGTTCCGAACCCACGCCGCCCAAACCACCAGCTCCGCCACGCCGCCGCACTGCCCCGCCGCCACGCCACGCGAGAGCACGAAGGCCGCGTGCCGTCCGCCGCCCAGCCCTGCCGCGCCACACCGCCGCCGCTCTGCCCACTCACTGCGCAGCCCCCAGCCACCACCCACGCCGCCGGCGACCGGCTCCCATCTCCCAGTCCCGCTCCCTCCAATCCCTCTCTTTGCTCTGTTCGCGAAGACGAGGATGAAAACGACGGGCAGAATCCCGTGAACGAGAAGCATCAATCTTATCCTCACGGGCCCCACTCGTCATGGACATGGTTCACCTGAACCAAGGGAAGGCAGGCACCACGTGGACCGAGTTCACGAAACAGTGCCAGGCGGACCACACAGTCGACTGGACCCACGCGTGAAGCGCCCAGAAAAATGCTATGGCCACCCGCTTAAGCGTACACAGGAGAGCCTAAACATACATTTTCCAGTTACCCGAAAATTTCCAGAAATTTCCTAAATAAACTAGGTACACCCCAGACCTACCAAAGCTTTATATCCCAGTTCCATAAATTTAAAATTCCAGAAATAATTTCCAAAGTTTAATTCATTTATAAATCCTAAATTAAACTTTTTTGGAAAATTTATCTCGTTCAACTCCAAATCACCCTAAGTTTCCACTTCCATAAATCTTCTAAAATCTCATGACCACTTTATTCATGCCCTTGTTCTAATATTTGATGCCCATTTAAATTCTAGTAGATGTTTGCTTTTATTTAATATTTAATCGCACCGTAGTTAACGTAAAAACCCTAGTTTACCCCCCTTCCGCTAACCCACACCTTGCAACAGATATTCTTGTATGTACACTCTCACGATACATGAATACCGAATATACACACACACGTAGTTGTCCACATATCTTAGATACTACGCGGTAGGTTATGTATGTATATAAATGTATAGAGTGGTATTATATAAATAAATATATGTATATACCTATCGACCGTATCTATGCATGGCTAACCCCTTAACCTAGCCGTAGGTACTCGTGTATGTGTACTTTGGAGTGACACACCTAGTATACATGTCCTATACACATAGGGTATGCCGTGTACGGTATACGTGTATAAAGTGGCTAACCCTAGATTAGGACCCCTAACCTGTAACCCTAGACACATACATATGCATGAGCGTGTGTGTCGCTGTGCAACCCAAGGCGATCCCGTAGGAAGTTTTGACCTGCCTCACCACATCCTTGAGGTTCACATGATCTCCTGAGCGTTAACAATGTGGTTTGGGTCTCCTCATGCAACCCCACTACACCAACCTGGCCCATAGGATCCACCTAGATGGATGGACTACGTCTATCCTATCATACTTCAAACTTACGGAATAATGATAGGAGTAGATAGTAATCTATCCATCGTCCCCCAGAGCCTAACCCAATGAGGAACGTCGTTGCTTTGAATGTTGTAAATTTGTGATTTATGTTTGTCAACAACGGAGGCCACCCGATCAACGACATCGCTACACCGGGCCATAGGAGACAGGGGAGCACCATGACTAAGAACCTTGGATATACTCACGACGGATAGAGGCAAGTCCTACCCCCCTTAATCATGACCTTAATATAATGATGAATGATGATATAAAATGGATAAATAAGATCGATGTAACCTAAGTAAGAATGTGAACCCTCCAACAAAAAGGTGAGTGGTGATAGTCTACATGGAGGTGGATCTATCGCACCTGGGGATGAATCCCGCGGAGAGATGCTCGCCTCCCTAGGACCCGCCCCATAGACCTTCTACCTAGTGCGATATTACCGTACCACACGTCGTTTATGGACCCGGCTTGATTCACACCCGTTGGGTTGAGGTATAATTGGGATCCAAGGTGGCGAGGGCGAGGCAAGCGACCTATTAGGGAAGCGTGTGGGGAGAGTGGCCCCATGTCGGTTGGCATGGATCTTCGAGTGGTCTTCCACGGAAGTGTTTAGGCGCTGGCGCAAAGCTAGAGCACATATTGATGATTTGAGATTGAGTGGTGTTGATGATTATAGGTTGGGTAATTAGGTACACTGTAAAGTCGTGGGTGATTTGGTATCACCATATTGTCTAGGAGTGATCGTCATCTTAGTGGCGTGTTGTCCTTCCAACCCACGAAGTCGTGGGTGAAGATTATACCAATATACCTAGGGTAGCACCTAAGCGAGTGCGGACTCGGTAGGCCCGTCGAACCATAGGCCATGGTGTAGACAACGCCTATCGTGTGGGGGGAAATTTGTACAACCTCTCGCAGTTAACTAAATCTATTCGAATAGCCACGTCCTTGGAATGGGCAAATGCTAGGCCTGAACATCTATGATTAGAAACACATAAGAGAATGCGGTGTGTGACCTTGTACCTTGAGCTTTGATAATTAGTCTCGGGAACTAGCAAGGCTTTAGAGACTGCGCTTAGGGCCCAACCCCCATAATTTCAACCCCCGGTTTGGACTTGCGAGCGAAAGTACTCCACCCCTCTTCTCTATTTTTAGAATGCCGGTGTATAGAGTGTATCCATGGAAATCGAGCCACGAAGGATGACAATGGGACGGACCACACCCGAGAGACGGAGAAACCACGAAGACGCTACGTGAAGACGTGTGACGAAGGTTATAGGATCACAATAGGAGTAAGTCCAGGGTTTTGTCCGCACTCCAAGCTTCAAGGTAGGAATGGAGCCCTATTATAGGTGTCATGTGGGATCTCGATAGGTTCATAATAGTAGGCCTATGGCCTAGTCATATAAACAAAACCCGTATCATATTTTCTCCCATAGCAATAAAAGTATAGTTTTTGATATCATATCTATAATTAATTAGGCGTATTTGTGCATGATCCCAAGAAATATCGTGTGGATTAAGGAACCGAGGGCTGGGGTGTGACATGCTCCCCTTCAAGAACGCCTACCACGCGCTCTTGGGGCGGCAGCCATGCTACGAAGTTCATGGTCTCCCCAACTACACCTACCTCAAGCTCAAGATCCCCGGGCCGAAGTGGGGTCATCACCGTCGACTCCACCTTTGAGCACGCCGGCCGCTGCCGCCCAAGTCGACGCTGCGACTACGCGGCGATCGAGATCGAGGAGATGCTGCAAGATGATGGCCGGGCCACCGCCGAGGACAACCCCGAGCTCAAGAAGGTGGCAAGCGCGAGCACCGCCGGGCGAGCTCACAAAGAACCGGGAGCACGGGGGCTCTTCGACCAGGCCGCGACAAGGTCGGCCGTGGCGCTCGAGCCCGAGAATGATGCCAAGGAGGTCAAGATCGACGGGGGCGGCGCACCGGCGTGGGGTCCGAGCCTGCAAATAGGAAAGCGAGCTGTCGACTTCCTCGAACCCTCGACGTGATTGGGAGGGCCTCTTGGATGCTACGGGCATACCGAAGCCGAAAGCACTCCTTGAACATCAAACCGGCTCGTCTCAGGTGAAGCAAAGGCTTAGACGCGTTTGATGACGACGACGCCAGGGCACCCGCCGAGGAGATAGATAAGCTCTTAGCCGCTAGGTTTATCAAGGAGGTGTATCATCCCGAGTGGATAGCCAACCCTCGTACTAGTTAAGAAGAAGAATGGGAAATGGAGAATGTGTGTTGGACCGCACGGGTCTCAACAAGGCATGCCGGCGGATCCGTTTCGCTTTTGCGTGCATCGACCAAATTGTTGACTCCACCTCCAGTGCGAGCCACTCTATTTTCTTGTCGCCCACCCGGCTACCACGGTCATCGATGAACGAGTTTCGACCGCCTCGCCACCTCCTTCATCACTCCGTTTGAAGATTCCTCATTCACGATGACGATGCCCTTCGACGAAAACGCCGCGCCGCCACTTTCCAAAGGTGCATGCGAAAAGTCTTCAAAGAGCTCCTGGAAAGCTCGCGTAGAAGCATCGTCGACGACATCGTAGTCAAGACAAACGCCCGAACTCCCCATCCCCACCTTGAAAAGGTCTTCGCCCAAGCCCAGTTTGTTTGAGTCAAGCTCAACCCGAGTCGCGTTTCGGGTCCCTCGAGGGAAGTTGCTTGGCTTCATCGTCTCGAACGGGCATCAGGCCAACCCGGAGAAAATCGCCACCATCACGAGCATGGGGCCGATTAAAAAACGTCAAGCGTGCAACGACTCACGAGGGTGTCCCGGCCGCGCTAAGTCGCCATAAATCGACTTGGGGAACGGCCCCCCCCCACAAGATGTCAAGAAGACCGAACGCTTTGCCCGGACTAACGAAGCCCGCCAAAGCTCTCGACTCATCAACAACTCTTAATCCGCCCGTGTTTCGGTTACGCCCGGACGCCTAACGAGCCCGATCCTTCTCTACATCTCGGCCACCTCGAAGGTAGTGAGCACCGCGCTCGTCGTCGAAAGAGAAGAAGAAGGGCACGCCTGCTCAAGGTACAGCCAGTCGGTCGCTTCATCGTCGTTCTCACCGACACGGACCCCGCTATACGCCTTTCCGAAAAGCTCATGTACCGTTCTCGATCACCCTACAAGAAGCTCAGCACCACCGACTCCTCACCCAGTTAAGGTTGTCTCCAAGTGCCTGGCGAGGTCATCCCGTGCTCGAGGTTGTTCTGGGCCGATGGGCAAGTGGGCTATTAGCCTCATGGGGCCGACATCACCTATGCCCCCAGAGACGATTTACCATAAAGTCCCAAGCCTTGGCCGACTTCATCGCGGAGTGATCGAGGTGAAGCAGTCGCCTGCACTGACGACATCGAAGTCACCGGACGCCTTACTGACGGGTCCCGTGAAAAAGTATGGCGCCTGCGCCGGGCTCGTCTTCATCCCCCAACAAGGTACGCATGAAGTACTTTCGATCCGCCTACACTTCCCCTCGTCCCAACAACGTGTCCGAAAGTACGAGGCTTTGGTGAATGGATTGCGACGCACACGAGCTCGACATCCGGCTCCCGAGGTCCCGGCGATTCCGAGCTCGTGAAGAACCAAGTCATGAAGGGTCGCATCGTCAACCTGAAAGATGGTCGCGCACCACCGGGCGGTCCGCAAGCTCGAGGAACACTTCCACGGCTCGAGGTCAATCACGCCCATCGCCACCTCAACAACGACGACCGGCGTCCTCGCCAAGCTCTTCGTCCCGAGACAGCTGCCTGGGCCCGCCATGCGTCTTCATGCACGAAAGCACAAGCCATCGATACGGCTCAAGGGCGAATCCACAACGGCAGACGCGAACTCGGCCACCGACACCACACCGGTTGGACCCTATGGAGATAGACCTCGCGAGCTCGAGCTCGCCCAACACGGGGCGTCATGCAGCTATGAGCTCTCGAGTCCGACCACCGCTCGGGGGGCGGCTCGGGGGTCGGGTCAACGCGACCAAGATGGCCCCCAAGCCCGATTGGCGGGTCCCTCTCCTCGATGGTTCAAAGGAAGCCAAGCTTCCCCGGGCAAGAGGAGTCAAGGCGTCTAGCGAAGAGCTCTACCGACGCCGAGCCTCCGGCGTCCTCCTCCGCCGCATCACCTTCTCGAGCAGGGAAAAGCTCATTATGAGATCCACGCCGGCAATGTGGCCACCACGCGGCCGCCTCAGCTCGTCGGGAAAGCATTCGTCGGGGCTTCTCGCCGGCGGCGGACCGCCATGCGACGCCATTCGAGTCGGCTCCGACAACTGCGGGGGATGCCAGTTCTTCGCTAAGCGAACACATCTCCAGTCACGATCCCTCGGGCGATCCCTCTCACTGGCCGTTCGCGGTGCAGGGGCTCGACATGGGACCATTCAAGAAGACCGCCGGGGGCTACACGCACCTCCTCGTCGCCATCGACAAATTCTCCAAGTGGATCGAGTCATGCCCATCGCCATCGCTGTCCAGCCGAGGAGACCGTCAAGTTCTTCAGAAGGCATCATCCATCGGTTTGGGGTCCCGAACTCCATTATCACCGACAACGGCACGAACTTCGGAGGGAGGTCTTCATCGGACGTGCGGCGACCCGCGGCATCGCGTCGACACGGGCCTCCGTCGGCCACCCAAGGACCAGCGGACGGGTGAAAGAGCTAATGGCATGATCCGGCGGGCGTGAAGTCACGCATCTTCAAGAGGCTCGAGAAATACGCCCGTCGATGGCTCGGCGAGCTCCCCTACCGTATGGAGCCTTCGCTGCGCTAAAGCGAGAGCCACGGGGGCGCCGCGCCTTTTCTTCCTCGTCTTTGGATCCGAGGCGTGCTCCCCACCGACCTCGAATATGGCTCACCCCGTGTCCAGCCTCGACGAGCACGGCAACCAAGCGCTTGCTCGAGGATGCCGCCGATCGACCGGCGAAGCTCGTGACATCGCCCTCATCCACTCCGCCAAGTACACCGCGGTCCATGAGGCGCTACCACGACGACCGCCACGTTAAGGGACGAGCTTTTTCGGCGTTGGTGACCACGTCCCGCGCCCGAGTCGAGCTCGAAGGACAAGCACAAGCTCTCGGCGCCTTGGGAAGGTCCCTTCACCATCGACCAAGTCGAGGGCCCCAAGACGCACAAGCTCAAAGACCACCCGGGGCGAGTCCTCACCAATGCGTGGAACATCGAACAACTCACGTCGTTTCTACCCCTAGATGTATTTCGAGATATTGTGTAGCCGCAAGAGCTCAATAAAGCACAAATTCGATGCAAAAACATGTGCAAGCATTTTCGAATTCTTTCCTTAGCACGCTTGAGCAACGACTAGCCTTCGCCTGGGCAAAGACCCGCCCTTGCTCGGGGCTACAAGGAGCCGGGTGCACACCCCACGTTTTTAACACACCGTTTTTTCACAACACTTACAAGTTCGAGCTCGGTGACGAGCTCAAACTCACGAACTCGTACCTTCTTCTCTTAACTCAAACTCGTACCTTAGCTCACCGTTTTTTGAGCGTGGCGCGATCGACCGCCCTAACGACCTCCCCTCGCCCTGGCGGCCGGGAATGGACCGCCATCCGCCTCTCGAATCATGGGCACACAAAAGGTCGGAATAGAAACAAAGTACGATAAAAAGAGGAAGGACGACTTCCATTAACTACCACACGAGCTTCCATAGTTTTTTTACGGATTGCCTCAATCTGCGAGGACTCAAAAACTCATTACAAAAGAGGCCTAGCCTCGAGCTCCTATTCTTGCAGCGAGGCGGGTCTTGGTCCATCGACTCTGGGGCGGGGACATGCAACGCGACTTCCTCCTCTTCGACGGGCTCCTCCGCTCCGTCTCCACCCGGCGGGAGGCTCCGAAGGCTTCAAGCTCCTCGGTGGCGAGCTTGAAGAGCTCGACGGACAGCTCCGCCGGTCGCGGCCTCGGCAGCCGGCGGCTTTCCGCTCCCACGTCGGCATCATCAACGCCCCGGCCCCACCCCTTCTTCCACGGCGCCGACCTCAAAGTAGGGGTAGTGGGTGAATGACGCTGATCGCCTTGTGGACCACGCGGCCCGCGTCCTCCGTCACCTTGCGCGGGATGGTCGACACCCACTCGCGACGGTCCGCCACGTCCTCCACCCCAAGGGCGTCGCGGAGCGGCCTCGACGACCTCGGGCCTTAAGGCCTTCATGCGCCGCTCGAGCTTTTGGCCTCCTCCACGGCCTTGGCGTCGCGCTCCCGAGGCTTCCGAGCTCCTTCCGCGCGTCGACAAGGTCGCAGGTCCTCTTCTTCAAATCCGCCTCCTTCTCCTACAGCGGTATGTGAGTGCTTCGGGGAGGCTTCGACGACGAGCTCCGACCCTTGTCCTCCGGCTCCGTGTCGCCTTGAGAGAGCCCGCTTCTCATCTACAGGCAAAACGGCGGTCGAACATGAGTCGTGGGGACTGCGAGGACACAAGGCAAAAGATGAGCCGCCCGCTACTCCCATTTCGTCATAGAGATCTGCTCGTTGCACCACAGCTCGTGGTTTTTCGGCCTATAGTCGATCCTTCTCGCCTCGAAACACGCACGCGAAGATACACCACAAATCGGAAGCTTCATGGTCATAGGCTAAAGCCCCCATTTCAGACGCGGGGACAATCGGCCCGAACGCTGGCCCGAATAAACAGGGACAAAAAGACGGGGCACGGAGCACTTACTCTCGAGCTCGGTGTCACGGTGGCAGGGTGCTCGGCGAGCCGTCCTTGTCCCTTCCTGAGG
Source organism: Hyparrhenia diplandra (assembly GCA_015847255.1). NCBI lineage: Eukaryota > Viridiplantae > Streptophyta > Magnoliopsida > Poales > Poaceae > Hyparrhenia > Hyparrhenia diplandra. The sequence continues at coordinate 141,826 of JADLZK010010466.1, read as the reverse complement.
GACTCAGCTTTAGCTCTCAGCGCCCGGCTCAAGCTCCTTATCATCGAGCATCCGGCGAAGGGAGTCGAGCTCCTCCCGCGTCCTCACGCCGCCGCGGGGCGGCGCCCCGAGCTCCTCCTCCCGCCGGGGCGCCTCCCGCAGCCGCGGTCTCACCTTTCTGGGCCTCCTTGGCGGCCGCTCCTCCGCTCCGCGGAATGAGGTCGGCCGCCTCCGCGCCCGGGCTCCACGAACCGGCGATCGAGCTCGCTGGAGCCGAGCGTCGTCGCATCTCAGCGCCGCGACGCCGTCGCCCGCCCGACGAAACCACCGCCCCTCGGGGAGGTCTTTGTCGCGGTTGTTCCCTATAATGGCCTCGTGCACACCCCCGCAAAACCACACGATCAAACAAGGTGGAAAGCACAAACGAAGCAATCGGCTACCGCGACATCGACAAACCTCGAGAAAAGACGGCGGGCGCACTTCTCGCTCGCCTGGCACCAGCGGTCGGCGACTCCTCCTCCCCCATAACGAGGACCCCGGCAAGGCAACCCGGCATAGGTCGGGGAATAACAATGTCCACGCCCGTGGAGGGCATTTCGCCGCTACGACAACAAGACGACACCTTGGCCCGTCAGCTGTCGCCCCACGCGAGAACGGCACTGAAGAAGGCGACGGCCTTCAGGGTGGCGGCACCCTCCACGGCCTCGTCCGCTAGGCCCTCATCCTCGCGTCCGCCCGCCCTCGGCTGCTCGCTCGGCATCCCTCGTCGTCGGAAATATCGACGACGACGGGTGCTCGACGACCCTCCCCTCCCCGAGGTTGAGAGGGAGCGTCGGGCCTCGGACAAGCTACCCTTGGCCAGCGTCCCTCGGTGCCCTGAGTCTCCGCGCCAGACCGCCTTCTCCGCCTCCGCCGCCACCGAGGAGCTCGTCGCGGCTCGAGGTACTTACGCCCCACGCCCCAGCCACGGCTCAAACCGAGGCTCTCGACGAGGCTCGGCACGGGTCTTCAACGCCCGACCCACGGGGGACAAGTTGGCCGATGGGGAGTCCCGGCTGAGACTCCGAGGGTCGGGCGAGCGGTCGATAGCGGCTCTTGAAGGGAACAACGCCATCATCTTCGGCCCTTCATCGCGCTCGCCGTCGTTGCCCTTCCCGCCGTCGAGCTTGTCATCACCATCCTCGAAGCTCGCCGGCGCGCGCTGAGCTCACGGCATCGAGCTCATCATCGACGGCGCCCGTCGAGCTCGTCATTCAAGACCGAGCCCGCACTGTCCGGGCTCGTGCGTCGTCGTCTCGGGCGTTTCATTGCAGAACCACGCCGCCGCGCCCCGAGTGCAGCGGAAGTCAATACATGCGGTCAATAGTTACAACCTACAACAACACAAAGGCGAAGAGCTTACCTAGTGGCCACCCTCTTACGCTTCTTCTTCTTCTTCTGCGCCCTCGGCAGCTCGAGCCCCGCCGCCCTCGATCGAGCGCCCCGGCCTTCGGTCGGCGGCTTTGGCGCCCCACCAACCGAGGCGGGGCGCGGGCGCCGCCCCACTCGGCCGGCCGACCCGGGAGCCCCAGCCCGAGCTCGTGGGGCCCGACGAGGTCCCAACTCCCTGTCCGCGGCCGTCGTCGGGCGCCGAGCTCTCCTCCCCTCGCAGGGCCGGCCTCCGTCCTCCCTCTATCGGGCCCGCCGCGGCTTTCGAGAGCTCGCCCTCACATTCACGGGCCCCGCCGGACTTAGCTAGCGCGAGCATCCCCAGAAGAGGGGGATGGGGAGCCAAAGACCTTATCGCACCGACCGACCGTAACTCAAAAAGCTCGGCTGACAAAGCTCAACACAACGAAGAAACGAACCGAAGAGGAGGCAATGAGCACTTACCGCGCCAAAGTCGCCGGATTGGGGAGGATCTCGGGGAGCTCCCGGGCGCCCTCACCCCCAGCTCTTTGTCACCCGGCCCATCCCACCACTCCACACCTGCGGCGGTCGGCCCGGGCGTTCGCCGTCCCCTCGAACGGGCTTCCTCCTCCTTCATCTCCCACATCCCGGAGCCTGGACGGCGGAGAGGCACCACGGCCTTGCGCGGCCAGGCCTCGATGATGTGGTTCACCGTCGGCCGTGCGTGGAGCGTCTTGATCTTGCTCACCGCCCGCTCCACCCGCCTCCGTGGTGTGATCGTGTGGTCCTCAGCGCCATAGCTTGCCGCGGTGGCGAAGGTGCGCGGTGAACCGCGGCGGGGATGGGAGGGGTCGTTCCCCGAGATAGAACCACCTCCCCACCAGGCTGGCGGACGGAAGTCATCCACGGGAAGGACTCGCGGACCTTTGCCAAGCATTTGGATCGGGACGCGCGATTCCCGGGGCCGGGCCGCCCTCCCGCCCGGCACTTGAGATCTTCGTGTAGATGTAGTGCTTGAAGAGCCCCGGCTGGGAGGGATCCCCAACCACCCCTCGCAGAGCATGGTGAGAAGGGCCGAGAGGAGCAACACCCCGATTCGTGTCAGTGGAGCTCGATGCCCCAAGACAGATGAGGCCTCGGAGCCGTCGTCGCGGGCATGCCAGAGCCGCACGCTCGTGGAGCCACGAACGAGACGACATACTACCCGCGCCGGGTCGAGTATCGTGCGTCGGCCGCTGGATGATCCACTCCTCCCCCACGCTGTCCGCTGGTATGGCAGCCCTCCTCGACGACACCGCACCTCTCGATCAACGCCTCCATCATTGTCGAGAAGGCGACCACGAACCCATCTCTCGGCCCTCCCAGGCGGGTCGCCTGAAAGCAGGGAGACAGGGGATCGGGTCTCGAGCAAAGGCGGCGATTGAACTCTCTCTCTCTCTCTCTCTACAGAAGGAAGGCGAAAAGTGGGAGGTGAATCCGCTCCCCCGATCTCGCCATTTATAGAGCTCGGCCCAGCGACGGAGGCGTCGAGGGAGAAACCGCCGGGAGGGCCCACCTCGTCACATCCGCTGCAATGGGACGCCACGAGATCGACGGGCGCCCGCCACCCTGGGGGCGGAGCGACCCAAAGATTAATGGGAGCACCTCCTCACCAACGATAAACCTCAACTGGTAGATCCCAACGGCTATTTTTTACACATGGTAAAAGATCTGACTCGTCGCAACGACCGGATCGTCAAGCTCCAAAAACAAGAGCTCGAAGCGCAGCTCACCGCCTCGGGGTTCAGCCCACTTGAGAGCGAGAGCTTCTAGAGACACCTAGGGCGCCAGCGGAGAGCGCCTTGAGGAGGGCAAATCGGCGGCCGCGGCCCGAGTTTCGAGAAGGCTCGGGGCTTTTACTTTGCGCGTCCGGGTCGCCGCTCAGGGCCACGATCGACTCGAGCCAAAGCCTCGCCGATGAGGAGCGCCGCTCCTGGTATCGCTCGGGGCTCGAGGAATCCTAAGTCAGCTCTCGGGACCCTGAGGTCGATCCACCGTGATGATCGCATCTAACGAAGCTTCGAGCTCCTGGCCTCACCGACTATCCGGCCGGCAACTCACGAAAGCACTCGATCTCGGCTAACGGTTAAAGATCGGGCCTCGAGCTCACCACTGCGCGGAAAGAGCAATGCCGGAAGAAGCGGTCGATGAGCCCACGAAAATTCTAAAAGCCTCCGCGAGAATCTACTATTCTCCTCGAGTCAGGCAACTACACCGCGGGTGCGCCAGCGGCGCACCCACGAACAAACATCAATCCTTAGACGAGGGTCCTCCCGGCAAAGAAGGCCACCGCGAATAGCATCCCGGAGAGACCTCTTCTCCCCCAAATGCTTTCGGGGCTCTTGTGGGGATCGATATTTGGGATACCCATAGCGAGCCCCACGAACTCAACGAAACCCGGACCCCAATCGCGCGAGAGATAAGATGTCCTACCACGGAGCACGGCTTCCTTCACCCGCATACTAGCTCTCCGCACAAAGGACAAGCCTCCGCTTAGCCGAGCTCCCGTCTTCATTGCACTTCGACCTCACTCCGGACCTCTCCGCCCCGCTCGAGCTCCCTTGCGACGGACCTCATGATGACCACCGAGAGCTCATCCGCCGCCTTCTCGGAGAAGCACAGCGGGTACAAGAGTTGGTCAACGACTCTCGACAAGCTCAACAACTCCCCGACGGAGGGCCACGCCCGCGACACGGCTCAAAAAAAAAAGAGTCTGTCAAACAATCTCCTCGCCATGCCCCGCTGACTCAACAACTCCGCCACAAAGGCCGCAGCGGGTACATACGGGCACGCCCTCCCCCATCCCTCGGTATGGGCCTCCCCATACCGGAAGACGTCTTCCAACTACGATTAGGGATGTGGCGACGCGACCACCGCCCAAACCCGATTCCGCGTGCGGCGATGACCAATTTCGGCATCCAAAGTACTGAGGCTCGAAGGAAGCCTCGTGTCCGCTGAGTGAGCTCATCCGAGCCTCAAAACCGCTCCTATCATCCCGTATATGTATCTACGTTTCTTCAAGCCCTCAACCGGGTGATGATCTCATGTGCCCCCCCTTTGCGACTATAAAAAGGAAGGCCGCCACCGTGTCGTCGGCGAGTAGATTCACTTCTCAACACCCCCACCCACACACACACACTCGATATTGGCACTAGCCTCAATCACAGACTTGGGAGTCCTCTCCCCTCTCTCGATTCGCTTGTACTCGCCCCCGTATGAGCGTTTGAGCTCTGATAGTGATCACACTTTGGACTAGGGGCGCGATTTGCCCCGAACCAAGATAAATCTTGTGTCATTGTCTCTAGAGCTAGGCCATCGGAGCACGCATTAGCCACATACATTACCGTGACGGTGGTATTAGACCACGACAAACTTGTAAGTAAGGTGTTTACTTATTTTAAAAGAGAATATATCCTTTGGCAACCCACATGAGCATCGAGAAAGGGGAATACCAATGGTGGAAGCTAACTTGATTCACATACGTGTATTAATATTTATAGGATGAATGTGCGTATGTGCACGTGCAGTGTAATTTTTTAAAAAAAAAAGGTACGTGGCTGTGGCTAAACTTTGTCTTGGTTTTGTCTCTCCTGGTGGCTAAACGTGGAGGCGGATATATATACTAATTAAAAATGTAACTATCAGTGTGTCTCATCAATCAATAATGTCGCTGGTAAAACACGTTAGTCAAAATTACCATTCATAATTTGTTGACAAATCGCGCTAAATGTCTCCAGTGGTCCACTCACCACCATACTTTGTCGGCTTGACGTGCTCAATTGTGTTCGTGAATATTCCTCCTTGTATGATCACTTAATTTTTTTTTCTCAATTACATAAAGGTTTATATATCATTATATGAAAAAGAAGAGAAGTCATACTTCAATGGAACGTTGAAGTGGGTCGACCTAAAAAACCGTAGTTGCACCACCCTAGCAAAGTACTCTCTCCGTCCATAGAAGAATACTACTGTGAGATCTGTAACCGTCAAATTTATTATTAAAATTTATTATATAACTAATCCAATTTTATTATGTTTTTCTAACCAAAAGTTTATATCTCTTAATTAATTTGATTGATTGGTCCTCGTTCGTTATCACCACGTGCGGACCACATCCTTTTCATGATACATTTATTTATGTGTTTTTGTTTATATACGCGTCCAAAACACGATGGAGATCGAAGGAGGAGGATGAGCTCGAGCTCGTGTAGTTGTACGTGGTAGTAGTAGCTAGGAAGCACCTAACAATGGCGGCGGACGCAGTAAGAGGCATTGGGACGGGGTCTCTCCCGGTGGCTAACGTGCAGGCGCTTGCCGAGGCTTGCAATAACGGCGTTGACGAGCCGGTGCCCGGGAGATACCTCGCCAGGATCCCAGCGCCGAGGAGGTTGTCGCCGCCGACGACAGCACTTTGCGCGATTCCGGTCATCGATTTCCGCAAGCTGCTTGATCCGGAGTCGTCGGAGGAGGAGTGCGCCAGGCTGGGATCTGCATGCCACCACTGGGGTTTCTTCCAGGTATAAAAATGATGAACCATGCATAGGCATCCCCATGAGGCATATATACGTATTGATGAAGTGTGCATATGGCATACATGAAGCTCATCAACCATGGAGTTCCGGATGAGGTGATTGCCAATCTGAAGAAGGACGTAGTCGCGTTCTTCAAGCAGCCGCTGGAAGCCAAGAAGGAATGCGCACAGCAACCTGATAGCCTTGAAGGCTACGGCCAGGCCTTCGTCGTGTCCGAGGATCAGATGCTGGACTGGGCAGACATGCTCTACCTCATTGTTCAGCCGAGAGGCCAGGGACCTGCGCTTCTGGCCTACTCGCCCTTCGCATCCTTCAGGTGACTGAACATCCAACGATAGATTATACATACTACCTGAATAAATTATGTACAGACTACCTGAACCTGAATCATGGACATATTCCGCCAGGGATTCCGTGGACGCGTATTCCTGGCTGCTTCAAAAACTGGCGTACCAGCTGCTGGAGTTGATGGCCAAGGGCGTAGGTGCCGACCCGGCGTCGCTGCGCGGCATGTTCGACGGGCAGCTGCGGGGCATGCGGATGAACTACTACCCGCCGTGCCGGCAGGCGGCGGACCGGGTGCTGGGCCTGTCGCCGCACACCGACCCTCAACGGCGTGACGCTGCTGCTGCAGACGAGCCACGACGTGCAGGGGCTGCAGGTCAGAAGGACGGCAGGTGGTTCCCCGTGCAGGCGATCGACGGCGCCTTCGTCGTCAACGTCGGCGACGCGCTCGAGGTAGTTGCCTTGTGGTTGGTCGATCATCGTAGCTAGTGCAGTTCAGGAGATCATCAATCCTTTAATTTTAATTGCGTGCAGATCGTGAGCAACGGAGCGTTCAAAAGTGTGGGACATAGGGCCGTCATACACCCAAGCAAGGAGCGGATTTCGGCGGCGCTGTTCCACTTCCCGGACCAGGATCGGAAGCTTGGTCCTCTGCCGGAGTTGGTCAAGAAAGGCGATAGAGTGCGGTATGGAACCACCACTACCAAGATTTCTTGAAGCAATACTTCACTGCAAAGCTTGATGGAAGGAGGCTCATAGAGAGAGTTTCAAGTTAGTAGACTAGCTAGTAACTACGTACGACTCTTCTACATACATACTATATATATATTATATAATCGGAGTTGGAGGGAGGTGACGACAACCTCTCAACTCCAACAAGAAATAAATTATATTGTATATGCATTATTATATCTGTATCTTATATCTATACCTACTAATAAAGAGAGGAAATTTCTGCCTCCACCCCTTTTTCTGCCTGCCTGTTACTTATCCCGTACGGTTCCGGTGGTTCCGTTCCTTCCGCTCAGTTACGGTAGCTCCGATCCGTTCCTTGACTCAGTCCATCGTATATAGGATTCCTAAATATAGTATAGATATATATCGGAAGTAGACAAGACGAATTGATCGCAAACTCTGCAGTAGTCCACGGCAACTCGCAGCAATATGGAGGTCGGCGGCGGCAAGAACTTTTGTGCTGGTGCACGGTCTGTGCCTCGGCACACGTGGAACTGGTAAGGTGGCCACCGTGCTGGAATCCGCCGGGCATCGCGGGACGGCGCTGGACCTGACGGCGTCGGGCGCGCACCCGGCCCGCCTACACGAGGTGCGCTCCTTCGAGGACGACTCGCGTCTGCTGCCGGACGCGGTCGCCGTGGCCCCCGACGGCGACAGGCCGGTCCTCGTCGGCAACAGCCACGGTGGTGTCAGCCTCGCACTCGCCGTGGAGAGGTTCTCGCGCAAGGTCACCGCCGCAGTGTTCGTGAACGCCGCGCTGTCGTGCGTGGGCAAACACATCGGCGTCGGCACCGAGGCGGTACACAGGCACTAACCAGCCATTGTTTCACAAGTATATGCATCTAGCATGATGAGCTCATGCATGTCAAAGTTGAAATTTTTGTTGGGAATAATGCTTGCAGAGTTCATGAAAAAAGCAGCTTCTAAAGGGCTGCTCATGGACTGAAAGTGGTGGCCCGGCACCGGCGGCACCAGAGAAACGGCGTGCAGCAAGGGGACTGCAATCGTGATGGGTCCAAAGTTCTTGAGAAGTTGTAGTGTTGTACAAGGGGGCAGCTACTGGCACCAAAGTCTTGGAATGTCTGGCCATGCCCGGTGAGTACTCACCCGTTGCAACGCACGGGCATATTTCCTAGTTACTGTTAGTATAAGTTACATCTGTTTGCTTTGCTACTGTCTGTAATCAACTTTAGTTGGTTCTTCCAATTCAAATTAACACAGATCACAATCAAGTATATATCCTAGCTACTCCGATTACAGTGTTAACAAATTCTATTTCCATTTGTGTTACCACTCACTGAACCAAACACCTTTATGTAGCAAAATTCATAACACAGTAGAAAAGAGCTGCTTGAATGAACAAGAATTGTGTGTATAATATAAGACGAGATATGTGGTTGAACTGGGCGGAACCTTTGTGATGAACAACCTGTGGGGGAATGGGTATGCGCCGAACCACCAGCACAAACAAATCTACGGTGTTCAACCTCGCGGTCACTGAGAAGGCATCCGAGCACCTCGCGAATCCCGCACTACAAGGCCGGGTCCACCGTCGCCCACCCACACAAGCGACTCGGGCGGCGGCAAACCCTAGCCGCCGCCGCCTCACTCCACCACCCTTTCCTTCGCGCTGCCAGGGGCGTCGCCGGAGGCCTCGCGGGGCCTAGGGATGGCGGCGAAGCAGGATCTCGGCCATGGGGTCGCGGCGTCTGCGGCGGGCCGCGCTCGGCGACTAGGTCGGCCTACGCGGTCACCTCGCTCCTCCTCTTCCTTTCCTTCACCGCCTCCCCTTCTTCTCCGGCATATTCGACGGCGGTGGCGGTCGCCGACCCAATCCGGGCCCTTGTGGGCCAGATCGGGCGTTGGCGGCGTCCTCCATGGCGGCGGCGGGCGCTGGCCTCCCCTCCCCGATGGGGGAGGGAGACCCGGCCACCCTACGGTGGCTGGATCGACGGATGGTGCTTGGTTCCAACGCCCCCGCGGCCGGTTCACGGGGCGCGGCTGGGTGAAAACTGCGCCGCATACGCCACGGCTGGCGGGCGTGGTAAATCAAGGTGCCACTCAGCAAGAAGGAGTCGCCAAAGCGGCGCCGCGGGCAGCTCAATAACCTGGGAAACCAGCATGGTTTTTTTTTCCGGGCGCGATGGCATTTGGCTCGGCTCGCCGTCAGTTGGTCGTCGGGCGTTGTCAGATAACGCCCCGACCCGATGACGTGTTAAGATCCACTCTACACGTTGAATGGACCACACCGGCCTCGCCACTAACTCTTGCGCTTTCGTCCTTTCGCTTCAAGCAAAAGGATCGATCCGGAGTTAATAGCCTCCCAGGCCCGGGCTTTAAGCTAGTCTACCTCTTCTTGAATTTCCAATGTGTACTAAAGTTTAGTTGCTCCAATCCCCGCGACCGCTATAGTAACGCTGGAATTTGGTCCGCCTAAATCCTTACCATGGGCCGGGTCTCACACAGGATCTCCCGCCGTGTGTTTACTATGTTGCTCAAGTCGGAGGTGGTGTTCGATGGCGTAATAGCTCGGCTGTTGGGGCAGGCTTGCATTTGCTCCAAGTGCTTTGTGTTGTTGCCTTGGAAAATCATCCAGTCTTCAATGGCGGTCGGTGTCCAATGTTTTCAATACCTTTTAAGGTATGACAAAACATGTTTTGGCGGTTTTGTCTTGACATTGGTGATCTTATTCGAAAGGAGTTGACATCACGGAGCAAGCCGGTTTGTCGCGTAGGACTACTGAGCCCCATGTTGGGGATGTAATTTTTCCGTCCCCTTTTTTTTTTTAATTTTCCTGTTTTAATAATTTGGCCTTGATTCTACCCATGGGTTGATGAAAACCAGATAATTTCTATCCTTTATCTAAAATACCACGCGGTCACTGGACAATGCCGTGCAAGAAGAGTTGGAGCAACTCGGTCCAACATTGTGCACATGGCAACAGTGTCAGTATCCACATGTACAGAGAAGATGGAACACCATGCGCCGGTGTGGTAGCACCACGTGTGCACGGCTACTATGCAACCTCAACTCATTAGAGAGATGATTTCAACAAGATTTTTCTTTACTGAAATCAACAATGAGCTAATCTACACATCAAACTAACCTTTCCTCCCAACATCCTTCTGCTTTTGGTGACAAACTAGCCTAAGAGGAAATCAGAGCTCTCAAGCCAACTACTCCATCTTTAATTTAGAGCACTTGAATAACCGTGTTCAGCCTTCTCCGCCCGTGGCCCATCAATCTCGACAACTTCTTGCTTGATCTTCTCCATTGTCGTCGATCACTGCACGTTGATGCATCCTACACATGCGCAAGTGACATGTTGCACAATGCACAGCAACTTGACACCTCTTGGTCGGACCAAATCATGCTAAACCCACCAACTCAGGGAAATCTCAGTCATCTCGCCTTGACAACTCATTGAGGCATTGCCCACGGCGCATCATGTCATCTCAACAAGCACTAGCTAGCGATTAAATTTAACGAGCGGCAAACTTCAAAGAAATGTAAGTTTTGTTCGATCGAGTTTGCATCCAAACAACCTCATGAAAACTGGGACAAAGGGTACAAAAAAGAACATTTTTGCTTTGTAATCCTGAAGAATTGCTCAGAGCTGCACAGTGAGGGATAACAACGTTCATCGGAGAAGAAAACCCCAACATTTATGAAAATATATGTTAAAAAACTTCATGTGGTTTGCTTGCTGCGTGGCGCGAGGTTATATTTGTATTGTACACACGAATTATCAGAGGAAGGAAAAAGGTCGACAAGCCAAGCCAACCACTCGAGCCTTCCCATGTTCTCTACAGTGGCGGAGCTAGAGGATTATGGAGAGGGGTGCGGCTTTGCGCCAAACGACAGACCAACAATACAACTTAATAGCCCATAGCAAATTTGACCGGGCTAATAATTTAAAATAAAGCAATATTGATGTACATCAACAATAAAGTAGCAGAATAATATATTTGTGCTTAACATTTATCATAATACTAAGCCAATACGACAAATTAAAACAATAGAAGATTGTCAAGTGTTGACAAAAATACAATCTTAAGCACGGTAAATCCTCACCGAAAAAGAAATAAACCATTTATGGTAAGCAAAAGAATTATATAATGTATCATTGAAAATTTGAAAATAGGTGCATTACCTCTTATAGATAAAATTCAAGGCCCCTTTTCCTTCCATGTTCATGAAGCGATTCACCACAGCATCATTGGTAACTTTGTTTAATTCTTCTTCCACGCGAGCAAATAAGTCTATTACTCAAGTGTGCATCACCCATGCGACACTAAGAGTTGTTTTGCACACTTCATCCCGTAAAATATTTTCCATCAAGGTAGTAGCAAACGGCAATACCAACACAAGTTTCAGAGAAGTCGATAAACCAATGGATAACAAATTTTTTTTTTTGTCGCCACCATTCTTGTGAAAGCTCACTGATAGTATTTATGTTGGAGAATCGATTGTTCCGCCTCACATCAGCAAATGTAGAGGCCAAGATGTTGCCTAAGATCCTCTCAAATCCATAGAGGTAAAATCATCATGATATAATTTTTTTGTTAAGTTTACCAAACTCTCCACATCAAAGTCATGAAATGAATCTCTCTGGATTGAATGCAGCTGAATAAACAGCAACTCAGAGCTTGTCTCATCGACCTGCTATTAAGCTCTTGAACAAGCCAATCTATAACCCTCATTAAAACAGTCCACTTCATAGTGATGTTTGTTTGTAATTCCGATGCCTTCCCTAGACTTTTTGGGATCAACATATGCATCTTCCATTTCTAACCTTGTAATATCATGCATCTCACAAAACCTTCTTTACTTCATCTAATAATTTAACCCTCTCCCAGTTCTAGCTGCCCACAACCTAAGGCCTTTGACACCTTTTCATGATTGATATCCCTAATCATGTCCCTTCTCTTGGCTGGATCCACCCACCACATTTAGTAAACTATGAATCATGGTTAAGAAAATTGCTAATACTCCTTATATGTTTCACAACAGCCACACAACTAACCGAAGTTGGTGAGCAAAACAATGAACATAATATGCTGACTTCCACGGAAAGGCAAGCCTTGCTTCAATAGAAGCCTAGTAGTATCAATGGATCCATTCAATCTAGTACGATAAGCCCTCTTAGATGCGTCACTTTGCCTATGGTAACAACATCTATGTGCTGATCTGTTGTAACAAATCATCACACTTCTTCATAGCATTATAATGTGCTCCACCAACATCGCCAACATGAGTTTTTAACCTTTCTTTCCTATGAAAACCGCTCCAACCATCAACAACAAATGCTTTATATCATGCATCCTTGTTTTCTCTGAACAAGAAACAACAAAACAATATGTCTATCTTTGATTCACTATATTCAAGCCAACCTCCAAATTCATCAAACCATTCTGTTGAAATCTTCTTGGATTGTCTTTTTGCCCAATCCGTGTAGAGGGAAAAACACACGCAAGTGCAGGTTGGCATGGTCCATTCTCCAAATATTTTCTTCTCACCATCTCTATGATTTTGATGGTAAGGATCAATTTCTTTCTTAAGCCTGGATCATACTTGATCTCCTTCCAAATTAATATCGGGTACTTTTCTTTTCAAAAATTTTCCATGTTTTACCTAGCATCCAGAAGAAAAAAGATAGAAATTAAAAAAACTAAAAGAAGGTCTGAATTTGCTTAAGGAAGAAGGATGGAGGATTAAATGAGAGAGAGATGCACGTACTGATTAAAGGAGAGAGAGATGCACGTACTGCAGGCCAGCAGCTTGCCCGCAGCTTTGCTGCGCTCGTCCGTCCAGTGACCACGGCTTCGTCCGTCGACCACGTACTGCAGTCGTCCGCCCGTCGACCTCGGCCAATCGCTGGCGCGCCGCCCAGCCTCGATCGTCAAAAAGCCGGAAGGTGAGACGGCACAGAGATGAGATGAGAAGGCGATGAGTCAAGTCAAAACAGGCCAAGCGGTAGTCCAAGCGTCGTATGCGTCTTCTCGAAGCCTGCAGCGGCGCGGCCGGCCGGGTGCGCGAGCGTGCCGTGCGTCAACGAAATTGCTTGTTGGTCTGTGTGCTGTCGTGGCTGTGTGGGCTGGGCTGGGGTGCGAGTCTCTGGGCTGGGGTGCAAATACGGTAGACAATCGTAGAAAATCACAGGTTTCGTATATTGCCGTGGGTGCGGTTGCACCCAGCGCGGACAACGTAGGTCCGCCCGTGTCTCTACAGTACCCTTGCTACGTTCGAAACTTCGAATCCTAGTAGCTACCTCTGTGCCGCCCGTGCGTTGTCAAACAGCCAGTGGTGTAGGTAGTACATTCGAAGGCGAGAAAATGCGTAGTGCCGTCAGTGTCGTCATAGATATATTTGATTTGATTGTTGCTCTCGCCCATGCATATGCATGTGAGCGTCATCAAGAGAGCAGTGCATTGGCAGACAGCTAGCACGCCATTGATATGTCAGCATCGTCGACAGCACAGGTCGATCAGCAACCTGCCCCATGCATAAAAGCCAGTGGAGGGAGGCACTCTTGCAGGCATCAGCAGCAGCACAACGAAAGCAGCAGCTCGATCGATCGATTGGTGTGGAGCCAGAGCACGGCAGGTAGCGGAGCAATGGCGGACGGCGAGCACCGGGTCTCTGCCGGTGCCTAACGCAGGCCCTCGCAGAAGCTTGCAACGGGCCTGACGGGCAGGTACCGAGAGGTACCTCGTCGTCGACGCTGCTGCCTCCGAGAAGGTCGTCGCCGATAGCGCGCGCGTCGGCGATCCCGATCATCGATCTCCGCCGGTTGCTCGACCCGCGGTCGTCGGAGGAGGAGTGTGCCAAGCTTGCATCCGCCTGCCACGACTGGGGCTTCTTCCAGGTATATATCCCATGCCTGCATCCATTCTCGTTTGTGCCTGCAAGCATGCATATAACTGAAGGATCACCAAGTTTTGCATTGCAGCTCATCAACCATGGACTACCAGACGAAGTGATCGGAAACCTGATGCGACGTGGCCGAGTTCTTGAAGCTGCCGCTGGAAACCAAGAAGGAATGGTCGAAACAACACGACAGCGTCCAAGGTTATGGCCAGGCGTTCGTCGTCTCCGAGGATCAGAAGCTGGACTGGGTGACATGCTCTACCTTGTGCTTCACCCCACCGAGTCCAGGACCCTGCGCTTCTGGCCTACCCTCCCGGCATCCTTCAGGTAATGCTGCCAGCCATCATGCCCATGGTCAGCCTCTCAAAATTTCCAATCGCCTCTGTGGATTTTTGTCTGAATTGCTCACTTTGTTCATCAGGCATTCCATAGACGCTACCCTCGGCGACCAGAGAGCTAGCGTACCGCTTGCTGGAGCTCATGGCCACGGCGTAGGTTGACCCGGCGCTGCTGCGAGGCGTGTTCCAACAAGGGCAGGCTCGCCAGGGCATGAGGGTGAACTACTACCCGCCGTCCAGGCTGACCTGGTGCTGGGCCTGTCGCCGCACTCGGACGCGTGTGGCCTCACGCCAAGTTGCTGCAGATGAACTCCGACGCAGGGGCTGCAGGTCAACAAGGACGGCCAGTGGTTCCCTGTGCACGCTCGACGGCGCCCTTTGGTCGTCAACGTCGGCGACGTGCTTGAGGTAACTAGTTCGTTGATTTGATTCCCTAATATGTTTGCAAGAGATGGTTAAGTTCTTATTCACCTGCAGGTCCTGAGCAATGGAAATTCAGAAGGTTGAGCACAGGGCCGTGGTGATACACCCAACCAAAGAGCGGATTTCAGTGGCTCTTGTTCCACTACCCTTTGCCAGGATCTGATGCTTGCTCCTCTGCCGAGATGGTGAAAGAAGGCGAGAAAGTGCGGTATGGATCCAAGGAGTTTCCAGGATTTCTTGAAGCAAGTCTATGGAGCAAAGCTTGACGGAAGGAAGCACCTGAGGGACTCTGTTGGACTAGTAGCTCAACATATATATGGCTCACGAATATGGAAGGAAGCACCGAGTTTAATGAGAGAACACTTGCAGTATTTGCTTTCTTTCAATACAAAACAGACAAGTGAGTACTCAAATATGATCAACTAACCTGACGATAGTGTTGGCATAATTTTACTGTTTGAGACTTATGTGGATAACTCTGTAACATTTAAGCCTATTTTTCTTGCAAGTATGTGGACAAACACAGTTACATTCCTACCTCTAGCCTATAACACTTGGATCCGGTGGCTTCATACACGTTCAAAGACACCGGTTGCCATTGGTGAGCGTGTAAGGACCGTTGGATGGTTAGAAGGGTGAATATAGTCCAATTAATTTTTTTCTCAACGATGATAAAGACACAACTAGACATACTGTTAGTAAACGAGGAGGTCATCCCTAATATTTCTATGCACCTAACCTTGTGCAAACAAGCAAGCCTTTCCTACCAATTGTAGTAGCAGAAAAGAAACTATCAACAGTAGTGCATACAAGCTACTCTGGCTAGCTAAGCAATTAATTGAGCTACACAAGATAAACAACTAACTGAATTACTCTACTCGACCAGAGAGTAACACAAGCAACTAAACAGGTACAAGGTACAAGAAGTAAATAGTACAAGAGTAGCGAGGCAAATCAATGAGAGGAAGAGAAGTTAGGTTGCTTGCTGTTGGTGTTTCTTAGCTTAAAGCATAAAAGTCCATGACTGCACACGGAAAGACCGTTGTAGCACTTCACCCGGTGGTATTCGGGTATCGTATATTTCACGAGGGGCGGCTTACGTGGAGGGCTTTCTGCATAGTGTCTACCCTAGGCAATGATAGTTTCTAAGAGTGGTGGCTGGTGAGGTGTCTTTATGGGCTCAAACTCTCAAGCGAGGGATCACTTTCGATTGTTATCTCCTTTCTTCGGGCACCGCCACTCGCCCGACCGGGTAGAGACCGGCAATTAGCACTACAACACACCCTTCACGTGGGGGGATTTCAAAGGGACGGACAAGGTCGTCACTACCCGGCCGCCTACCCCCACAACCGTGGAGTGCACCGCAAAAGATAGGTAACCGTTAGTCCAAACACCACGTTTGATGTTGGCCCTGTTCCACTGGTTAAAGGTTCCTTCACCAAGAACTACCGCCCGAAAGGCGGACTATCAATCCCGTAAGTTTATAACAGCGAAGATAATATGCTCAAGAACAATAAACCGAAGATTAACACAAACTTGCTTACCAAAGTGTAAATAGTTTGTAGAGGTACAAAGTGCGGCCCGTGCCGAGCAAGCCCGGCACTTCGACTTCCTGGAACCACGGGACACCGGAGGCGAACCGACAACTCGGGTAGAAGGACCAACTTCCTTCTAGCTATTCCCTCTCTCACTCTCTAAATTGGAAGAAGTAGCACTACAAGAATCCTGCTAATCCGTGATGGAAATTTTCTATCACGGATTACCGAAAAATCCGTCAAAAACAGGATGCGTGATGGTTTCGAAATCATCACGGATTGAGCGTCATAGATTGACCTCGGTGATGGTTTGTCGAGGAATCCATCACAAATTAAGCAAATCAGTGACAGATTGAATCCATCACCATAGAGCCCGAGGCCTAGTTAGTCAAGCCCAAGCCCATTTTCTATGACGAAAAATAACCGTCAGCGATGAATTGCCACATTATCATGGCATTTTACATGGTTGCTGATGACATGGACACTACTTGAGCCCATTTGTTAAAAGGCCAGAATTGAAGATGGGCCTATTTCAGCCATTTTAGTAGTTTTTCAGACATTTCCGCATGCGCATTTCAACATGTTGCATCCCGAATTCATCTTTAATTTTTAGCCTACTTTTTTAGGCTAATACAACCCATATGCAGAGCCCATTGTTGAGCATTCAATCCACATAGACAGCCCACATACGCAGCCCACAAGTAACTAATATAGTAGCACATTAAATCCATGTTCATATATATTATAAAATTCACCAACATCCATATATTTACATGCTTTAACACTAATTTAATCACTAAAACAAGTTTCACTGCAATAAGGGAACAGTTATACTGTTGAAGACAAGAAAGGCTTGATCCTCACGGTCTAACTTTGCTTAGTGAAGTTGCAACCCGTTGGTGGACTGCAGCATCCAGCCTGGACACAGGATAGATTAATGAGTTGTATGGAAAACAATTTTTTTACAATAAAAATTTTAGAAAATACGACCTCTGTGATGGACTTGCAACTTTGGTGGAACCAATGTCAAACTAGCGGTATGGTTAACAACTTATGCACTTGCAGTAACGATCTATTGCTGCTGGCTTCCTCTCTTGGCTTCCACAGGCATGTCGACTCACGGAAAATACAAGAAAAACATGGATCTAAGTTAGGGCGCAACATTGTTATGATTAAATGCCCACTATAATTTCAAATATGTATATATATTTCTGCGCAGTTCCATTCCCACCAAAAAACGATTTTTGAACTGAAATGTATGAACATATGAAATTATCATTTCATCTATACTATTTTGGCATCTGTGAAACGGATTGCATAGCCATTAATCACTTTAAATACAAATATTCCACGGACCTCAAATTATATTGTTTTGAGCTAACTAGAGTATGACATGATTTTTAAATAATACATTGTGACGATCCTAATAAAAACAGTCCACGAGTTAGCGGGCGTGAATATCCACTAGGCTCATCCGTGACGAAAAACAAAATACCATCATAGATTATGTTTGTTAGTGATGATCTATAAATCCGTCGCTGAGAATCCGTAATGGATTAACAAGTTTCTTGTAGTGTAGAAGAAGAGGAAGAATCTCTACTCTCTTGCTCACTTCTGCTTGCTTGCTTCCTTGGATTTCTTGTTGTGAAGAAGAGGTACAGGGCCTCCTTTTATAGCTTGAAGGTAGGGGTGTCTTTGGAAAATTGCCTCCCCCCCCCCCCATTATGGCTAAACCAACCAGGCATAGGTGGTTCCCGCGGTGCACCGAACCTGGCCACCACGTCTGGCGAAAAGCCGGGCTCGGCCCGGTCAAACCCTTTGCGCGCTAGGCTGTGGGACTTTGGTCGTAGGCTTTGGCAGTGGTCGTCATTCGTGATCTTGGGCCTGGTTCGGTGGTTGCGGTGTTGGATCTTGGCCCATCCGGTAAAAGTTAGTTTGCTTGGTCACACTTTGGACTTTTTCAATTATTATTTTATTATTTTTTCCCTATATTTTAGCCCATAGTGCATATGTCCTTGTGTTGTACACTGCAAAACCAAATAAACACCAAAACTATAGAATTTGTTAGAATATAAACCCTATTTCTAGATTGTTTTGGTGTATGTTGATGGCATTTTATCTAGCGGTTGGTTACCGTCAACACTTGCCGGCAAGAACGTCCATGTTGAGGCAAGTTCTTGGATCGCCGCTCCTTCGCAAGCCTAGAAGGCCATCAAACTTGGTCTCGAGAACCACCCACAAGACTCAAGAAATCCACTAGTCATTGCTCTTACAATCTCCACGAGAATGAGCATCGATCCTCTCACAAAAAGTCGATATTTTGGCATATGGATTCCTTTGGTATGAACTCACTTGTGAGTATAGAGCATATGGATTTTCTTTGGTATATGAATATTTCAGTATCAAAACATATCAAATAAAAAAAGTTTGAAATGCAAAATTGTCACTATACCACACACTTTTTAAAGCCACTACAAAAGAGCGCTATAAGCCGCTATAGTGACTGATGTCAATAGCCGGTGTTAAGTGGCGTCGCTATAAATTCTATACCAACCGACACATCTATAGCGACCGATAGTTAGTGGTTCATATTTGTAACAATGGTTGTTCAGTTACTGGCTATGCCGACCAATGATTTGATGTACCAACCAACAATCCAATGCTATGAACTGACATGATTACATAACTAATTTATCATCTACCTGACATGATTATATAATTAATTTCACGTCAATCATATAGTCATAGGCATACTCAACATCCACACGTTCACATTGCAAAGTTTTCATTGAACCATATAGTTGTACCATGTTTACAATGGAGAAACTACGTACAAACACCCTTAATTAGTAGCTAGATCAAATGGCATCCACAAGCCAAGCACGCTCTACAAAATGAATCTCATACTCAAATACAAAATAGCATCAGTGAGCATAGCTCTAGACTTGGTGTTGATCCAGCAACACAGAATCTCTAGGGCCTCCCACCTAAACAAAGGCAAAGTGAAATGTGTTATAAAACTGAATGGTAATATACATGTCCAAAAATCTTGATAATTGGATACTGGTTAGTATCTAGTAGCTAGATGTGAACTTGACATATTGTTTGTGTCTCACTCATACAATGTCAAGCACTGTTTCAACACACCACAAGCACTTGCTACTACTCTCTGCACAAAGTACCACCTTACAAAATTTCAAAAGTACAATAATGCTAAGTGCGACAAAGTAACAACAAATATTAAGAATGTGTTGGAATGTAATTGGGCTCGTTGGCCTGCCTATCATAACTCTCCACCTAGCCTATATATATACACTAACTATGCCTGAGTAATACATTGAGTATTCCCCCATTCATGCTCTTTTAGAATGAAGTAGACATTGGAACGATAATATAATATGTATAGAGAGTAGTAGAACAACATCAATACCTCCTTAGGCGTTCGTATAGCCGCTCCGGTCCGGTACGTACTCCGCACTACCTTAAGCAGGACTTTTTGTTTATTTTGTAATAAGTGTAGACTTTTTTGTTATTTTAGTAGTAAAACAACAGTAGTCCTTCGTGCGCACACTGGCAGCGCACTTGTAGCGAAATGTGCTAGATTGTGATGCACTATCTACGTACTATCTAGGTACTAGATATCCATGACATGTCAAAACTGAACCAAACATTAAACTTCACTAATTCGTAGACAATTGCTATAACGGGACTCCAAACATGTGGCTTCGCTATAATGACACCGAAACATTTGCACTTCGGAATACATGACATTTGGTCATTTTAATATCAAAATATAATCCCAAATACATTTATTTTATCGTATTTACCATATTGCCATTCTAATCTATCCACCTATCTCCCCGATCGTTCTATTTCTAACTCCGACGTTCTCTTCGCCCTGTTTGGTTCAGCTTTTCTAGAACTCGCTTATAAGCTAAGCGAGTTTATTTCAAAAGCCACGGTGGGGAGAATCCGCTGTCGAATAAGCATAGTGTTTGGCTATCTCGATTATTTCCATAGATTATTTGTCCTAAATGTATAAAATGACCGAAATACCCCCTAGACTCAAGGGTAGATCCAAATAGCCACCTTATCTTCTCCTTCCCCGACGGTGACGGACCGGCACGGATCCAGGCGAGGGAGCTCCGAGAGCGCCGCCTGGCGGCGCCACCGTCGTCACCCCGCCCCCACCACCGTCGTGGCGCTCGGGCGCGCCGAGGCCGTGCTCGAGCAAGAGGAGGTGGCGGCGCGGAGCCGGACCTAGCGGAGGCGGAGCGGGTCGGCCGTGAAGCCGCAACCAGTCGCCCGTCGCTGGCGCTCCCTCTCCCCGCCGGGCGATGCCGGCCGAGGGAGGCGGAGCGGTCGGCCGGAAGCCGCAACCAGGTCGACGGGCGGCGGCCCTCGGACGCTGGTCGAGGGGAGGCTCGGTCGGGCGCAGGATCCACCGGCGGGCTCCGGCACAGCGGGACGGAGCAGGGCGGCGCCGCAACGGGAGGGAGAAGGGCGGCGCAGGCGGGAAGTGAGGAGGTGGCCGCGGATCCGGCGTCTCGGCCGAGTCGATGCGGGGAGGAGGGGCAGGGGCGGGAAAGCCTCGCTTTTTGGAAACGCGAGCTCGGCCTCGCTTCTGGAAACGCAGTGCTACGGGAGGATTTTTCAGCTTGGCGTTCTCGGGTCGCCTGGAATAAGCCCGACCGTTTGGCGCGATAATTTGCTTATTCCGCGTATAATCTAAGTAACGCGGTCCCAAACAGGCCCTTCATCTCACGCGCGATCTAGCCGCCGCCCGTCAGGACGATGAACTGCACCGCCGCGCCTCCTTTCCTTGTGCTAAATTATTTGTTTTATCAATTGCTTCAATCAACTTTCTACTATATGCTTTACTGTAGATGGACATGGGTGGGCATCCATGCCCATGCTGCTGCCAGCCATGGCCAAGTCCAGCCAGCCATGAACAGCGGCGGTCAGCCAGCCAGCCATGTCCAGCAGCGGCCAAGCGCCACATCCAGCAGCGGCCAGGCAGCCAAGGGACACGTCCTCACCCAAAATATGTGTATTTGAGATGTATTTTGATATTAAAATGATCAAAGGTCATGTATTCCGAAGTGCAAATGTTTCAGGTGTCATTATAGCGAAATGAATGTTTGAAGTCCTATTTTAGCGCGACACATTTGGAGTCCCATTATAGCAATTGTCTCCCGTTTTTCCCCCTTGTATCCTTCGTTCGCTTTGCAGATCATGAGCAATGGGAAATTCAGAAGCGTTGAGCATAGGGCCGTGATACACCCAACCAAGAAGAGGATTCAGTGGCGCTGTTCTCCCACCCTTTCCCGAACATGATTCTTGCTCCTTTGCCAGAGTTCATGGAAGGAGATAAAGAGCGGTATGGGTCAACAATTTATGAGGATTTCATGAAGCAATACTTTGCAGCAAAGCTTGATAGAAGGAACCGCCTAGAGAGTACAGAGATTTTTTTGACTGAATAGAGAGTAGAGAGATTGAAATTGGACCAGTAGCTACATACCCACCTTCCTCAGCGGGTTGATAAATGACCAGCACAAGATAATTCCCTTTTTCTTGGCTAAACTGAGCACAAAAAATAATCCTGTCTTAAAAAAGTATAGCTTGTGTGTTTGTTGTCAAGCTTTTATTATATGTACGTGTGCATCATGCAAAAATAAACATGAAAGCAGCGAACTCTGCTTGAGGCTCCCGACCGTTGCCTCCCCTGGCCCCTTCCCCACTCGCCACCCGGCGGCCGCCCGCCGCCCACCCCCCCGTCTCCACGCGCCGATCCACTTCCCCTGCCTCTCCCTCCCACTCCTCACCCCTCGCGCTTCCTCTGCCGCGAGATCCGCTCCCCGTGGCGCCCGGCGGATTTGCCGTCGTCCCGACGGGCCGTGGAGGCGCGCCGGCTGCGGGCACCGGCGCCCCGCTCCGCCCGGCCGCCCCGGGGGCTCTGGCGCGGCCAGGGGCCGCTACTCCTTCCTCCGCCCCTAAAGGTCGCGACCTCCACGGCCCCGGCCAGCGGCGGGCGGCCTCGGCCGTCGGCCCCAGGCGGGACGCACCGCCGCCAAGGCACCGGCTCGGTGACTCCAGCCCCTCGGCGCCTCGTGCGGCCAGCCCGGCGCCCGTACCTCCGTCCGGCCGGCGGCCGCGCCCGCGATGTGCACTCGGCACTGCGCGGTGTGTCGCCCGTCTTGCCCGGTGGCGCCGGTGCTTCGGCCGGATGGGGAGGGGAGTCGTCGCCCCACGTCGGGGCCGTCGTGTGCCGGCTCTGGAAACTCCGTCGCCGCCCGGCACCCCTCCCCTCCGCGCGGGCCGGACAGATTCGCGGAGGCCTCGCCGACGCGTCCCGGCCCCCGCTTCGTCGGACGTCCCCCTCAGCGCGCCCGACGGAGTTATGTCTTCCTTCGCCGTCCGCGGAAGCGGCGGCGGCTGCTTTCGGTAGCTCGAAAGGAGACATTGCCGTTGGTGGCGCCGAGGTTGTGCTTCGTCGCGGCCTTCCGCTCCGACCACGTCGCCGCCTCAGCCCCCCGCGCCCGGTGATTCCGGCTATCGACGCCGCCCGACCACGCCGCCCGTCTCTCATCAACCCCGCCCCTCCGTCGGATGACCAAAGGTATCACGGTGGGTTGACCGGCCGCCCTCCGGCGCTCGACACCGAGGGCGAGTCCGTCGGCCGAGGCCCCCTACCGACGCATGGCGCGCGCCGTCCATCCCTCCTCGAAGGGCGTTCCCAGTCGTCGTGGGCTACGCGAGGGACCGGTGAAGCCCCCCGCAATGTGAGAGACGGACGCCCCCCGTCGTCGGATTCGGCCGGCCAAAGCGCCAGACGGCGTCGGGATCGCCCGGCCGCCCGATCGTCCTCCGACTATGTCGACGCCCGCCGGGAGTAACTCGGGGCTCCGGTTCGGACCGTCCCGACGGGCGGTCGTGCCAACCTCGAGGGGCGACCTGCGTCGTCGTCGCCGCCGTCGAGCGAGGACCGGGGGCGCCCCCGCCGCTCAGCGTGCCGCTTCGTCGGCGACCGGTCACCGGCCCGGTCGGCGGAGTGCCTGCTCTTCAACGACTTCGGTCCTCGGGCCCGATCGGCCCGGGTGCCCGCGCACCATCGGCCGATCAACGTCCTCCTCACCGCCATTCAACTTGCCACGCATTACCTCGGCGGCTGCGCCCGGTTACCCCGATGGCTTCCGCGCTGGTCCGAGCCGTCGCGGGGCCGTCGCCCGAGCACCACCTCTCCCCTCGTCGCTGCGGCCGATGCGTCGCTCTTGTCGGACTACGCTTCAATCGCACGGCGACCCGACCACGCCGCCGCGGTGCACCTCCTGCGTCCCGCCTCCTGCGCGCCTAGGCACGGCGCGCGTCGGGCACGGGACTGCAAGCACCGTCACCGTCGCTGTCCACCCGGTGCCCTTGGCCGAGCCGTGTGCACGTGCACCCACACCGTGGTGTTTCCGCAGTGGCGGCGGGGGGGCTCTGGCGCGCCAACACCGCCGCGCGACACCGATCCGTGTCGGAGAGATCCTCCGCCCCTCCCTCGGCGTCGGCGTTATTGGTGACGCATGCGCCCTGCGCGATGGGTGGGCGCCCGTCATGGCGGCGACGACGCTGCGATGGCGGACTCGGTCGCGGTCGCCCGTCGTCGTGACGCCGGGCGCTGACGGCGGCGTGGGGTCTTGCGGTGGGCAACCCATTCGCCGGCAAACGGTATTTGTCGTTGTCAACACCGTAGCGACCTACACGACGGCCGGGGCCAAGTCGACCTCGTTGGCGAGTGAACCGCGTTTGGCGGTAGCCTCCGGCTTGGGGACCCAATGCTTGTGGAGATCGTCGCCTCGGTGTTACGCACCGTGCCTCTTGCGAGGAGGTCCGCTCTCCGGCCCACCCCAGGTGCGGGTGACCGTGTGGGCTGATCTCGGTGGCGGCGGGTTTGCGACCTCTTGCCGGTATCGTCGGCAATCCGGGAGGCCCCTTCGATCTCGTGAGGAACCTGCTGCTCCCGCGAAGCCTCCTCCGATGTCCCCTGGACGTGGCCACCGCCATCGCGCGGCCCGGCGGAAGGAGATTGAAGGCGAGTTTGCGTGCGTTGCCATCGCCAATTCTCAAGTCGGGCCACGCCTTCGCCGTTACGCGCGCACTCCGGCCTCCACTCACACCCTGCGTCGTGGTGGCGTATTGCCGCACAACCTAGGGGCGACTAATGCGACCTGCAGGCCCAATCACATTCTTCTGCGAAAGTTGGGCTGCGAAGTGGATGCGGGGGAGGCTCGGCTGTCCCTCGAGGAGAAGGTCGAACCCTCTTCGGGGCGCGGCATGCCGCCCGCCAAGCGGCGCCGTTTCGAGATGCTTCTTGATGGGCGTTTTGACCTCTCCGCCATGGAGCTCAATTTGGAGGGGCTCGCCGCGAGGACACCTAGTGCAGCTCACGGTTAAATTGTTTTTGTCGCAAATTGGTCACCATGTAATCCCTCTTAATGTATCCAGTGAGTCGTTAGGTTTTGCTTCTCGCCTTGTTTGGTTACCGGTGCTTCTTGTATTTTGAACTTTATTCTGCTTAATGAAATACACGGCAACGGCGGTCTCGAAAAAAAAAAAACTATTTCATGAAAACCAATATGCATGCGATTATTGCTTAGGTTCAGTCCCTCATCAGTGCCCTAGCTAATGATGTGCCCATAGAATATTTTTGGTTTGTTGTGAACAAAATATTTAAATTCGCCAAGCTTCTCACAGTGCAACCGGTTAGGGGCGTTGAAACTCCTGGCCTATCCGTCGTAGGCTCTATCTCGAGTAGGCCCAAATCTCTCCGTCCTCTTTTTTCCTGAGCCACTTCGGCCTGCACTGCCCACTGTGTATGCTCCATGGTCCATTCCACCCACCATGGAACAATAAATTAAGATCAAATTTATTTGATAATAAGGTGTTTATTTCTCACTCTGTTTTAATTTGTTCCCCTTATTCCTTTAATTTTCTTCAACATTATTGGCAAATATTCTAGTGAGCTAGACCACAAATTAAGGACTAGCTCTGGTTGAGAGATAACAAGCACAAAGTCTAGCGGCGCTTGAGTAAAGGCTGCATAGCATGGTAAGCAACCTAGTTGTAGGCTAGTTGAAGACCAAAACAACGACCAGAGGGGTGAATGAGAGCCATAAAATATGTTTCAAAAGATTTAGGCCACCATTCTAAAGTTAAACAC
This sequence comes from Hyparrhenia diplandra, assembly GCA_015847255.1. NCBI lineage: Eukaryota > Viridiplantae > Streptophyta > Magnoliopsida > Poales > Poaceae > Hyparrhenia > Hyparrhenia diplandra. The sequence goes on along the minus strand of JADLZK010010466.1, from coordinate 116,499 downwards.
GTGAATCAAACATCTAGATTTTCACGACCCGTGATTTAGGTAGACATTTCCTTAGAACACAACAGGACACCTGAAAAAGATCCCACACGGACGGCGAAAAGACTTCCGAACACCGCGAGATACCTTAAAAAAATCACACACGGATAGCGAAAAAGATCCCACACGGAGCGGCAAAAGTAGAAATGCAGCACACCAATCTCTAGATTCTGTACTGCCCAAGTGAGTTCCCGAATCTAAATTACTCAAGCCAACTTAACGAGAGCACTAGATAAAAATACTTGGAACGGCGAAAGCCAACGCAAAAATCGGATTGCAATTAGGGAGAAAAATCGACCAACATAGGAGTGACACAGCGGGGATGGAAATTCACGAAAAACAAGTTGCAGCACAGCACCAAAAAATCACTCGAACAGGGTGCGCTAAATGAGCAATTAGGCACTGTAGCTGTGCAGTGAGGCCAGCAGGGCGCATGGCGCCGCACTCTACTGCTCGACTCAATAGTACTGCTGTTGCTGGCTCCCTTGCACTTGCGTCGTCTTCGGCCGGTGAACGGACTGGACTCTGATCTGACTACACAAAAAGATGGGACAAGCAGGAATTTCAAGGCACCAAAGTTCAAGCTGAATAGCGGCAAGTTTCTCATGATGTCATAATTTTTTTGTTATTTTTCTCTATTTTGTGTCTAAATATACCTAAAGTATGTATCATATCACCACGTGAAGGCAACGTAGAAAAGTGGACGACAGCTTTAATTTTGGCTGATCTTAACAGTGTCGGCGATATATATATTTAATTATTTATTTATACATCAGCGTCATATCACCTGGTCCTGAAAAAAGAAATCTGAATCTGAACGAAGGAGCAGCAGAGTGCTCAAGGGGAAGGAAGGACCAAACTAGCAATGGCTGACGCAGCAAGAAGCAGTGGATCTCTCCCGGTGGCTAACGTGCAGGCTCTTGCAGAGACTTGCAATAACGGAGGAGTTGATGAGCAGGTGCCCGAGAGATATCTCAGCAAGGATCCTAGCGCGGAGGGGGTTGTTGTAGCCACCGACGACAGCACTTGCGCGATTCCGGTCATCGATCTCCGTAAGTTGCTCGATCAGGAGTCGTCGTCGTCGGAGTGCGCCAAGCTGGGGTCCGCCTGCCTCAACTGGGGTTTCTTCCAGGTACGTATCGACCACACCTTGATTATTTGCTATTTGAGTTTGTACTTGTCGTAGGTAGAAGTACTATATACTCCCCTCTGTCCCTACAAATATTTGCCTATGCATAAAACCGTGTTTTCCCTCACGCACACGCTTTCCTGACGACATACATAAAGGGACGGAGAGAGTATAGATATATTGTACATAGAATTTTTACAAATAAAAAAGGAGAGCCATGACTCCATGAGGTATGCAGCTCATCAACCATGGAGTTCCAGATGAGGTGATTGCAAATCTGATGAAGGACGTAGTTGGGTTCTTGAAGCAGCCGCTGGAAGCCAAGAAGGAATGCGCACAGCAACCTGATAGCCTTGAAGGCTATGGCCAGGCCTTCGTCGTGTCTGAGGATCAGAAGCTGGACTGGGCAGACATGCTCTACCTCATCATTCATCCAAGGGAGTCCAGGGACATGCGCTTCTGGCCTACACGCCCTGCATCCTTCAGGTCGATCATTTTGCATTCTCCGATCCATCCATCCACCCAACGATAAATTCCACTGCTTGCAGTATCTTGCTGATCTTCGTTCTATGCATGTCCTTTTCCTCTTAACCCGAACCGAACCGGATCGAACCCTGCAGGGATTCCGTGGACTCGTATTCCCTGGAAGCAGCAAAGCTAGCGTATCGGTTGCTGGAATTCATGGCCAAGGCCGTGGGCACCGACCCGGCGGTGCTGCGAGGCGTGTTCCAAGGGCAGGGCATGCGGGTGAACTACTACCCACCGTGCCGGCCGGCAGCTGACCGGGTGCTGGGCCTGTCGCCTCACAGCGACGCGTCTGGCATGACGCTGCTGCTCCAGATGAACAACGACGTGCAGGGCCTGCAGATCAAGAAGGACGGCAGGTGGTTCGCCGTGAACACTATGGACGGCGCCATCGTCATCAACGTCGGGGACTTTCTTGAGGTGCGTACCGACCATACGTGGTGGTGGTGGGTGTCTCCGTCTGATGTTGAAAACGCCGCTTTTTCCTTTTGGGGAAAGGGGGATTTATGTGCACCATCAATATATATGGGCTTGTTTGGTTGGCAGGCTCCAGCCTGACCAGGCCAGCCCGGGCCAAAATCGGGCGTTTGGTTGCCCTTGGTCGGCTGTCGGCCAGCCCCATAAAAGCTTCCGACATAGGCTGCCCAGCTCCCGAAAAGGGTGGCCGTTTTTCTAGGGGCCCGGCTTGGCCAAGCCCAGATGGCGTCCAAGGTCACCTCCCCCTTGTCCGTTCGGTGTCCGTGTCGCCCGCCCGCCGACCAGCCGCTTCCGCCTTTTGCGACCACTGCCGATGACGACCACCCTGCTCCCTTCCTCCGGTGACCCTGCTCCACCGTGGGCGCCATGGAAAGCAGCAAGAGGTGGTGCCCGGCCTGCTCAGGACGTCCCTTGAACCCGCTCACCACCGCTACACCCAGGGAGCAAAGCGGCACCAGACTCCATCTCGCCGTGGCCGGAGCAAGTGATGGGCGCACCCTGGCCGACACAATGTACACCCAGGGAGCAGAGCGTACTCGATCCTTCTCCCTCCCAGTGTACACACCACCTGTCGGGGACGAAAATAATCGGCCCACGAATAAAATAAGCCCAAGAGGGATGGTACGGCCCAAAGGCCCAAAAAGGAGGACTGGTGGGAAGACGACGCCGGGCGTTACAACCCAAGACGTATCCTGGGCTAGGAGATAGCCGGAAGGACGAAGACCGGCCCCTGTCCAACAGATCTACAAGCCCGGAGGAATTAACATACGGGACACCTTTTCGGCCCAACAAGAGGCCCAAAGTAGCCCATCTCCAAATACTCATCCAACGAAGCCCAAATTCACCAAATCACCCCCAGCCAGGCCAAGAGGGTCCAGGGTGACGTCTAGACGTTCTGAGAATAGTGCCGTATGGAGAAGAGGGACTAGAAAAACAATCACGTAATGTGGCTTGTTATGACCCATCAATATATGGCCCGAATCGCCCATAATGGGACAATACCGACCCACAAGGCACCGCTCGCACCTCAACTCGCTCCTAACCCGAGGATCGGAGAACCCCGGGGGCCTAGTTCCGCCTCGCCGGGTAGAGGTTCCCCCCGGGTAGCCTCTGTCTCGCCCGAGGATCGGGACTCCGGGGAGAGACTTCTCCGCCTCGCCCGGGGTAGGAGCGCTCGAGCTGCTTGTTCTCCTCTCTCTCTCTCTCTCTCTCTCTCGGGCATATAGCCTTGGGCGCACCTTGGGAATACCGGCCGGGTAGTGGGGGCGGCCGCATTTAATGCCCCCTCGCTTCACGGCGGGCCGCGTGACCCGGGGCAATCGATTGCCCCTCGATTCACCCGCCCCGTTATCTCCCTGCATCCCACGTTGATGGGACGTAAAGGGAGGCGGTTACCTCACACGCCACCGTGCACGAGGAAAACACGATCGCACTATTCATCCGCTTAACGACTCCACCTCCTCGACACATGTCCAAGGACCCTCAAGATATTGACACCACACCACGGCGCAACCCGACAAGCCAAGATTCGTGCTAGGATCGGAGGATCCCCATTGGGTCCTCGGGGAGACACCCCGGCGGGCACGCACACGCCTTGCGGGGAGGTGCAGGGACGCGCCCTCCTCACTAGGGCACTCCCTCCCGGGGAACCCGCGAGGTCCGGCTCGGGCACGATACGCCTACGCCCCCGGACGATAGACACCTTAAGCGTTTGTACACGACACGTATTGTACACATTATCTCTCCTTTACACTATAAAAAGGAGAGTAATGCCATAGAAAAATGGATGGACACTTCTAGGTCTTCAAACTTAGCCATCTCATCCCTCGGGATTGAAATTCTCCTTCATTCCCAAAACCGCTTGTAACCACTTTGGTTCCCATGCACATTTGGTGCGAGATAATCTGAAAGGTCTCAAGCTGGCTGGACGTAGGGCCCCATGGCTCGAACCAGATAAACTCTTCGTCTCCCAAATCGCGCACGCCATCGGGCGGGAGCGCCACAAATTTATAAATTATTGCCGGTACTTGGGATACCCCGGTTCTCAAAACACCGACACCACCTGTTCAACACAATGTCTGAGACAGAGGTGAACTTACCCGTGTGAAGAAGAGGTGATTCTATGCTATACAAACCAACCAACCAAACACCTCATTTGCTAGCGGATTTTTATAAAATTTAACCTTTTTTAAAAAAATTCAAATCCGGCCCCTCGCTTGAAATTGTTTTTGCACAAGGGTACCCCTTTTGGTCGCGCCAGCTCCGGTGACGCGATTTTTACACATGTCGCGCCACCGTATGTGGCGCGACGCGTCCCTCCACGCTGGATCCCGGGGTTGACCGATGCTGACATGGCTGAGCATGGGGCCCGCCACGTCGCGTCAGTGCATGCGGCGCGACGGACAGGAGCTCCCATGCAAATAGTGCTGAGCCGCAGTGCTGGTGTCGCTGCCGCCCGGCAGAGGATCATTTGATTTATTTATAATTTTTTTGGGTTATTATTTCTTTGACCGTACTGTATGTGCGACAAATGAACCGACTCGTTCGTGCTTTGGTAGTCAGCAATAGTCCATGCCCAACGGACGATCTCACGCAGGCAGTAGCCATTACAATTCAACCATGCATGCCAGCGCAATAAATTACTATTATTATTACTGCTGCTCTCGCTGTGTTTCTGGATTGGCCGTTGCATTAAAGCATCTACTGTACTGTAACTATGTCTCGTTTCCGCAGTGAAACCGTTTGCGTGTGATGTGTCATGTGTGAGAGAGATGGTGTCGGTACGGTGGTGGCGCACACGCTGATGCCGCCTGGCTTTGCTGCTACTGCCACTGCATGCCACCGTCGGGACTCGGGAGGGACTAGAGGACGGCAGCGACACCAGCACTGACGTCTACTGTATGCACTCGCTCCAATGCTGCATGCAGACCTTGCATGCAGACCCCTCTCACATGCGCTTGCATGCAGCATCACAGCCGTTGCCAAAGGCTCGTGGCAAGCAACGCTTCCTCTGCGGCTCAGCACTATTTGCATGGGAGCTCCCGTCCGTCGCGCCGCATGCACCGGCGCGACGGGGCAGGCCCCACGCTCAGCCACGTCAGCACCGGGTCAACCCCGGAATCCAGCGTGGAGGGTGCGTCGCGACATGTGTAAAAATCGCGCCACCTGAGCCGGCGTGACCAAAAGGGATACCCTGTGCAAATTTTTTCAAACGAGGGACGGATTTGAAATTTTTTAGAAAGAAAGGCGAAATTTCAAAAAAAATCCCCTGCTAGCTAGGCTTACAAATTACATACAACCAAACACACAATGGTTGGCTCCCTGGGGTCAGGCTTTAGCTACCCAGGCTACGTCTGCTAGCCAAGCTCTATCGGACCAACGAACCAAACATGCCCTATGTGTCTCGATCTGTGCTGATGTACATAGCTTTGTGTCCTTGGTTTTTGCAGATCATGAGTAATGGAAAATTCACCAGTGTTGAGCATAGGGCCGTGATACACCCAACCGAAGAGCGAGTATCAGTGGCACTGTTCTTCTTCCCTTGTCCGAATATGATGGTTGGTCCTTTGCCAGAGTTCATAAAAGGCGGTAAAGCGCTGTACAGATCAACGGGTTATGATGATTTTATGAAGCAATACTTTGCAACAAAGCTTGATGGAAGGAAGCACCTAGAGAGATTGAAGTTGGAGCAGTAGCTATCCTATCGCTGGAGGGACCATAATAATGACGAGCACACAATAATTCTATCTTCAACCGTATAGCTCGTTCTCGAGCTTTATGTACGTGTGTACTGTGTGTATGTGCATCCTGCAAAAAAATGAGCATGACTATTTCATGAAACAAATATGCATGCTGTTGTTGCTCAGGATTGGTCTTTAATTTCATCAGTGCCCTAATGCCATGCTCATAGAATATTTTGCGGCCGTTGTGATTGGAATATTTATATGGGATTTGTTATTATTGAGTTAAATGCACCGGTGACCTTGCAAGCCTGTGGCATGTAGGCCTCAAACTTTGAAAATGCATTTTTAGCTCCATGAACTTGTTAATTGGTCCATATAGACTCTTCAAAATACATTTGTAGCCACCCTAAACTTGTTAAGTGGTACACCATAGACTATTGAATAGTAACTTTTGATACTTTTTTTTTTTTCAAAAATTCTTTAGAAATACAACTTAAGAAGCAAGGAACGGGTACCTAGAGAGTAAAAATCTTGATATACTTTGTAGGTTGGTAGAGTAACATTATATTTGTGCATCAAATAATAAACAAATTTTAAATTTCAAATAATATAATTTTTAATTTTACAATTTTTTATTATTTTAAATTTAGTTTAAATTTGACATTTGTAAAATAACTCAATTTTTGTACCATGTGTTGAACAAAGATATCAAAATTAACTAGAGTTCAAATTATGCAAAAATATGAACCTTTTGAGATTTTTTGCTATTTGAATACCCTAAAAATATTTTTTGAAATGATATAATTTAAATAATTCATTTTTTAAAAAAATAGCATGTTCTATGTAGTTTATCATCCTTGTTATTCATTCTACCAACCTACAAAATATCAATATTTTTTGAGTTCTTTAGGGTACCCCTTCCTTGTTTCTTAAGTTGGATTTCTAAAGACGTGTCCGAAAAATGTCAAAAATTATTGTTTAAGGAGCATGTGGTGTACCACTTAATAAGTTTATGAGCCGAAATGCATTTTAAAGTTCAAGAACTTATATGTATTACTTAACAAGTTTAGGGGGAAATGTATTTTCAAAGTTTAGGGGCCTACACATATAACACACACTTACAAGTTCGAGAGCCCCTGGTGCACCCGGTTAACTCTTTGCTATTTTTTAAATGTTTGTAAAATAGTATTTGTTCATACAACCTCTGTAAACCGTGAGATGAACATCTAGCGGATGAGAGGCACGTATTTTGATATACAATATTTTAAAAAGTGTATTCATATTTTTTATTATTAGGGTAATTAAAAAAGATGCTAATCGGTAGGCTCTACCTCTATCTTGACTCAAGTCTCCTCCATTAAAAAATGAGTGACGATATTCCTTTCCCACAAAAAAAAAAAAAAAAAAAAAAAAAAAAAAAGAGGTGACGATTGTGGCAGCTCAACGATAGGCGAGCATTCTGTTTGGGCCGTAAACCCTAGCGCGGCCCAATCTCACAGACACCCGAGTACCAGAACTCCAGAACCAGAGCCGCCATTCCCATTGTTCTCGGTGCGGCGGCGCAGCCTCCCAAACAAGCCGCCGGCGCCGGTCGCCGAGATGGAGCTGCAGGGTCCCAGTGCCAAGAGGATGAGATCGGAGTCCCTCGCAGCCGGTGAGCCCCCGCCGTGGGTAACAGAAGCCACGGAGGCGGCCAATCCCGAACATACAACCCACAACAAAGAACCGACGCCGCAGCCTGATGCTGGCGGTGGCGGCGACGACGACGTCGACCGCATCAGCGGCCTCCCTGATGCCATACTCGGTGAGATAATTTCGCTTCTCTCCACTAAGGAAGCCGGTCGCACCCAAATCCTCGCCTCCCGGTGGCGCCACGTCTGGCTCGCCTCCCCTCTCGTCCTCGACGCAACGGACCTCTACACCAAGGCCATGGTCCTTTCTGCCCAAACCGTCCAGAAGTTTAGCGCCGTCAACAAGGCCATCGCCAGCACGGTCTCCCTCATCCTCTCCGCCCACCCTGGCCCCGGCCGCCGCTTCTGCGTCCCGTCCTACTTTCTCCGGAACCATCCCGCCACCGTGGACGCCTGGCTCAGCTCACCGGCGCTTGACAACCTCCAGGAGCTTGATTTCTGGGAACGGAAAGATATGAAATGTTGGTTTAGGCACAGAGAGAACTCCAGGAGCTTTCTACCTTCCTCTACTTTCCGGTTCTCGGCTACCCTCCGAGTTGCTACCTTGGGCAAATGCGAGCTCCTGGATAGCTCAGTGGAAGGGATTCACTTTCCCTACCTCAAGCAGCTCGGCCTTGAAGAGGTCAGCATCTCCGAGGGCTCACTGCATACCATCATTTCCAGCTGCCCTGCCCTGGAGTGCCTGCTGCTTAAAGATACCTTGGGGGTTGGCTGCCTCCGGGTTAGTTCCAGTAGCCTTAGAAGCATCGGCGTGGGTGCTGATCATCGTTGGGACAATCTCCAGCTATTGCAGGAAGTCATAATTGTCGATGCCCCTTGTCTTGAAAGATTTCTCTATCTTGGCAATGGCAAGCCAATGAATTTAACTGTAATCTCCGCGCCTAAACTGGAGACCTTAGGCTGTATTAAAGCTCGTGGGTATGGTATTCCCTGGATCGTTATTGGCACCACAGCTATTCAGGTAGACATGATAACTCTTCTATCTTCCCATGAATAGGTTGCTAGTATTTGTTTTCAGTTGCATATATTTTCATGTTATCTGCATTTGCACATGGCTTGATGTTCTCTGCTCGATGCTTGATTCAGGGATTAAACGTTGTAAGATTGACAACGGCGTTGAGCAATGTCAAGATTCTAGCTGTCGCATATCGTATTAATATCGATATGGTCATTGAGTTGATGAAATGCTTTCCATGTCTGGAGAAGTTATACATGAAGGTGATAGTTCTTCGGTTACAGTTTTTGTATATAATGTTCATATATTCTTTTTACTGACTTGGTGTTAATCCTTGTACCCATGGGGCTTGAGTTTCCCATTTTGATCGGTTTTGTTCTTCAGTTGTATTGTATTTCAGGGACAATGAATCGTCGCAAACACAGGGATTTCATTAAAAGCTTTGATATCCATCTCAAGACAATAGTGTTGGAGCAGTATCGAGGCACCAAATCACAAGTCAATTTTGTCTCATTCTTTCTACTGAATGCTAGAGAGTTAGAGTTAATGAGGCTCCAAGTTGAAACCAGTGATTACAATGAGGCCTTTTTTTCAGAACAATATGGGATGCTTCAGATGGAGAAAAGGGCCTCAAGAGGTGCACGGTTACATTTTACAAACAAAATATGTACCCATGGTATACATGTTCATCATGTCCGTGATTTGTCTATAGCAGAACCCTTCGAATGTTGATTGTAGAAGTAGGATTAGTCTAGTCTCTCGCCTTGGTCTTGTCACTCTCATTTGGTATTTGTTGGAACAACCATTTCTCATGATTTTAGTGTTTGAATATCTACTATCTGCAACATGGGATATCTAAACAAAAGATGCCCATTTTTAGTTTATGGTATATGCAATAAACTAACTATAGTAGAAATTGTAAATGTGAGAGTCATGTGCTATTGTGCAAGATTGCTGTAGTAGACATTTTTTTATTTCGAATTCTGAATATCAGCAACCTTGGTAGATTTATGAAATCTTCTTCTGGTACTACATATTGGTCTTGTAACTTCCAATTCCAGGAAGCAGTGCTGTACGCAGTTAATTATATATCATGTTTCTGCCTACTACCCATTACAATCTACATTCATACTTGTATAATGCATTACTGTAATAGCTAGCTTTTCTTAGAATTATCATGGTAGGTTTTGAATCTAGTACTAGTTGCAAGTTTTTTCAGTAGAGTAGTTAAAACGCTGCTTAGAAAAGATTATGACACATTTATATAGAATGAACTTAGATCAGCTTTTATATGCATATATAGGAAAGGTCGAAAACCATTTCATGCATGTTATCAATGATGTAACATCAGCTGCTGCAAGAAATACCACCCTGAATTCTGAATGAAGTGGCTTACAAAATCTTTTAAAGAACATGCTACTGTCTGTACTTTGGCTGAGAGATGTAGATGTAGCTGTAGCTGTAGCTGTATGAATAGAGGCGACTGATTTTAGAGGCCATGTCATATGGTTGTGAAGATATGAGTTGTATACAATTATTGTTTATACAGCTCTCTACATTCTTAAAATGGAGTGGGGTACTGCCGAGACGGGATGTGTCTCTCCCACCACAGCGTGTACCCATGTAAAATTGAAGGCACATCCTGTAGCAGTGCAGCCTGTACTGTAACCAACTGTACTGTAACCAAGCAAGCAACGTACCTAATAACTATGAAAATGAATGGATGATAGATTTTACTTAGTCCTCTGTTGTCAGCAAAAAGCTGAACTAAACCCCTGTTTCCCTTGCAAGTTCCAGGTATCCATATATAGGAAAGCGCTAGCTACTAGCTACTAGCTACTAGCTGGAACTCTTGAAGCCAAACTGCCAGAGCATCCACGCAAAGTTCGTCCACATGGGATGCTAGCTACTGGAACTCGTGTTATGATCGATCGAAGCTATAGCAAACATGGATGAATGAGTAATGACAAGGACTTGGACCTTTTTGTTTTGTTTGCATTGGTTGCGTGGTTTCTTTTTACGGGGCGAGCTTGCAAACACGCATGCATCATCAATTTACCGTCGTGTTTGGCTGGTCGTTTTTGTGCTTGATAAGCCAGCTGATGCTATTTGTTCTGAGAGAAAAACATTGATAAGTTTGGTTGAGAATATTGTGAGAGAAAAACATTGTATACATCAGGAAAGTTACATGGATACTATAAAGATTATACTTGCTGTTGTGGACGCACAATTTCTAGATTCTCCCGACCTCCTGAATGATTTTGCCGAATCCCTGGAAAGAATGAGACATGAAGCATCAACAACATTTAAAGGAAAGTCAAAAAGGTTGATTCAAAATGAAACACAACATCAACTATACTAACCACTTTGAGTTCTATAGAAGATGTGTTTGCAACACTTATATACTGTAAGGTACTCCCTTCGTCTCAAAAGAATGTAAATCTCGCTTTCCGATGAGTCAAACAATTTCAAATTTGATCAAATTTATACAAAATAGTAGTAATATTTGTGTCATAATATAACTATCTTTAGATTAATCATGTAATATATTTCTATACTACATCTACTCGGAGATACAAATGTTAGTAACTTCTCGGGAAACGAGATTTACATTTTTTTTGAGACGGATGGAGTACTCACGAATTACTTGTGAGTTAATGATGTATATTCCATTAGGGCACTCACAATGCAGACTCTACCATAAAGTCTAAGCGTATTTATTACATTCATATTTATAATAATTTGCTGATGTGGCGCTGATGTGGCAGTATATTTATGGAAGAGTGAAAGAGAGAAAATCCAAGACTTCAAGTCTTATTTAGGGCACTCACAATGCTAGAAACTATCATGGTTTCTATAGTCTTGGACATTGTGTCAAGAAACTATCTCCCACAATGCAATTTTCTATCATGATGTCACATGGCCCACTTGTCACTCTCACAAATTATCTTGGTTTACGTGAAGACCTGGTTTCTTAGTTAGACTTGGTTTCTTGTGTTTTTCCCCTCTCTCTTCAATAAATACAGCGTCACATCAGCAAAAAGCAATAAATAGAGGGGTAATAAATGAGGATAGAAACCATGATAGAGTCTGCACTGTGAGTGCTCTTAGACTCCAAGTCCACGATATTCGAGATAATAAATGAGCTTAGACTCTACCATAGAGTCCGGGTTAGGAGTTCCCTTATACATCCAACCAAACTGTACTCCAAAGTTAGGGCTTCTCTAGTGGTGAGTCGGTGCATGTGAGAAAAAACGAGCTACGTCAAATGATGAGTCAATTTCTGACCAAACCAACTAGCTAGAATCACAAGTAAATTAAAAAAAAGGGACATTTGTGCGTAGGACACCCAAAGTGGCGCTCTTTGGTGGGTGGACATCGTCTTTCTCCATATTTGCGAGAACACAGCTTATCGTTTGATGTAATTTTTTCCGTAGACAGACGGGGGAGCAAAACTCACCAACAAAACAGTTGCCATTTGTAAACCGTAAGACCAATGACTATGAAAATTTAACAACAACAAGACATGATAATTATCTACAAATCATTTAATACTCACTTCCATAGAATGTCTTTAATTAGGTTTTCTATGGAAGTGAGTATTAGATGATTTGTAGATAACTATCATATCTTGTTGCTATTAAAATTTCATAGCCATTGGGCTTACGGTTTACAAATGGCAACTGTTTTGTTGGTGAGTTTCGCTCCCCCTGTGTCTACGGCAAAATTACATCAAACGACGTGTGTTCTGACAAATATGGAGAAAGACGATGTCCGCCAGTCAAATAACGTCACTTTAGGTGTCCTACACACAAATGTCCCTTAAAAAAAAGAGCTATCAATGCACCACCTTGGCATGAGCCTTGAGGCATGCCGACTCTTTACTCCCCACTCTAACAAAAACTATTTTAAATTTGAGGAGAGACGACTCAGATATGTAGAATCGGTTCATCTTCTTTCTCATGGATGGGTCACATTCTCCTATGGTTGAATCGGCTTTCTACTGTGCCAACTCGGACGGTGAGCTGGTTTCATTTTGCCACTAAAGAAGCCTTTAGGGTCTGTTTGGTTAGAGAGACCAGAGACTAGAAACTAATAGGATCTAACCCCTCCCAAGAGTCTATTAGACTAGGAACTAATTGTGACTAAAAATTAGTCTCTAGTCCTCTTGTTTAGTAATTTAGGCACTAAATAAAACTAAACTTTAGTCCCTAGTCCCCTTAAACCAAACATGGCCTTAATCAATAAACTTTCAACTTTATGAATGTGTCTTTTAGATACCACTTTTCTCCTTAGTTTTATACTCCCTCATTTTAATAAAAACATACAATTCTAGCACAATGCCATGCTTTAGTACTTCAAATTTGATTAATTATAGATAAAAAATATCAATATTTATGTTATCAAATGATAAATATTAGATTCATTATGAAATGTATTTTTATTTTTTTCAATAAATTAATTTGAAGTCATAAATATGAGTAGTATACAATAAAAATTTAGTTAAATATATACTACTTTTAAAAAGCACACTACTTGTAGCTGCATATTTTGTGGAACGGAGCGAGTATTTGTATACTGTGCGAAAAATGCTGTGACCATTGGAAAAAAGGGTCTATTTTGGAAATGTTGGAGAGAAAAATAATCCTATCTGCAAAAGGAGGGTGTACAGTACTCCCTTCGGGATGGTATTAGAAGTCGTTTAGGACAAATGACACCGGTCTTTAAAACACAACTTTAACCTCTTATTATTATAAAAATATTTATGGAGATGTGATATATGTATACTTTTATCAAAGTATTTTTTTAAAATAAATCTACTCATATAATTTTTACATTTACAAACTCAACAACTTAAAAGTTATTGATGATTTATATTCTTGATGTTTGACCCAAATCCCGGGCCCAAAAACGACTTATAATACCATCCCTAAAACGAACCGTTTTGGGAACTGCTGGAGACGCTCAAGAGCAAATTTGGCGCCACACCATTCAAAATCCCGCCGCCACCCCATTTCCCCTCGGGCGTCGGGCTCGGCCGCTCGGCCCCCTTTTATTTCCCCTCCGCCCAACTACTAGCTATCTCCGCCGCAACGCCCAAGTTTCAAGATGACGCGCCGTCGCCGTCGCGGTGGCTCTCGGGGCAGGGTGCCCCGGGAGCTCCACCAGGCCTACGGCGCACTCGCGCGCACTCTCGGCGACGCCGTCTTTTCGCTCCCCGCCGCCGACGCCGCCGGGCACACCATGCTCCGCCTGCCGCGGACGCGGAGGCGCCGGCTGCCTCGCGTGCCGCCGCTGGGGTACCTCCTCCGCGACGGGGACCCGGTCGCGTACCGCAGCCTCGTCACCCGCGCTGTCTGCGCCGTCGCGCCTCCCAGCTCCGCACCCCCCGCCGCCGCGGTACACGCCGGGGAATGCCGGCCACTCACAGGCCAAGGTTCCGTACGATTGCGCTTCTATCTCCACGTCTCGTCTTTTTCTTGCCTTTCTTGTTTTGTGCCCACCGTGCATAGATCTCGGTTGTTCTTGTTGCCTACTCCTACTCCGTATCTGAGATTGCCGGTTGTCTGCCTGCATGTTGCTCGACGTTTAGCTCGTCAGGGAGATGATCAAGTCGATGATGGCGGTTGGGGCGCGTACGACAACGAACGTCCTCTCCAGCGGTTTGCGTGCGGTACTAAATGACTTCTAAATCCTACATAATGACTCTCGAAGTTCTTTTTTAATACCAATGTCTTCCATTGCCTTCTCCTTATGTTTACCCACCATACACATACATCTGAGTAGCAATACTACATAACTTTTTTTCCCCCTGCTAAAATAAGTATGAGCCCAACCAAACCTGTACCGAATATGGCTGACATCTTAAAAGGATGCGCTAAAGACAGCCTGTAAATCCTAACTTACTGTTTGTAGGCAGCTGAGTGTTGTTAGATGAGAACAAGATAAAAGTTGGATACCAGGCCTTTATCTAAGCTTATCCAAGCTGGTCGTGAGTATTTGAAGGGCAAAATTTATGTTTCATTAGTTATTTGTTCATCCCATGATGCAGATGTCGAGATACATTCTTCCATTGTCTAAAATAATGCTTCATTAGATTGTTCATGTGCACATGTAATGTTCAGGTAAACATAAATAAGTTCTTTCTACTTAAGTTAAATGTTATCGCTTAACCTGACTCTTTTTTTTTGAACGGAAGCTTAACCTGACTCTTTGATATGTTGCTGTTGCTTCTTCTATTTACTTGAAATCCTTATTTGTATCAGGGTGACCAAACTACGTGTGTTACTGAGCTTGTTTCTTCTTCATCTTGGGACGTTCTTTTGCATAGGGTCAGTAACTCAGTATAAAGGAAGTTTTTTTATGATGAATGATGCCTGAGTTGCATTTTCTTGACATCAATTGTTGTTTTCAGATTGGGGATTTACTCATGTGCTATATTCTAAGGCATTCATCAATATTTTTGCCTGTTAAGAAGGACGGGTTTTTTCAAGTAACTGGCCTCCCACTCAATGTTCTCCTTCAAAAGCCTACATTTGCGACTATGCCAAAAAAATCAACAAACCCAATCCACAAAAAGGAAAATACACGGTAAGAAATTATGTTCAGCTGTTCTAAAGTGCCCATTCAAGTCTTTTGTAACCATTCAAATCTTTTGTAACAAAAAATAAATTGATGAAATTATGCCTCAATAGCTGTGACTTTGGTGTAGGAAATCCTATGTTTCTCTTGTATGTTCGTTGGAATGTTATTGTTGGTTTAGCTAATTCCTTGCCTTTGTGATCTCAGTGTCTGTGCCATAACCCAGAGATGTCACAAAACATATCTGGAGGCCGTGCCACCAATTCAAAAGTTGCATTCTCTTCTGATACCAGTACTTGGAAATTTGATAATCCAAAAAGCTTTGGAAGTTATGGTCCTGGAAAATTTACAGAACCCAACTGTTTAAATGAAGGATGCAATCGCTCAGAACTTCCTTTGACTAATGGATCAATAAAGTGTTCCAGTTTAGATAATCAAAATCCTAGGAAAAGAAAAAGGCTGTACAGGTGGCAACGCCATAATAAACAGAAGCAGATTTGTTCTGAGGACAGGTTGTCAACTGGGTGGAGTAAAATAAACATCAGTCGATTTGGTGTCCATGATGTTTTATTGGAGGACTTGGGTGCTGCAGCGAATGATAAAGTGCTGTTTTCGGAACCAACAGTAGATAATGATTCTTTAGCAATGAGCAGTGATGTGACTCATTCACATACTAAAGAGCCATACTATGAGAAGTCACCAAGTTCTGTGTTTGATATTGGACCTTCCCAGTGTAACAGTACAAGAATTCAATCTACAATCCCGCAAGTTGGACTTCCCAATTTCATGCATGTCAATGTCAGTAACTTCCCAATCTCGTTATGAATTATAATTTCATTCAACCATTAGATCTTTGACTTTGACTATTATTTGTACAACCTTGTTTGTTTATGTAGAAATGACTATGTTTTTAGTTAGAAGTATTAGCTTCATGCATACTTGACTATCATGTGGGAGTGAACAGGAGTATGCAAGAAACTGGAAACATGCCCATGCCTTGTGACTAGCATGCTTGACCATGTCCTAAAAACATATATTGCTTGAGTAAGTTTGAGTTACTCGTCCACAAATTGGGGAGTAATTATGTTAACTTTTCCTTTTTTGGATGATTGGATCTGTTTATTTGTACCTTTTACTCTAACCTGAGGATATGGCAACATATTCTAGGAAGCAGTACATATTTGTTTCCTGGTTTTACACTTTTACTTCTACCTTTTACTTTACCTGAGGATATGGCACCATATTCTAGGGAGCACTACATATTTTTTTTCCTGTTTTTCTGTAGCCACCTTCCTCAGCACATGGTGGTTGCTATGTTTTCTATTTTCTTAGAATCCACAAATCAATAACTTAACGTTCATACTATTGGATGCATATGTATTGTATTTTCCCTCTACTTGGAGGGGTTTTATGCATGTGCATACACAACATTCATGCTGTACGTCTAGCCCTTTGGACCTTGTAATACAGTTTGGTTGGCCACATTCTAACACATATGTTTTGGTTCTTTGGTCAGTAGCTTGTAGCATACAAATCACCATTCAATCTTTTGGTGAATGTGTTCAGTACTTCTGCAACTAATTCTTTTTTTTGCATATATTGCTTGTCCATATCAGTTTTTTCAGTATTGCATCTTTGCTTTGAGTATTCTTGAAAATTAAGAGAACTGAGCAATTTAATGTCTTATTCTTGATATCATGAATCAATAAAACAATTAATGTTTGTCTTATATCTTGTGACTTACAGAATGGTTCCATCTGCTTCAATTGCTTAATGTTGAATTCTCCCAAATGTGTACCAGTAGATTTGCTTATATCAAGACGTGCTATCTTCTATAACAGAAGGACTTCCTATAACGCCTTCCATGGCAACCGTATCCTTTTCTACTTTATGCGCTGGCTTACACGTAGTGTATGTTGATAGTGTCTCTTTACTGGTAATCATTCAAATAGCTTTAAAATGAAAAAAGGCAAGTTACTCATACAAAACGGCTGGGAAGTTGGAGCACGAGACAACGAGAATATGATATGGTTTCACTACTTTCTAGATTGCATTCTGTAATATCTCTGTTAGCATTGGTGTTGTTGGCCCATGCCCCAGGTTGTATACTTGCAGCAGCAACAGAGCCTGATCGCCCTCCCTCTACTTCTGCCTATTCCTTCTCTAATCAGCTGGGCCTTAGTTATATCCTCTAATGACCGGCTGAGCATCACAAGCTGGACATAATCCTCCTCTCCTGATCCTAGAATAATGGTACAGCCATATTTAGCAGGCAGCTGACTGCTTAGCCACTAGATACAGCTGACTGCTGCTTATTCTTCCTAGTATAATGCTTTCCAATGAAAGGGTTCACAACAGGATTTTTTTAGCATTGTGATATGAGTTAAAACAAGTACAGTTTTGTGATAATTTTGGTCATGTAAGTGTAGTTGCCTTCGAATTTACTCAATCCTAAAGCTTGATGCAGTTGTTGGACACCCAGTTGGGGTGCCAGCCGGCCAGGTCACCCTGAGTCTCGCAGAAAAAACATTGGCTTTTTTGAGTTTTCTGAGTAAATGCTTTCAAAGTTATATATATGGGATTCTGTTCTGGGCTTCTGGCATTTGGCACCTTTCTTTACACTTAGTTGCAATGTTCTGGGGATGGTTCTGCCAAGGATTGAGTTTTTCTTAAAGCATGTAATGGGTAATTTTTGTATGTGTTTTTTCGGTACATGATTTTCTTCCGCCCAATGCGCTGATTCTTGCAAAGTAGATTTAAGATTTGTGCAATACCTCTAGGAGCATAGAGACACTAATCATATTACAATACTTTTTTTGCTTCCACCAATTAACTTTTTTTGGTAATCACTGTTTCTATGATTTTTCATACGTATGTTAGTTCTCCTTAATGCTGTTAGACATATTAAACAAAAGGAAAAGACCAGATGCATTATCTCTCATAATACATATATTTGGAATCAAGGGATGTTGCGCAAAAAGTTATTGAAATGTGACTGCCATGTGTCTACTACAACAAATTCTAATGGCTTGTGAGTCAAATATGTAACTTAGTATATTGTTAGTAAGGTTTATTAAGTGAAGAAGCTCCCTCAAATTTAACATAAACAAGCTTTAGACTAAATGTGGATATTTCATCGTTAAGCAAAAATCCATTCAATGGAGCATTTCCATGTGATTGGCAAAGGTGGGTCCAGTTCATAGGTCCATAATGGATTACACTCATCACCGTATGCTGCTCTATGGGCATATAATGTACGGAGTAGGTTGAGTACTGATCCAGATCATGAAAACAGATAATGGCTGCGGGGTAATGTTTATTTCATCATTTTGTTTGCTAGTCTTTTTCTATCAAAAGCAGATATTACTTAAAATATCCTTTCAAGGCAGTACTTTTTTTTGCTGAACCTTCAGATCCAAATGTACGTATGTGTAATTACTGCCAGGTGATTAAAACATCACATTCTAGATGTTGATGGTGGAATGCATGAATCAATAGTTTTTTCCACTTATGTTTTCAGCTTCAACCTTTTCTAACAACATATACTCAGATACCTATTAGGGGGCTGTTTGGATGTTTTGCCCTTGCCTAACCTAGCTGGGTAAGAATATTTGTTTGGTAGCACCTTAGAAGGTAGCTTTGATAGGCGAGCTTGCATGTCAGCAAGAAAAAGCTTGCTGACCCAGGCGAGCCGAATTGGCTCTCCGGGCCTGGGCAAGGATAGCGCTAGAAATGATGAGAGAGTGGGTGCTTCTTAGTTCTGACACTGAAAAGGTTCTGTGAGCTAACCAGCTACTTGCATCACTGCTAGTGGGACATTATAACTGCTATTCCATTATCTTATAGGAGATGTACCTAGATGTCTTCATGGGTAGGTGTATCAAAAGTATATATGTTTCCTGCTGCTCCTGTAAAAGCACCGAGCAAGCTTGTTTTCCATGAAACAACCAAAAAGCTTCACTCTTTGTTGCCTAATCTTTGCTCTGCTAGGCTAGGTTAGCCACTTAGCCTTGCTCAGCTAGCCATACTTAGCAAAAGAACCAAGTAGACCCTAGAACTCTAGAAGCTACTATGTTTACAGGCACATCCATGTTTACTCATCCTTCTCTCTCCCAATTAAGGATCTTATGTTTACAGGCTACACATCCATGTTTAGTGTTAGTGTATATGTGTAGAGGCCCATGAGGCTAGGCCCATGAGGCCCATGTACAGCAACTATATTGCCCACCCTTCTAGGGTTTGAGGAATACTGCAATTGTCCTAACATGGTATCAAGCTAGTTCTTTTTTTTCTCTTCCCGATCCCGACCTCCGGCCGCCGCCGCCCATGGCGGCCGGCCCGGCGGCTTACCCCGACGAGCCCCCCCGGGTTTCCTTTCCCTTCATCCTTCCCTTCCTCTCCCTATTACCTCTTAGGATCTTTTTTTTTGCACAGGTACCAAACCCAGCCCCGCCCACCGATATATGTTTCTGATGAAAATTGATGGCGCTCTTGACCCAACGCTAATGCGGCGCAAAGGTCCAAGCTTGGAGGCGCAGGTGTAAATTTCGCTAGCGAGCATTTGTTTTCCGTCCCCACCCCGCCTTCGCTGAGCACGGCGCCGCCGTCCTCCCGGCACCACACCCAAACCCCTAAAATCCACGCAACCTCATCAGAAATTCACACACCCTTCGCGGGGCGCTGATGCGGCGTTTGAATACCATCTTCCTCGAGATCCGGACACCGCCCGGCTCACGGTGCCTACTCTTCGCCAACGCCGGTGCCGTTCTCTCTCCGACTTGCTAAGGCCGACGACATTCTTTGACGACCGCGTCAAATATCAATGGACCTTGGACGGAGGACTTGATCACTCGCCTGACACCGCCCCACCTTCGCAGTCCGGGCGACCTCGCCCTGAGGAGCTCTTGGGGCGAGCCCTACCGCCCGCTCCCGCCCGCGCCTCGCGTCCCCCTACCTCTGTGCTCGTCGCCGCCCCGCCCTCCCGGCAAGGGAGGTGGATCGCGCGGCCGCGGGCCGTGGTGGCCGTGGTGGTGGTGGTGCTGGACGTGAATGACACCGCTTGCTCCACTTCCGCCCCCGGCGTCATCCTGTTCCTTCACCAACCCATGGGCGAGGCGCATCTCCATGTGGCCGTTCCATGGGCCAGGCGGCGGGAACACTTCCGCCTGGCGGCGCCATGTACTCCACCATGGCTCCTCTACCCGCGACCCAGGCTCCTCCTCCGCTTAGCCCGTCATCCATGGATTGCGCACTCTGGGCTTCCTACCACACCACTCCGGATCTTTGGTATACTCGACTCTTCACCCTCCCCACCCCTCTTGCCCTTCTTCTATCATGGTGGGGAATGGTTCCTGTCTTCCGGTCACCTGGGGTTACGCTCCCGGTCCTTTTAGCTCTTTCGAATGTTCTTGTTGCTCCTCGGATGGTCCATAATCTTCTTTCTATTCGTGCCTGCTAACTCTTGTTACATTGAATTTGACACTTCGGTCTTCTTGTGAAGGATTTGGCTTCCCTACACCACTCCTCCGATCCCCCTTTACACTCTTCGCCTTCCGTTTTCTTGCCGTGGCGCCGTCTTCCACCATCGGCGCACCGCCCGGCCTGGTCATCCCGGCCGCGGCGTTTTGCTCGGCTTCGGTCGTAGTCACATCTCTTGTACTTTCATACTCATGCCGAGCATCTTTGTCATCGCGTTCGGCTTTCGGTCGTCATGTTAGACTACCTTTTCGTCTTCTTCTTCGCGTTACGCATGCCTTTGATCTTGTGCTTTGTGATTTGTGGACCTCTCCTTCAGAGCATTTACGGGCTCAAATATTATCTGGTCTTTGGTTGATGATTTCTCCCATTACTCTTGGACTTTTCCGTTCGCGTGCTAAGTCCGAACCCTCCTCCACTTCTTTGCAACAGTTTGGTCTCACCGTCAAGGCCGTCCAAAGCAACGGGCGTGAGTTCGATAGCCTCGCTCTTTCTTCCTCTCTCGGGGTGTTCAATTTGCGCATGTCTTGTCCGTATACTTCTTCCCGAGCGGCAACCATCCGCTTATCATCGCGCACTATCCTTCTTCGGGCATCCTAGGCTCGGGCCGAGCCTCCACACCGCCACCCACCTACTCAACCGCCTTCCGTCCACCGCTTTGTCCCGCTCCCACTCCCCACCACGCCCTTATGATCACCTCCGTGTCTTCGGGTGTGCCTATTACCCAAACACTACATTTGCTCCTCAACCAGGTGTGTGTTCCTTGGCTACTCCCGACCATAAGGGGTACACCTGGCTATTTCCTCCCACTTTCCTCCCACCGTCGTCTCGACGAAGTCCTCATCTTTCCACACCTTCCACCCTTTGTCGTCTTCGACCCTGAGTCGGTTCCCACCGCCATTTTCTTCCACCTTTCCACACCCCACCCCACTCAGGAAACAGTCCCCGTTTGCTGACCCGGTGGTTCAAGCTCCCCGGCCTTCCGCCTTTCGCGCCCGCCCCGGCCGGCCCCTGAGCTCCGCGCCCCCATAGAAGCCGAGTCTTCGCCGTTCCCCGCTGGGCCGACCTGCGCCAGCGGGCAGCAAATACCCGCCCGGCGGCCCCCCACCGCAAGAGCCCCGCCGCCCGTGGTTACCCTAGGGCCACCCATCAACAGACCCCAACTCCACCCGATGGTGACCATGCATGCGGGGGTTCTCCGTCCCGCGGGCCCTAGAGCGATCACGGGCTCCTCCGATTCCTTCCTCTTGGGATCCTAACTAAGAGGAACATGAGGGCCTTAACCGGCGTGGGACCTCGTGCCGCGTCCGTCCGTGGCAATGTGGTCAAACAAGTGGATCCGAGATCTCGCCGGGTCCTCGTAGGCTTCACCCGAGGTTATGATGATGCTGGTTCACCGGATGTCAAGAATGCATTTCTCCATGGCACCTACATGAGATTCCGGGCAAATTTGATCCGTTTTGCTCACTAATGGTCCGGGCAGCCCCCTCGTGCTTAGGTACTCTCGTTTTGCCACCTACCTTCTCACCTTGGGGTTGGAGGTCGGACACTTCTCTGTTTTGTCTATCGCCCGCAATCCTACACCGCTATGACATTGTCCTCCACAGCCTCCATAATGGCCTTGCTCAGTTTGCCATGAAGGACCTTGGTCCACTTCACCACTTGGGGGTTCTTGTGGAAAAGAACACCCCATAATTCCTCGCCTTCCGGAGTTTGGGGGTGGTGCCTTGCGATTTTCGCCTTCACGGGGGACGACATCGCGTCGCCGTTCAGCATCTCTGCCTTCACATGCATGATCCACGGGCACCCCATCTTGCTGCGATGGCGCCTTCTCCGTATGTTCGTTAGCAAATGCTTCACCGGTCTCCCTCCACCGCTTCGTCGTTATTGTTTAACCTCGCAGTCGTCCAAGCGGCGGCCGGTTTGTCTCCCGCTCGGTCATGCTACGGTGTCGCAGGCCTCACGCTTCGTCGGCTCTTGCATGAGCTCCACGGCCCACGACAAAGACCACACTTGTCTCATCGCGACAATGTCGGCGCCGTCTACCTCTCCACCAACCCCTCGCTCAAAGATCGTGGACGAAGCATGTGGAGATCGACTTGCACTTTGTCCGAGACTTGGTTGCCATCGCGCTGTTCTCGTGCTCCATGTACCGACCACCTCCCGCGCCGACATCTTCACCAAGGGTCTGCCCTCATTTCTCCGAATTCGATCCAGCCTCAACGTCGCTGCTAGTGGCTAGTTGTGATTGATTTCTTTCATGTCCGCCTTGATCTCCGCCGGCGCCTGTAGTTCGGGACTTTTTAGTGTATATGTGTAGATGCCCATGAGGCTAGGCCCATGAGGCCCATGTACAAAGAACTATATTGCCCACCCTTCTAGGGTTTGAGGAATCTGATAATCATTGTCCTAACATTTAGTCATCACTCTCTCTAATTTTTTTTTTCTTATTGGCTATTAATGTAAATTTCTAAGGTTTTTTTGTTGTCGGGTGCCTTTCGTTGCCTAAACTAATGAATAAGCTCATCGAAATTCTAAGCGCCGAAGATAAGAAACTACTTCAAGCATTGTTCACCAATTCCAAGGTACATATGAACATATATTGTTTTCAATTATATAAGAAGCACTTGTTACTTTGTTAGACAGCAGAGTGTGACACTCCCCAGGCTTCCTTGGGCCCTGTGCTTGCACATGATTAGGATTAGATATCATTGAGATATTATAAGCAAGGATTACTGTTGATTGGTTCTGTTTCCATAAGCCAAATCTTAGGTCTTCCTTGCCTATATATGTGTAATCCATCACTCTCAATAATCAATCTATCCTCGCGCCAATACTAGTTTACAGCAACCAACAGATAAGTACATTGTTACTGTCTTTATAATTTGTTTTCATTGCAACACTTACCATCCTAAAGTTCTTTGCCTTTTAAAAAGAATCTGTTGTCAACTGAACTCTATGTATAGTCTTATAGGATTTAGAGATCGTGAGAGATAGAATAGGTCAGAACAACAACAACATAGCCTTTAGTCGCAAGCTAGTTGGGGTAGGCTAGAGATGAAATCCACATGAAACAAGTATAAAAGAAACACAAAAATAGGGCACAAGACAAAAGGTAGAGATAGGGGTAAACAAAAAAAGAAACAAAGGTCAGGGCTATCCAATACAAATACGAAAGGGCATGCTGGTTGTTGTAGCATTGGATATTTGTTCTCAATTGTTATGTTGCTTAGCAAACCAAAGCAAATTGTAGTGTGCAGTGTTCTGCCTTGAGTTGCTATGGTATTTGACATGCATATATGTTGGTCAAAAATAATAACTAAATGATTGAAGTAATATTCTTAGCGGCGTGCAGGTGATGTTGCCAAGAATCATAATGGCAAGGCACAATTTTTAATTGGAGGAAAACTGGCATGCTATGATCAATTGGAGGCTTACAAGACACATCAACAAGTAGTTTCCTTCATCCGGGGCAGTGTTGACACGAATTATACCTCGAAAGCCGTTGCTAGGAAACTCTTGCAAAGAAGAGATCTTTAAGGATAAACATTTGGAAGTTTATAAAGTTGCGCAGGTTTGAAAAATTTTGCTTGAGCGATTGTATTGGTGAGCTGAAAGTATCACATTATTCTTGGATATCAAATATTGGATTATCTGATTGCTCTTGCTCTGCTCTAATGGAGAAAGAAATTTGGTTATCAAATGGATCTGAGGAGAAACTTCAGAATCTTCTACATTGTTGGATTAGTTGGATATTTTCTGATATTGTGATACCATTAGTCCAGGCATACTTTTATGTTACAGAAAGGGAATCAAGGCGATATGATGTTTTCTATTATCCAAAGAGAGTTTGGAGAGACTTAACTAGTACTGCTATTGCTTCCCTAAACAGACAAAACTTCAGGATTTTGCGTGGTAAATCCAGGAAAGAAGTAAGGCGGTCATGCCGTTCTTCAAGAGTGAGGTTCGTTCCAAAAGCAAAAGATATGAGACCATTAGTAAATCTCAGAGCTCGATCAAAAGATGTCAACCTCAATAATTGTCACCTGATTATAAAAAAATTAATGGATGAGAATCCAGACAAGTTTGGTTCTTCTGTTTTTGATTACAATAATGTGCATAAAAATCGGGCGCTTTATTTCTTCAAGAAGAAGTCACCAAGGAAAAGTTCAAGATATATATTGTTGTTGCCGATGTATCAAAGGCATTCGATTGTTTATCTCATGATATGTTACGGAAAGTTGTGGATGATGCCTTGAAATGTGATGAATATGTTCTGAGGAAATGCAAAAAGGTAGTTTACAACTGGTCTAGGAATGCCCACTACCGTTTTGATTCAAATGTTTCTATCAGCAAAGGTGATAATACATGTGATTTCTCAATTCAGTTATCATCAAGGGGTGGCATTTTAGTTGACCAGGTATCATAATCCATTTCAAATTTCTGTGCACGTTCTGACTATGGAACATACTGTGCTACATATAGCAATTAACAAATCTTTATGCAACCTTTTCATCCGAAACTAAAATGGAATTATAATATTGCTGCCCTTGCTGTTTCTATCTTTCTATTCGTTCTTATAACTGAATGGAATTATAATATTCATGCAAAATTTTGAAATGGAATTATAAATTTCATGCCCTTATCAAGTTTTTCTATTCATTCTTATCTGAGTAGAATTCCAGAAATAAATGCAGGTCATCAACTCATCATCACCCAAGAAAGCACAAATTATTAAAAGTGAAGGGAAAATAGGATACCTTTTGGGCCCTATGTTAGCTTAGACTGCTTAGTGATGATTGGCTTGCTGCAAACATGTTCCTAAAAATTAGAAGGAAGGTCTTCATGTAAAATATAGTGGAATATCTCTAAGGAATTAGCTATGGATAGGAGCGCTTGGAGACTAGCAATCAATGTGCCTGAACCGTGACCTTTATTTTCTTTCCCTGTTTAACCCTTACTCTATCTTTTGTCTTGTGCCCTTTTTTTGTGTCTCTTTTATACTTGTTTCCTATGGGTTTCATCTCTAGCCTACCCCAACTAGCTTATGACAAAAGGCTAAGTAGTTGTTGTTGTAGTTGTTGTCTTCATGTAAAATATGTTTGTTTGCATTAATTAGTTTTGTCCATGTAAAACAGGCATCTGTCCATTCACTTTAGTACCTTCGTCCCAGCTCATCTCGTAGGCAAAACTTGAGCTTCCCTCACCATCCAGGCTGACTTGATGCACTGCATGATGCATGGACCCATATGTCATACTCCTAGAACCTTGACTCGGTACAGGCATCCAAACAAGATTTCACCCCATACAGGGACCTATGGCGGGAACAACCAAACACAATCATCCGTATGTGATAGTCCTCGCTAATTTGGGCCTCCTTTGACCGCCTTGCCATCCCAAAAATCGTGGCATTCACCGCAACCAATCAGCCCCATAGTGATCCCGTGACACTTGTTCATGCTTTAGTTGTGTCTTTGCTTGACAATTTGTTCACTAACTATAGTTCGAAGTTTTATAATCAACTCACAATCAACACAATATCAAATAACCTTTTCTCTATCGAAAATCAGGGAAAATTTTGCAAGATACGGAAGAAACAAATTCAGTCTATCCTTTCCGAGCAAGTGGAGTGCAATGTTTTGAAGATTGGGCAAAACTTCTACTCACAAGAAGTTGGCATCATTCAAGGAAACAAGTTATCTCCCAAACTTTGTTCCTCGTACTTTGGTCACCTTGAAAATTACGTTGCTATTGAAATCTCTTCATGATAGCAAGATTGATTCGAAAAAGGACGTTTTAACACCTAAAAGTTTATTAATGAGGTTCATTGATGATTTCGTATTCATATCTTTCTCCAAGGAGCATGCTCTAAATTTTTTCAAAGGGATGATGAGAAGTGGGTTTGTCGACTACAATTGCTACATGAATGACAGCAAATATGGTTTCAACTTCGAGGTTGGAAATAATGAGTACCGTTGTAATAGGATCTACCGGGCTGATGATGGATTCTCTTTCATACCATGGAGTGGTTTGCTAATAAATTGTGAAACTTTGGAAATTCAAGCTGATTATCCAAGGTATGCCTATTGGTATCGTTTATTTGGTGAATTCAATACATTAATAATGAGATATGGAGATGAAATGGTCCATCTAGTTTGTGTCAAGATACTCACCGTGTAGTTGTGGACTATGGGTCGTTGCCTTGCCTCTAATGAATATCAACTTAAAACAGTTTGGTTGTTGCCATATTTTTACGTTGAAATCGTGGCATTCCTTGACTTGTGATTTTCGTAGACCTTTGAATTCAAATACCAACATAAAGCCTCTTCGCAAAAAAAAAAAACCCTTAACTTTTGACACACCGCAACACCCCCCCCCCCCCCACCCCCAACCCCTCATAGTCCTCTTAACTTTTTACAAAGGACCAGTTGATGATTAACCGTATTTTGCCTATTCCTTTTTTTTTTCGGTTTAGAACACAAGCGGTCTACCCATAATATCTTTGGACAGCCAAAGATGAAACAAGTGTTTTTGACAACCGATTTTTCAGAATATTGTGTTGATAAAAAAGTAAAGGTGCCAAACTATTGTATTGTTCAACTTGCATATATTATATTTTGGAACTTGCACACAAGTAAAATTCCTTGAACATCTAATGTTCCGAAATTTAGCCGCTCAAATCATAAAACATTGTGTAGATTGGGGTAGTGTTAGCGTAAGATCTAGGCAGTTCATATAATGTGACCCGGGTTCCTGGTTAGAGATGGCAACATGGTTTTCCCCTCGCCTGAATTGCCTCCCATCCATCCCCTCGTCCTCGCGAGGCAAAAAAATTTCCCCATCCCCTCGTTCCCACGCCTTCTTCCCATCCCCGTCCCCTTTGGTCAAGGAATCTTGGTCATTTTTCTTAACCTTTTGCCTTTATAACTGAAACTAGTTTCTTTCCATTAAATCATAATTATATTTCTTACTACTTCCTAATTTTGTTCCTGGTCATTTTGTTCTCTTTGATAAAGTATCAGAACCTAATTTTGTCTACCAAACTGTGTTAAAGTAATGGAGTTCTTTTTAAAACAGGTATCTGGACATCCTTATTTGCTCCACCATCATTTGTGAAGACACTCTCTTCAAAAAAGGACCTTGAGAGCAAGCTACGTCATTACATGCGTCCCAAAGTGTCATCCCATTTTCTTTGATTCCACAATCAATTCACCGTGCAGCACGATAAGACTGAATATTTATCAAGCTTTCCTCTTATGTGCAATGAAGTTTCATTGCTATTTCCGGAGCATGCCTGATGCCAACATTGGGAAACTGGAGCTATCTTGATATAATTAAGAGAACTTTCGGGTACCAAATTATCTTCGTTTCTTTTTATAGTAATGTGTAAATTGTGCTAGATTTTATTATTTTCTTCACTATATTCATTAACAAAGATTCAGTATCAAATGTATTTGAAGTTACTACTGTCTTTCCTCATGATTTCAATTTTTTGGTGAAGCGGTATATGCATAGCCTCATCGCCAAAGGCGGATCCACGACGTGGAGCTGCAGTACAATGTGCACCCAGTTCTAAAGCTTAGGCGAAAGGAAACAATGTGGCTTGGCCTATCAGTACCTTCGAGTGCTTCAGAAGAAGCAATCACGTTACAAGGATTTGTTGGCGTTGCTGAGAAAGGAAATTCAGAGGTGTGGCCATCTGGACCATCACAATGATGGTTTGCGATATGCTGTGGATGACTCTCACTTTCGTCAATGTTCTGGAAATTTAAGTTTTAGAAAGAAACTTAAATTTAAGTTTTAGAAAGAAACTTAAAACAGCAATATTCCCCAGTTTCTTTCTAAAACTTAAACTATAGTCTAATGACAGACGAGTGGCATCGAGCATGGCTAACTTTTGTTTGATATAATCCCTCCATTTCACAATTATAATCTATGGTTTCTATTTTTTTTTTTTTTAATAGGGAGTATAAGATTTTTGAATGCAAAATGGGAAAGGAAAAGGCCAATATAGGCAGAGCTCTTAGGATTCGTTTGTTGCATTTGTTAGTCTGTATACAGCCTTGTACAGTGCAGCTAATCTGTGCTTGGTTGTATGTATATATGCTCTTATATTGGCATGCATAGTGCTTAAGTTAGGCCAAATGCTGTACTACATAATGCTCTAGAATCAACCAGATTAGGAATTGGAATAGATGACTAGGCGTAGCTGATGAAGCACCAGATGATTCCTCCCAATAATTTTAGTGTTCTCTAGGATGTTCATTGTCCGATTCATTCTAGAATTAGATGAAGTTGGTGTGGTCCAATAGGAAGCCCAACCCCAAGAAGCACCAAGACAACCAGCACCAAAAGATCAAAGGGTTATTGCTGATGTCAGCGTTTTGATAGTTAAATGAGATCTATTCCTTCCGTCTCATTGAGTTTGTCACCCCGATTCCGTGCCATCTTTTTTTTCAATGCTTCGCCTTATTCAAATTTTTTGTATAAATATAATTTATTTTGTTATGACTTATTTTATCAATAAAGATACTTGAATATTGATTAATTTATTTTATAATTTGTATAAATATTTTGAATAAGACGGATGGTCAAATATGAAATTTAAAAGTCAAAAACGACGAACTCCATGGGGACATAGGGAGTACGCATTATGCATGGTCCTTATCAATTTCACGTGGGCACACATCCTGCTTTTTTTCGTAAAAAAAACACATACTGCTTTTGGTCCAAAGAAATAATCCATGCAGGTTCCAATCTCACTGGTTCAATGCTTTTCCTTATTTAGAATATTCACTTGCAAAAGATGCAGCGCCTTTTGTTTTCCTTTCACCACAAACCGGTTGGATTGGGTCGGTTGCGACACGTCACCAACGGTCTTCGGGTGAGGAAGGCGGCGTAGGGGGCGGCGGTGTCGGCGGCCGCGGCGCCCCGGCGGCGGCGGCGGCGGCGTGGCGTGGGGCAGGGCAGCGCCGGCGATGGCGGGGCGGTGGTGGCCGCCTGGGCGGCGTGATGACGGCGTGACGACAAAGGGCGGCGACGCTGGTGACGGCGGCGCACGCGCGCGAGGGAGGGAGAGAGAGAGAGAGCCTAGGGCTGGAGAGCTGAAGCTGTTGGGTGTTGTCCCTTTATTTTTTTCTTGATCCAACCGATTACATCTTCCTTGTATTTATAGTCCCGGGAAGACTTGCATGAAAAGTAGATCTCTCTTTTATTTCCTAATCTATTTCTACCTTATCCCTAAATAATATTACTTAATGAGAAAGCAACGACGCGATGACGGCAGGTGGCGGGCGGGCGGCGGCAGCCGGGTGGCGCCTTGCGCTACCTCCCCGGCCCCGGCTCTTTGGGCTGGCCTTTTAGGATTGTGACAAGCCCTTTTGGGTCCCCTCTTTTTTCGGCACATGACACTTTCTTTCTATTTTCAAAGAAGCCATCTGGATAGGCAGAGTCAGATAGGGAAAGGATCCAAAAATTGGGAAAAAGTGAATGATGGTGCTAATTGTTCATTCTAGGTTCACATGGGAAATAATAGTAAATCTGCTTATAATTACAATATGAAGCGTTATGATAATTTGAAGAATACATGATGAAACCATATTGAGCATGTGGTGCAGAAACAAACAAAGATATCAAGAAGAATAGGTTGTGTCTTGGAACGTCTATTGATGCAGTTCAATGGTTAGCATTTCAAGCTTGCTCTTTTCGAGGATCTGATGAATCAACTACTTCAAAGAACCAAGGTAATTTTCATGAAATGGTGAAACTTCTAGCTTCATACAACTAAGATGTCAATGCAGTTGGCCAGTCGCGCTAGATAATGCTCCACTAAATGCCAACTATAAAGAGGGAAGGCTGCTGGTGCTGTTAGATTGATGATGCCACTCCACTTTGTATTTATTTTATTTTACGTTTGGTAAAACAGTTCTTTGCAGAAAGTTACAACATGAATATCAAGATATTGTAAATGCTATGGATGATGTGGCCACCACAGGAAGATTGATTCAGAATTTAAGAGGTCATGGTTGGAGCCAACTTCTTGGTGAAGCGAGAGCGACACCTTTTTGTAGTAAACAAGGCACTACTGTTCCAGATATGAATGGGTACTATGCTGATTTTATTCAGTCACGTTCTAGTAGTGAGACAACAGTTGAGCATCACTACCGATATGGTGTTTCCATAGTTGCCATTAATCAACAAATCCAAGAGCTATATTCTAGGTTCAGTGAACAAGCAACAAGCTGCTAATTTTGTGTACGCACTAGTTTAGACAAGATTGGTGACGTGTGTTCTTGAGGAGCTTCAAAGCTTTATCCTGCTCAAAGCAAGAAAGAATTAAATTGAGATGTCAATTTCAACATTATTGAGCTTGATGTGCGTACCAATCCTGCTGACGTTTCGAAGCGAGAAAGAATTAAGTTGAGATGTCAATCACAACATTACAAAGCTTGATGTGCCTACCAATGCAAAGTTTGGGAATTTAGGAAGTGTACATCATTTTTTTTTTCCCACTTTCGGGTAAACCCATTTCCATTAAAGATAACGGAAATACAAGCGTTTGAGATTGTTCAGAAATGAAAACTGCGAACCGAGGCATATCAGCCTAAACTTACTTCACCTCAACAGACCTGAGGTTCTACTTAGTTTGCTGCTCAACCTGGAGCTTTAGAACAAACATACCACTGAACAAGCAAAAGTGCACTTAAACCGACACCGGACTGAAAGCGGATAACAGCATGAACTAAACGACCGAATTACACATCAAGATTGACTCAAGATATTGCTTCCTAGAGAACTGTCACCGGAAGGACAGCCGTCATTGGTCTTCACTTCCTTCGCCCTTCCGTCTTCCTCTCGAGGGTTTTCTTGGTCGATGCACGGGGTTTTGTAGTAGTAGATGGTCGATCTGTCTTGATGTCTGTCGTGCCGGGACCTCCTTTGCAATTCTCGCATTGTGTTAGCCCGATCCACCCAAAGATCCTTATCATTTTCAGCATATAAGCCCGACCGTAGATCATGTATGAATGAGCATGACAAAATATCTCAATTGGATTATTCAACAAGTGTTTGTCATTAGATCATGTATGAATGAGCATGACAGAATATCTCAATTGGATTATTCAACAAGTGTTTGTCAAAAGAAAATATGGCTATCTCATTCAATTTGCCACAGAAAAATTTTAATCTTTTTTGGTATTTTGCTTTCAAGATTATTTTGTTATTATTCCCGTAACTAGCAATAGTAAGGGCATCATACACAGATTTGACAAAGGAAATTTCCTTTTTTTGACAACTTCCAAAAGATCTCATCAGGTGCACTATTAAAAAGAAACAAAGATATATCATGCAAAATTGTATGCCAATTATCTCTGAGTTTTCCAAAAAGCCATCTCCTAAAAGTGATCTATGGCCCATTTCTCAACTCCTAGACAGTAAGATTCTTATTAGTCAACAAACAGTCCACATAAGGGTTTATCATATAACCAAGAATCCATCCAAAAACTTGTAGCATTTCCTTTGTTAATTTTCACTTTTCTACCATATAGATAAATGTCTTTAACTTTGAAAAGATCAGTCCACATTGGAGAGTCATTGAGTCATAAATTGACTTATCTTTCATGTATTTGAATTTCACAATTGTTTGCCAAAGGCCCTCTTCTTTCTCTAATTTCCACCACCATTTTGTCAAAAGGCTAAGATTGACTTTCCTAATATCTTTAATACCTAAACCACCTTTGTTTTTACTTTTACAAATATATTCCACCACCATTTTGTCAAAAGGCCCTCTTCTTTCTCTAATTTCCACCACTATTTTGTCAAAAGTGTACGTCATATTTGTTGACCAAAAAAAAACGCAGGGCTATAATATTATGTGCTCGTTTTGCTGGTTCCGCCACTGGCTGGCCGGGTCACGGAATGCAATCTGAGCCGCATATGGTATCTACCTTGCCCAGGTGGTCGATGTAGAGTGGAACAGTAGAATCTACTTTTTTTTGTCTGCACGAGAATGAGACCAATCTCTGACTCTCTGCGTGGACGTGGAAGCAGAGCGAGCAGGCGGCACGAGAATGCAGACGAGAGGATGCACCAGAGCATCCATCTCGGAGTGTTGGTGCTGGGGATGGTGCCACGGAACACGCAGAGGCACACGACAGAGGTAGGTGCCACGGGTGGTCCGTGTTGGTCCTCATCGCTGCTCACGGCATTTCTTTTTCCGGTGCTTTCATTGCTCATTCGCTGGAGCAACAGCCATAACAAGACTGAGGATGGACAGTGAAGATGTTGCAAGGGATAGAACTAGAGATTAACTTTTTCCCCTACAACGCACTCATAACCAAATCTGTCATAGCATGGGCAACTTTGTTACAATCACGCCCGTGAACACAAAATCAAAAAAAAGAAAAAGAAAAATCGAAGCCTTTAAATCATTCACTAGGCTGCCCTCCGCCATCTGCTATGTTTGATTGAACTTATCAAACCAGCTTATGAATTTTGGTATAGTGTTTTTCTCTCAAAAAAAAATAGTATAAAGAACTTGCTTCACCGATAATGCATCGGTTCCCGGTATCAGTCTCCCCACGTCAGAATTCAAAGGCTGTTTGGACCCCGGCCATGTAGGGACGCTACTAGTTCAGCACGGAACGCACCGAACATGTAGTCAAGCTACCCTTTCCCTCACAAAAAAAATGTAGTCAAGCTACCCCCTGCCGGCGAGCACAGCATCATCACCATGATCTTAGTAAAGAAACCCCAGCTGCATGAAGCTGTCTCCTCTTTAAATGATGCATCACAATTCAACTTTAGCATTCCTTCTGTTGTCAAAAAAAAAAAAAACAACAACAACAACTTTAGCATTCCTTCTGGTGGTCTATCCCACCGTCTTCTAAGAGCATCCTCAATGGTAATACCTAGCTGGTGTGGAGGTGAAAAATAATATCAAATACTATTTTATATTATTGGACCCATGCTCTCATATATTTTTAGGCTACGTAAAATAGTCAGCTATTTATATGTAGCCAGTGATTACTCTCTCTTCTACTTTTTTCTTACCACGTCACCTATAGATAGCCAAATAGCTAACCATTGCGGACACCCTAACCTTCAGACGAAACTGTTTTTCAATGATTTGATAACTCCTTTTGTCGGCATGACAAACTGGTGTGGGGGCCTTTCCCGTGAGCTGCTCCTCACGAGAAAGCATTTTTCCCGTGCGTTTTCTCTTTCCCGTGATCTTGTTGTGTCGCTCACGGAAAATGGCCTCCTTTCCCGTGAACGGCTGACGGGAAATCAGCAGAATCCGGTAGTGTTAGAAGAGAAGAGGAGCTGAAGAATGCACGTGAGAGTTCTAACTAAAATTGTGTTTTCTAAAGATTTTATTGCAATTCTTCGGATTCTCAAACAAATCCATAGCAATAGAATTTTTAAAAATTTAAAAAAGTTCATAAATAGTAAATTAAGTAATGAAACATAGAGAAATGATAAAAATGCAACCTTATCTATCTATCCTTCTTTCTTTTTGCTTCACATACTAAAAAAAGAATTCAAAAGATCAAAACTTTCATCATTTCACAGGAAAGCATCCATCTGCAGGTGTTGGGATGGTGCCACGGAACAAGCACGGGCTGGAACAGGCGCAGGACAGGACAGGGGTAGGTGCCACGGGTGGTCCGCGTTCGTCCTCGTCGCTCCTGCCTTTTTATTTTTGATTTCGGGTCAGCTAACACCGCGCGCGATGCCACAACAACTGAAGAATTTTTTTCTCATCACGTGTGAATGCATGAACTAAAGAATTGAGTTTTTAGATTTCACATAAACAAAGGATGCCTTGGGATAGTTCACATGCACCAGCATGCCTTGGGATAGCTCCATCGTGTAGCGATAGGCACATGGTGACCAGTAGGAAAAGTAGATGTCGACCATAGCGTCGATGTAACAGGCTAACAACGCATCTTAAAGTTGATGCAGCCACGAGCATGAAGGACGATTAACACACATCACGTCCCTAACAAGGCCCATGCGTAGGGCTGTTAATCAGATATTGGCGTTGATCCGTCCATGATGGAGACGTATGGCCTGAAAGCTGCAGATGCATGGTCATCGATCACTGAGAGCAGTGGGCTTTTCAAGCAACTAGAAATGAGTATAGTGGGAAGGGCCATGCTAATAGGATCATCATTAGATTGATGATATGTTTGAGGATGTACGACCTTGTCGTCGGTCAAGACCCAGATAACATAGAGCCCCTTAGGGAGTTGTTCCTGAAGCAGCGCGAGGTCGGTGCCGCCAAAGACCTCGGGGGCTTCATCCCCCGGCCAAGACCCAAGCAACTTGGGGTCTTCATCTCTTTGGGGTTGGGGATTCCTTGAGCTTATTGAGAATCTATTGTCATACCCATTATACTGAAATGTTTTCTCTCTTATTATAAAAACACGCAAAGCTTTTACGTGATTGAGAGAGAAGAAAAGATGATTTGTTTCAGGAGAGGCAAAGTTGAGAGGCCAGTGTTCTTGAGGACATATGTGATGCAAATTGGAGGTAGTGATTTGTTGGGCGGTGATGGAACTGGATACCATAATTCCTTCTCTCCCTCCTTTTCTTTCTAAGATCAAAGGGACACCCCTCTTGAGAGGTTTCTTGATGTCGAGTTTTACTTTGATACAGAGGAACTCCCTCACTGCTGATCCTTCTCTCTTGTCCCTCTCCATGAAAGCTTCTACTTCATCTCCACTTGCCTAACCATACCATTTATTAATCATGCCCATGGGCATATATCCTAATCTTGATAGGGATGAAGAAAAAAAAACACATCTCCTCTCCTCAACCATCTTCTTCCCATCAAAGCCCACTATCACAACTAGATCTCGGAACATCCACGGATCCTCCTCAAGTGTTCATTTTCCCTAAGGCTCACGACAAGGTGAAGACAAAATGGTTGTTGCCAAGATCCTTGCATTCGATGTCGTCTTGAGGGAACAAGATCTAGCGAAGGACTGACTCCAACACCTCAGTGTTTATTGCCCTCTCTGTTAGCACCTTGCCCACCGCAAACTCCCCCCCACCTTAATTCCCTTCATGTACTCCTCCAATAGCCTCAAGTTCTCCATCAAGCCCTCCACCTTGTATGTTAAAGCAGGAGTGCCCTGCTAGCTAACACCACAAACAAAACACATGAGATCCTGGTCGATGGCACTACTAAAGGAGAGCTAGCACAATTAGGGTTTAGTCTCCAAAGCGGAGGTTTAACGTGGACACGAGTGTGGAATAGAACGTATACTCTAATCCATATTTGAACTATCTAGACTGGCAGGAAGGAACATCTAGGAAGAAACGTGGAACCCTAACCATGTGTTTGATTGGAAGGGGGGCACAATAAGGACGAGATGGGATTTCACAAATTGTCCTAGTGTTTGGTTCAGAGATAGGACTGAGCCATCCATCCAAAAAGTGAGGCACATGCTCATCCCATGGCGATGTCGTTTGTGTTCGTCTACCTGCCTTCCTCTTCCGTCTGGCACCATCGCGGAACGTAGCCGGAGCGGGGCGCTGGCCTTGGACAAGGTTGTTGCTGCACGCCAGACGAAAGACGAGGGTGGGCTGCCTGGGCCATGGCCCCGGTGTGGGTGAGCTCGCGCGGAGCAGGCTCCGCTGATGAGTATGACATGCGGGCCCCTCCTAACAAGTGTTGTAACTGATCACAAGCGACATTCGACGGCGTGTATTTCTCCACTATTACTCAATTCAACCAAACACAAAACTGGGATTACTCCATCCCACCCGCCATTCCAATCCAAAAATCTAGAACGGCCATTCCATCTCACTCATCCTCAAACCCTAAACCTTAAATCGGCACAGGAGGGCCGCCAGCCACGCGCGAGAGACTGTTTTCTTGGCAGCCGCCGGTACTCCCCTCCAGGCTTTTGGGTGAGAGTACGGGCCACGGGTGGTGGTCCGCGCTACTCGTCGCTCCTGCCATTTTGGCTGGCTGGGTGGACCTGCCTTCTGTCCGGTGGACCTTGGACATTATTGGCGAATTGCGACGCTAATACATAGATTTGCAGCGATTGATGATGGTGATGGGCGTTGGACATTATTTCCTCCTCGCGCGAAATTAATGGACGGTTCGATCCATTCGTACCCTAGTGCACTTGCACTTGTGCATTGGCTTACGTAGGCCTTGTGCCGTGCCGGCCACCTGAGAACTATACAAGCACAGCACAGCGTAACGTAACTAACCAGCCACACCACACCCACCACACCCACACCTATACGAGACGAGTGCAGAGCAGAGCCGAGATAACAATGGAAGCAGCAGCAGCTGCTGCTGCAGCTGCCAGCGGCGGCGGCGGCCTGGCCCTGCTACCCGGCGCCCTCCTCCTCCTGGCGCTCACCACCTTCGTCATCTCCAGATGGAGCAACCGCAACCGCAGGCTGCCCCCGGGCCCGATGGCGCTCCCGCTCATCGGCCACCTGCACCTCATCCGCCCGCCGCCGCACAGGGCGTTCGACCGCATCCTGGCGCGGTACGGTCCCCTCGTATACCTCCGCCTCGGCCCCTCCACGCACTGCGTCGTCGCGGGCACCGCCGACGCCGCGCGGGACCTGCTCAAGTACGAGGCCAGCATCCCGGAGCGGCCGCTGACGGCCGTGACGCGCCACCTCGCCTACGACGACGCCGGCTTCGCGTTCGCGCCCTACGGCCCGCACTGGCGCTTCATGAAGCGCCTCTGCATGTCGGAGCTCCTGGGCCCGCGGACCGTCGACCAGCTCCGACCCGTGCGGGAGGCCGAGCTGGCGGCCGTGCTGGCGGCGGCGCGCGCAGGGCCGCCGACAAGGGCGAGCCCATCGACGTCAGCCGACACCTCATCAGCATGGCCAACAACGCCATCATGCGCATGGTGGCTAGCGCGCTGCCGGGCCACATGACGGAGGCCGCCAGGGACTGCGCCAAGCACGTCGCCGAGCTCGTCGGCGCCTTCAACGTCGAGGACTACGTCGGGCTCTGCCGCGGCTGGGACCTGCAGGGGCTCACGCGCCGGACACGCGAGGTGCGGGACAAGTTCGACGCGCTGCTGGAGGTCATGATCACCGGCAAGGAGGAGAACCGGAGACGGGCCCGGCAGGGGCAGGGGCAGGGGCAGAGCACCACCACCAAGGACCTGCTGGACATCCTGATGGACGCGGCGGAGGACGTGAACGCCGAGGTGAAGCTGACCCGGGAGAACATCAAGGCGTTCGTGCTGGACATCTTCACGGCGGGCTCCGACACCACGGCGACCAGCGTGGAGTGGGCGCTGGCGCTGCTCATCAACCACCCGGACTGCATGGCCAAGCTGCGCGCGGAGCTGGACGCCGTGGTGGGCACGTCGCGGCTGGTCGGCGAGCACGACGTGGCGCGCCTGCCCTACCTGCAGGCCGTCTTCAAGGAGACGCTGCGCCTGCAGCCCCCGCGGTGTTCGCGCAGCGGGAGACCATCGAGCCCGTGCACGTCCGGGGCTACGTCATCCCGCCCAAGACCTCCGTCTTCTTCAACATCTTCTCCATCGGGCGCGACCCCGGGTGGTGGGAGGAGCCCCTCCAGTTCCGGCCCGACCGCTTCATGCCGGGCGGCGCCGGCGCCGGCGTCGAGCCCAAGGGCCAGCACATGCAGCTCATGCCGTTCGGGAGCGGCCGCCGCGCGTGCCCCGGCATGGGCCTGGCCATGCAGGCCGTGCCGGCGTTCCTGGCCGCGCTCGTGCAGTGCTTCGAGTGGGAGGTGCCCGTCCCGCCGGGCATGTCCAAGGCGCCGCCGCTGGACATGGAGGAGGAAGCGGCGCTCGTCACCGCCCGGAAGAACCACCTCGTCCTCATCCCCACGCCGCGCCTCAATCCGCTGCCGGAAAGAGCTAGCCAGTAGCCGCAGCTCCGTCGTGTCGTCGAACACCACCGACACCCGCGGGTCCATGCAACTCCAGACCTCTGTCGCTTTCTCCACGCGGCGCAAGACTCCGGCCCTCTTTTTGGCACGGCTCCGATATGTGTTTCGACCGCCTTTATTACCACTCAATCTGTGTGTTTTACTTGCAAACCTGCTTTTCTACTCTGCAGCACATTTCTGTTCCTGTTTATGTACTATGTTTCGCCTTTATTACCACTCAATCGGTTTTGTACTCTGTTGATACATCCGGCCAGTACTATTATCGTCCTGTTTAGTTCACGAAAAATAAAGCCAAAAATACTAAAATATTTATATATAGAGCATTAAATTAAATAGTAAACAAAAAATCTTATTATACAGTTTCGTTTGAAAAATACGAAGACAAATCTTTTAAAATTTCTAATTAGTTCGATGATATGACAATAATTAATAAATAAAAAAAAAAATTTCTACAATAACCTAACACAAAACATTTCACTATCTAAACACCCCTACTAGGAAAAAAAAGAAGATATAGTTCGGCAAATTCAACACTAATTCCTGCAAGTACATAAGGATCGGATCACCCATGGAAATGGGACCAAACACAAACAAACGTTGGCCAAATAGGACTGTGCATTACTTTTGTGTTGTTGTGCACGGATGGACATAATCGATCGTCGTCTTTTTTCAAACAATTTCCAGGAACAGATTTTGGGTGTTCAGGCAAAAGACGATGCATGTTCGCTTGAGCTTAGCAGCCAGAATTAATCATACTTTTCAGTCGTCGAAAATCATACTTTTCAGTTGTCGAACAATATTCGGTCATACTTTTCAGTTCTAGAAAAATCATGAAACAATTTTTTTCTCCCACAAAAATCAGTCGAAACAATGTTTTTTTTTACAGCCGTAGAAACCATATATAAGAATAAGCATTCATTACTGAATATAAATAATTAATTAGTGATGGTGACTACTGTTTACGGGGACCTCCCTCTCCCACGTCTCACGGGAGGCTAGTGGTTGCAGCGCCTACGGGGACCTCCGACAGAGGCGCCGGTGCACGGGTGTGGACGGGGATGGGACCATCAGGCCCATTTGGCCGGGGAGGTGACGCGGATCTATTTTTTTTTAAAAAAAACTGGAGCATACGGAGAGTACAGTAGGACGGCTTGGCGTGCAGCAGCAGCAGCAAAAGGTCTCCAAGACGCCATACACTGAGCGACAAGCACATCATTCGACGCGATAAAGGCACGTAGGACCTGAAGCAGTAGATGGTCTGTCTCGACTCTTGAGAGGTCCTCCGCGTGGATACATCTTGGCGCCAGCAAAACCGGCAAGATAAATGAGAACGAAAAAATGCCTAGTCTAGTCCATCAGACCATGGCTAAACCAACCGAGCTAGAGTCGATGTAATTGTTATAAACTACAGTTAAAGATGGACAAAAAAAAAGTGGTACCAAGATGGATACATTTAAATGTTTGTCTCTAGAGAACCGTGTTTTCTCTCACAAACACGCGCTCGATATGGGAGGATGAGTAGGACCTCGAGCTCGAGATGGTCGGATCCTCGACTCTTGAGAGGTCCTCGCGTGGTCGCCAAGCATCTTGGCGGCAAAAAAACCGCAAGATATGTAAACCGTAACGGTCGGGTTCGAAATCCATCACCAAAACCAAAACCCGAAACCCGAAACCAAAAACCGCAATTCGGGTGGAAATCCATCAAAAACCAAACCCGGTTTTAATGGATAAAAATTATCATAATTTATATTATACCCATAGATATATATACACATATTCACATGTATAAACAAGATATGTTAAATAATAAATATTTTCATGAGTCAACTTTGAATAAATTTAATAATCTAAGTAAATAAGTTATTATTAAAATATTATAAAACATGAGTTTTAATTCAAATGATTTATTTTGTATCCATTGGATATCCACGGGTGGAAAACTAAACCCTAAAACCGAATCCAAAACCGTGGGTGAAATTCCAAATCGAAAAAACCAAAACCAAAACCCTAGAACCGCGTTAAGATCTTTAAAGATATGAGAGGGAAAACCTAGTCTAGTCCATCAGACCATGGCTAATAATAGAGTCGAGTAATTGTTATAAACTAAGTAATAAGAGTCACAATAAAAAAATTAAGAGTCAAAATATGCAATAACTCTTCTTGTTGTTGAGTACAAAATTTTTCTTTATTATTATTTTTGTTTTCCTTCTTTTTTTTCTCTTTTCATATTTATTAGGACCCGTGCATCTCCAAGAGTTTTGCATTCATGTTTGGCATTTGTTTCTATTTTGCCAAAGATCATTAAAAATCACCCTCCAAGGGAGGCATTCAATCGTTTGGTCATTTGGGGTCAGCCAGTTGGCATTTGCATGCACATTGTAGACGATCTATCTCCACGAACAAACGACCAATAGAAAGCTTTCTCGATGAAACAAAATCCCTTCTCGATGGATGGATGGATGGCTGGCTGGCTTTGGCTTCCTAATTCTCAGCGGGTGGCATCCATTGTACCATAAGTTTTTCTCCCCCCCTCCTGCCATAAAACATAATTTTATTTCTCTGTGGATATAAACTTGGATAAAAGGCGATATGAGAGCTGCTGTGAAGATTGCATTAGACATGCGAAACCCGGTACGTCCATGACGTTTTTGACAACCGTTTACGGCATTTGTTTGTTGCTGTTGTTGTTTGTACACGTGCCTAAACAATAAATGGAATTTTGTCCCCTGATCTACAAATTCCTTCTCGATGGATGGATGGCTGGACCCCTCATTCTCAGCGGGTGGGGCATCCATTGTCCACAAACTCTTCATCAAGTCCTCCTGGCCTGGCTAATGTAATATAATGTGGATGTGGATATAAACTTGGATAAAAGGCGACATGAGAGCTGCTGCGAAGATTACAGAAGAAGTGCGAAACCCGGTACGTCCATGACGTATTATCACGACAACCGTCTACTACGGCACTTGTTTGTTGCTGTTGTTGTTTGTAAACGTGCCTACGACTGAATTTTTGTCCCCTGGTCTTGGGAGGAAGCTTTTAAGTGGACCAGGCAGGACCCTCAGCGTCAGCGTGGTGGTGCTCCTCCTCAAACACCACATACAATCATCAAGTCGTACTGGCATTGCTGGCTACCCGAAACAAACTACGCTATCATTTCTCCAGATTCTACGGATCGTCATGGGACCGCTCTCGATCTCGAGGCGTGTAGTAGGTATGGGAGGTACCGCGCGCAGCGCATGTTTTGTTAGACTCTACAGCGTTACTCGTGCTCGAAAGAATATAACTCTTCCCATGGCACCGAGCCCTCAGCTCAAAGGATAGCCACAACGTGGGCACCGATGCAGTCATGCCTACAGGCTGATGCCGGGCCTGGCCTACGGTAGCCCCATAGCGCGTCGTGGTTCGGTTCCTGCTCCAGATTGCTGTGCCGCCGCTGGTTGCCATCCTACCCATTTGCGCTGGGCGCCCCGTCGGCACCGATGATGGGCCGATTCGATGATGGGCGTATGGCCCAAAACTACATGAGGGTACTAAGTGTTATTGGGCCCTAGGCGCCTTAGGCCCAGATCCGCCTCAAATGTTAGGATCTTCAACCGACCAAAAAAAAAAAAATATAGAGTACTGATAATCGTCCATGAATAAAAATTTGGTTCCAAATAGTCCATGGAATATCACCAGTGTCCAATTGTACAGTATCCGGAAAATCAACAAGGGTCGATATATGCTTGCTTTGTTTGCTAAATGAATGTGCAATAATCTGATGAGTGAATACCGTTTTTCCCAACCAAAGACACCAACGAACAAGTTCACATGCTGGCAGAGTATATCCTAAGCACGTCTAATGTTTTGTACTCTCTTTATTCTAAATTATAAATCATTTTAAATTTTTATAAGACATATCTATATATATATGGTTTTATATATGATACGTCTCATATATGTATACTGTAGATCTATCATCTATCTAATAGATCTAGATAAGGCAGTAGTAGCTCAACCGAGAGCCAAGAGCATCGGCCAACTGTGCACCGGCGCCCCCAAGGGGAGAGAAAAAAAAAAAACCGTGTGCGCTGGCAGGTCGGCACAGGCTCCAGCTCCTTCGTCGTCCTGCACCGCGGAGGCTGCGAAAGAAACCACAACGCCCGGCGCGCAGCCGGCAGCGGCAGGAGGCCGGCCGGCCGTCGCGTGGCTCGTTCTACTGTACGCTTTATCCGGCGACGTTACTCACGAGGCCGGACAGCTGCAGCTGGGGGCTGGGGGCTGTCCTTATTTAAACCCTGACGCTACCTTGTGCTGCTCAAGGAGTGAATACTGTATACAAGTCAGTTAGTCAGTCGTCTCTACCTCATCCATCCACCTGACGAATTCTCCCTGATCTGATTCTTGAGGTGAGCCTGCCTAGTCTCCCTCTTCCCCTCCAATTTCCTCCCTTATTAGATGCTTCTTGCTCCTCCTGCACCTGGAAGTCTGTAACCATAGATCTGTGTATTTTTTGCTTGGGGTTTAGTGGGGGGGTTGAGGGGAGGGGATTCAGATTTAGTCTCCTGCCCATGATTGCTTCTCTCATTATAAAGCATCAATGGAGTAACCACAGCATTGCTTCTCTGGCCAATTGCAAATGTTTGTTTTATCATTGTCAGAGTGCAACAGAAGCAACGGAGAAAGAATAAATGTGCTGTAAGTTTTAGGACAATTCTATTGATATTGAGCAGGCTTGGAACTGGATGCCTTAGTTTTCCAGATCTGGGGAATTTGGCCGTTTTGGCCTACTATGCACTGCTATTTTCCTTCCACTGCCTTGGGACTCCAAAAAATTTAACTGGTGACCCAGAATTTCAGCAACATACCACCTATTTTGCCTTTGAAGATTTGTTGATCATATAGTATGTCAATTGGTATACCAACTACCGAGAAGAAACTCACCAAAGTATTTTCTGTTTTGTTATGCTCCAGGTTGATTTGGTGGTGTCAGCTCTTTTAGCTGCAACTGCAGCAAGCTGTGGTCATGGCATCGCTGAGTGCCGACCTTTTCTATGACATACTCAAGCGTCTCGATGCTGCAGCTCTGGCAAGAGCAGGCTGTGCCTGCGCTGATTTTCGTGCCATATCAAATGAAGAGGATCTGTGGGAAAATGCTTGCACATCGTTGTGGCCGTCGACGAGACGAGATGATGTTCGGAGCTTAATTGTTTCTGTTGGTGGATTCAGGAAGTTCTATGCAGATTGTTTCACCCTTATATTGAACAAGGATGTCCCTGTGGTTCAGACTAATGAAACTAATTTCTTGGCTGAAGAATGGGCTGAGTCTGACTACTACTACTACTATGATGACATGGATGAGCTTGAAAACTCATTGCCTTCAGACTTCGTATCTTTGATTGATGTATGGTACAAAGACCGTGCACTCTACTCAGAGGTCATATGGGGAATTCCCAATTCAGACAGTGCCAATGGATGGTTCTATAACTACCCGTTCCGGATAGACTTATTTCAACAATCAGCTGAAAACAATGAGAACAATAATGGAGAGGTATTCCTATCCACCATCAATGACTTACCATTGGTGCCCTCAATGGAGCAAGAAAGGAAAGACGGGAAGCTATGGAGGGAACTGAACGATGGCATAAAGTTGAGCTGGATCATTGTCAACCGAAAGATGAAGCGGGCAGTGAACCTGACGAGTTGGCACCCGTTGAGTGGGCAGAGGCACTGGCCAACTGATACTGATTTCGTTCTACGGTTTGGGTCTGTCCTTCCAGCAAAGGAGGTCCTGCCCTGCCAGGTAGCAGAATGCATTCTGTTGATGAAATTCCGTGTGACAAGCATGGGCAACGAGGAGGCTGGGGAACCTTCAACACTTGCGCTGACGGAACTGAGTATGCAGATCGAAGACATGGGTGGTGTTCATCTCAACGGGCGCTGCAGCCTCCTCCTTCTCAAGGAGGCGCTGAGCTGCCACCGGAGCAGGAATTATGATGAGGTGCTGGAGTCTTGCAATTTGTATCTGAAGGCACAGAGTGAGCTGAAAGAAGAGAAGATACGCAGTGAGTACCGGTTCGACACACTCTGTATTTTCAGTGGCATTACAATATTTGCTGCTATCTGCACCATGTGCTATAGAAAGTTTTAGAAGTTTTGACTTTCTAGATAAGGCTAGCTGCGGATTTAATAAATGTTGGTAGTGATGCACATGCTTGAGAGCTTGTAAACACAGCCTACTTATTATTGCTGCTTATTAGTTCTCCTTAGATATTTCATGGGGAAAATAATCTAATGTCCTCATATATGAAAGTGGAAAATAACTGCACCAAAAAAAAAAAAAAACTGCTAGCAAAATTCA
Source organism: Hyparrhenia diplandra (assembly GCA_015847255.1). NCBI lineage: Eukaryota > Viridiplantae > Streptophyta > Magnoliopsida > Poales > Poaceae > Hyparrhenia > Hyparrhenia diplandra. Next base: position 71,689 of record JADLZK010010466.1, on the reverse strand, counting down.
GTTATTTCTACTAGTAGAGTCTACTCGTGATTGATCCAGAAACTACAAGATCATAGTAACTGCAGCTCATCGATCATCTTCCTACATGATAATCCACACCACCATGATGGGAATAGGGCGTCAAACCCCTGCTGACCCGACTGACCTGACTTGTTGATCATCTTCCTAGTTGATAATCCCATGAGCACTGCTGCACTGCTCAGCGGTAAGCCGGTAAAGATGATTAAACCAGTAGAACACCGCCAGAACAATAGAAGCTGAAGTTTTATAACAAAAAATATGTTCCATACACCTTGGTGCCAATGCATCATTACTTACAAAAAATCTCACTAGTAATGCCGTTTGCACCAATTTGATTTTTAATAAAATGAAAAAGAAACACGTGGAAGGTCAACATCAAGAACGACCTCCGAATAATGGAGGGGCTAGGGGAATAATATGGCCCATGGACCTATATATAACGTGCCCAAACCATGTGCAGATAAAGAGTAGCCTATACAACTCACGGATAAAGCTGCTGGTGGTCATCCGTGGAATGAACATGATGAAAATGCTGGTGGTCATGTGGAGAAACAAAATAGGGGCTTTATTCGTAGCCAGTCGTGTTTCAGAAAAGATCGGCTTTCTTTTTCTGCAACTCTTGCTTCCACCTTGGCTGCTCGTAGAATTCCTCTCTGGTCATACCAAACACGGTCTCGAATTCACTGTCCACCAAATATGTCTGCACAAGCAAAATGAACTTATCCTTAGGAATCCATAAACATGAGGTGCAGTAAAGCAAAATGAACTTATCCTTTGGAATCCATAAACATGAGGTGCAGTAAATTCAGAAGAGACTGCCATCAGTTGCGATAGATATTCAAATGAGAAACAAAAATGATTAATAATTTTTTTTTAGTATAAACAAATTCACCAGTCCTCCTAAATTGCTCTAGATTTAAATAAAATGCACAAAAAAAAAATTCAGGTATACTCGGCCCTTTCACAAGGATATGAGGTAATAGAAGAGGGAGATCTTTTTTCAAGGATGCAGTGGGAATCACAAACCTCTCTGCGCTTGTAGTCTATCCCACTAACAGGGTCAGTGGACTTTGATATCAAGCGTTCATAGCTAAAGGTTGTCTGGCCTCCATTTTCGTTAGCAGTTTGTTCCTCTGAGACATCAGGCTCTGTTCGGACATCTTCATGTTCTGACTGATGAGGAGAAGCAGGAGCTAATTCAGTCTTCTCAGCATCTGCATCAAGTGAAGGTATCATCAACCTTTGCCATCAAGCTAAGGGGTAAAAACTTAACCACAGAATTCTCCTGGGTTCATCTTCATCTACTTCTTTTTGCAGTTACTAAGCGATCTATTCATTATTGATAAGTAAAATTCAAGTAAACACAGTTAACAAACTTAAACGCATCTCATATCCTTTTTTACTCTTCCAGAGCAAAACCAAAATAACACAATTTGACTACTACAAAAACAGAGTGATGCAACATGCCAGTGCTAAAAATATCCAATATTGTTTACCAGAATTACTACCATCACAGGAACAAATATCAGTGGGAGCTTAAACATGCTTCTAGTTTTGTCATCTTCCTAAAGAAAAAGTGAAACTTCAAATCAAATTTAGGCCGCAAGTCTAACATACTGTTGGAGACGACCTACCGTGAGATCCCTCTGCAGTCAAAACATTGGACAGTGCTGCAACAGCAGCGGCTCTTTGTTTCCCTTGGCCTGAATGAGATTGTGTGCTGGTGGGTTTTGACGATGTATTAAGGGAAGAGGATAAGGCAGCGATTGCTGAAGCACGTTGGGTATGCTCGCTGTCACCTGATGAGCTTGGGGGCCTCTCATCTGACTGAAAACCCATGGGATTTGGTGGTTAGCAGATAAGAAAAATCGGCAACGAAGTTATCAGTATTTTTGAAAAAGAGGGAAGGAAATCATTAGCAGTACCTGTTTTCCTTGCGACGATGGATTCAGTGCAGATGAAAGAGCTGCCAAGGCTGATGCCCTTTGAGTTGGCCCACCATCACCTGATGAGCTCTTATTGCCACCCTGGAAGCGGTTAAAAAGGCATGAAGCAGAAAAAAAAAGGACAAATAACATGTATCGCTTCTTGTAAATTGAATAGCAAACGTGGACTTACCTCTGAACGCATTCCAAAAAGAACTGAAAGTTTCTTCTCAAAAGAGTTTCCATGAATCTGTTTCAAGAATGACACGATCATCCTAAATTTTTCCTTAAGAACTTTGTGCCAGCCTTAGAACCTAGACTAGTGACAGGGGTTTCATTGACCCATGGACTTCAACGATTTAACCAGTATAAGTCAGGAGAAGTTGGCAAAGGCCTTTGACCAGTATAAGTCAGGAGAAGTTGGCAAAGGGCAATGGAAATTAGTTTGCAGTTTTCAGAAATTCGTCTACAACAAGGTTTCTGGGCAATGGAAAATTTGCAGTTTTCAGATGCTACCTTTCAAAATATCAGCTATCCCATATCCCAAAAATAGATAATAAATGGAACATAGTTAGAAGGAAAAGTTGAACTTGTAAAATACAAAAGTAAATATCTAACAGCATACCAGGGATCGGGTGTTATCCCAAGAGAAGTATGTCCTGAAGAAGCAAGGTTCATTCCCTTCATTGACTTTATAGAGAGGCACATCAGGAGAAATACCTTCAAAGGCCACTGCATGTTGTAGGTATTTCTGGGAGGGAAGCAATCGTTGCTTAGGAGTTGGACGATCGTGATCCAACCAAAAACAGAAAGGTTAACACTTAACACTGGGTACCTACCTGGCCAATGTCAAATGCTTTCTGTTTTTCTTTTGTATCCACACACTGACCCATCCAAACAAAAACCTCACCGTGTGTATCAAGTATCATCGTGTCTTCGGTCAACAAATCATCTTGTGAAAAATTGTAAATTTCAGTAACCTGCGTACAAGTGTGCCTTCAGATATATATATATATATTTATATAAACAAAAAACAAGTTTATTGGAATATGTCCAGTTTGGATCAAATCAATACAGAAACAAACCTCCAGCTTCCCTGATAAATGGTTGACAATGTTATCGCGATTGAAGCCAAAAAAAAAAAAAAAAAATAAAACATTAGTGTCACTATAAAGCATAAAAACAGAATGTGGTACGATTGAGAAACACTGTGAATAGAAGTTTGACTACTACTAACCATTCCTAAGAGAGAAGGTATACAGATGAGGCTCTCTAAGAACAACATCAGCTGCTGCTTTTTTTTACTTGTATAACTCTGCTTTCCACCAAGAGAAGACCAGAAAATAGAGCTCTCAGTACCCTCCTTGCAATGTTTGACAGCAACACCGGTCTGTAGGATTTGGAGGTACAGATAATTTAAGTGAGTAATAGTGGCCATGATAAGAAATGTCAATTACTTCCAATTTTATCAGAATCAAGTGCTGCCAAGGGAGGAGGATTCAGCAACCAGCATAGTTCTGTGTAGGGATGAAAACGACACAGATGTTTCCCGATATCCATATGCCCCAAAAGGGTCAAAAATTTATACAAATAGTCGGTGTTTGAATCCAAATTTTTAATATCCGACCATATCCAAGTCCGATTACTCAAAATTTTGATTTTTGATATGATACGAGACAAATATCAATATCAAAATTGGTTTCATTGTTCCATACCTTCAGAAATTCAGCAACTTTAGCAGCCCACTGTTGTTGTTCAAAAGAACTTGAATTTCCATTCCATAAAAACATCGAGTTTTTAGTTTGCAAAACAAAACAATCCGTGGAACTCAAGGATGCTGGGACCTAAAAAGTCAAATAGCAATTAGTTCAAGGGAGCAAAAGGTTGGACTAAGTTAATTACAGTGCAGTTTTTTATTAGCTATACAAACAAGGGTAACTTTTTTTTTTCTTGCATGTACTATTTAATTAAGTCTGCTGGCTTTTTTTTAAAAAAAAAAGAGGATGTTGGTATGCAGGCCATAATGAGAACATAGCATTAGTTCCATACTTTAAGCAAACTGATAGATTTTATATATAAGACTTGATATGCTATAAGAGCAAAGTTCTTGAGGTCAAGATTTAGTAAAGTCAACGCGAACCTAGAAAATTGCTATGGATGATAGGCATGACAGATATTTATGTGATGGATGATAGGCACTTTTAATAAGTATTATTGCCTACTGTTTCTCATTAACTTAAAATGTTCAGGGTGCTTATGTGAATGGAAGTCAATATATTTATAAGAACATGTAGAGGTAAGAAATACCGCATCAACTTGAAGTGTTTTGTTGTTATGGACTGCTGTTCCAGAAATTCGAATGAGAGCGACGCCATCAGCACAATAGGTTTCATCTTTCAGACCCTTCTCTTCTACAAATTTCTTATAACCAGAGCTAGTACCACCCTGCATGATTTGACAAAAACGTTCAGCTAATTTCTGGAGTAATGTTACAAAACATTTTTCACTTCTATAGAATACTCCAATATGAGTTCTTTGCAGACCAGCACACATTTAACATTAACTCGCTATACATGACATAATCACAGTGAGCATCATACCTTAAGAATAACCATTGGTTGGAAAAGAACAACAAATTGTGGTGGTTCTTTTCCTTGATAAATACGACCCTACAATAACAAAAATAACACACGAAACTCATCCAGAGAAAATATTTTATGCATAATAAAAAAATCTAAATGTGAAAACAGTACCAGGATAGGTCTTCCTTTCAAAGAATTCCAAGTTGTATTAGCTATTTGTAAAGCCGCCTCTTGATCTTCCTACGTTAAATAAACAAAGAGTAACTTCATATATATCACAGCACAGTTGCATGGGCACTGGGTCCACCATGAACCCTTGTACGGAGTATATGCTAAGTACATCAAGGGCTCATTTATTAATCACATGACACACGAATGTGAAAGGACAATCACTGTTTTAAACAAATGTGTGCAATAATAGCTTCTATGTGGTTGTTTGAAGAATTCAAGACAAATAGTTTTACAAAAAAAAAAAAAATAAATAAGAAGAAGAAGGCTTCATTTTTTTTTTTTTTTTTTTAGCATAGAAGAATGCTTCAGTTCACAATGTGACTATGACAAGCAAAATAATAAAAATACATTCCATTAGTGGGGGTTGACGAAACATGCAAAACAAGAAGGTTCAATGCACTAAATCTTAAGCATGTATATGTTTTAATGGCAATTACCTGTACACTATTTTTCCCAATCCAATAAGTTAGATAGAACTCTTCTTTTTTCTCAGCAGAATGATAAGTGTAGAGAACAACATAACAGTCTCCACTGTAGAATTTTCCAAGTTCTTCCTTTGGAAGAGCGGTCTTCACACTGCCACTGATACACCAAACCTGAAATATGAACAGCTTGCTTGTGGTTTCATTTCTACATTGCATTCACTATTGTACTTGGTAGGAAAATGTGACTAAGTTCAGCAAAACCTCAAGCTTTCCACCGCCATCTAGCAAAGGAGGAACTTCCTCATTTACTGGCGCACTAGTTTTTGTGATTCCTTTGACATCGACACCTTTCTGCTTCAACATTGCTGATAAAACATAGATGTTAACAATGAATGACAAAAGGTCAATTGTTTAAATACCAATAAATAAATATTTTACCTGTAACTTTGACTCGGCCGTCCTCTGTGTTGGCACTCCTTTCCGTGCTACTTACTGGCCATGACTCAAACTTAGACTTGAATGTATGATTCTCATACCCTTGAATCACTTGAGTTATTCTTGTTGTCTTTGGTTTATTTTCTTTAATAATGAATTTCTATAGGAGGTAAATTTTAGATGGTATTTATTTTGAACAAAGCAAAAAACAATAAAGTTGGGCTGTAGTTTTACCTCCACTGCCGCACTGGCAGCTTTCCTGTCCTCTACCTGTGTTACCCGGCCAACCCAGACAAATAGTTCAGCCCCACAGTCAAGTAAAAAGCATTTGGTGTTCTCCAGAATCGATTTTGTAAGAGCAATGTCTTCTAACTTCAGTTGACCGTTAGTGATACTGCAAATATAACATTTTTTGAATTAATGCAAATATAGCAATTAACAGTATACAATAAAGATACTCGGTTATTAAAAATAAAGAAGAGCAGCTGAAGAATAGTGAGGTGAACATATATACTAGCACACATACACAGGCCACTAGGCCAGTCACAGGACATACCTGAAAAGCTTTGGTGCTGTAGTTTCAAGAACAACATCATCATCACTTATTGCTTTTTTCCCTATCGGTGCAAAACCTCCAAAAAGGACCCAGAATTCTCCTGAATCTGATTCCGCTTGCAATTTTCCATCATCTAGTATTAAGGCAAAAAAAAAAAAAAAAATGGCACAAGTGTGTAAACTTGCCGACGTTTTTTACATGTATATTTAATGAAATTTGTTTCATTCTCATCTCACCAACAATTGCAACAGCACACACTCCATCATGGTATTTCTCCTTCAAATGTTGGATCACTTCCAACGCCTTGGCTCTTTCTTGAATGTTGGAGTTCGCACCATTGAATTGGTATATTTTATTCTCAGAATCCAAGATAAAGACATCATCATGGTTCAACGATGAACGAGCAAAGGGAACCTGATCGAACAAAGAAGTCATCATTAGTATATATACTGGCTTAAACAGTTGATGAAACATATAGAAACGAAACAAGATGGTGGTGGAACACCGATGCATTCACCTCTTTAACTCTGATAGCTCTCTTCCCTTTGCAAATATACAGCCGTATTACAAACTTGTCCACTTCTGGCGTTTTAAATCCAGAAGCGAAACCACCCTCCATGGGTATGATGCAGGGTTTAAAATACGAAAGGAATTTATCAGACTCGTAGCACTGTGGCTCCCTGTGCTGTACCGCACGACCCCCCAGCATGCTGTCAAGTTCAACCGTCTTGATTGCGGCAGTTCCAGCTTCATCCTGCGTAACACACAACAACAGCGATTTGGAGAAGTGGGCATATGAAATATCATTTGAAGCAAGCATGGAGAAATCCGAGGTGGTGGTGCACGAAAAATCTAGGTACCTGGCTAGAATCTTTGCCGATCCAGAAATGGATGTCAAAAATATAAGCACCTCCTTTACAGGTCGTCTGAAAAAAAAAAAAACGGATGCATTAATAGATATACAGTTTGTGTAGAATATGCCTGTGGAAATTAAAAAGGAAGGGTTAAAAGCATTTATACCTGGAGAACTATATATGAATCTCCGCAGTAGAATTTGCCATAATCTGATTTTGGCAAAGCGACTGGCTTGAAATCCTCGATCCTCCATATTTCTGTTCCTCTGTGTTTATTAAGTTAAGGAGCACATATACCCAACATAAAGAGCCAAGAGAAGCCTTGCGTGGAATGGAGAAAAAAAAAAGCAGCTACAATAATAAGGTGGCAGCAGCCTGCTTGAAAGTCATGTATGAATAGTATATAATAAAGGATACGGTTTGTGGCCAGCTCCTTGAAATGCAGGCTCAAGCACCACTTTTGCATTCGACATTGCACAGGAATTAATATATGTGCTACTTAAACACCACCCGACAACAGTCAACCGAACACTAGAAACTCATGTGCTGCAAGAGCAGAAATTGTAAACCATCAAATCATCATGAGGAAACCAAAACTTTGTGATCGTAATCGCAATCACGCATCCACGTCCATTCGCCAAGCAAGCAAACGGCAGATCAATTCAACCCGCGGGATCGTGAGATCATATATGTATATATACAAACTAATCATCAAGCCGCGATCGAAACGAGGGAAAAGGAAATGCAGAACCGTGGGATCGTATCAGAGGCCGTGGATCGAGCCGTACCTACTAGATCGATGCGTAACGCCGATCGCCGATCGATCGATGGAAGCGGGGAGGCGACCTCGAGGCAGAGACAGGGGGGAGGGAGGGAGGTGGCAGGCGAGAGAGACCGAGCGAGACGACGGGAAGGAGGGACGAGAACCGACGTAGGAATGGAACGATGGGTGGATGTCAATACGCGTCGCCGCGGCTTTTGCGGTTGCCTGGTTTCAGAATAGAATGCCCCCCTATTTATATCCGCGCGCGGCGATTTGCCGCTACTATACTCGCAGTCGCCGATCGAGCTCGAGTATACGTACGAGGGGACGGACGGACGTGGCTACCAGCCCTTCCCATGCACGGCCCTAGGCAGCTACGCCGGCCGGCCGGGTCAGCATTGCTCGATCGGCCAGCAGAGGTACGGCCGGCCGCCGGTGACTGACAAGATTCCATCTTGTATAGGCCGGCCATCAGCATCAGGGTCCAGTAGTCCGCATGATGCGGCCGATAATTGAGAGCTTTCGGTTCGCACTCATCATTGCATTTCATCGAGTCGACTACAGTAATAGCGTACGGGTTCACGCACGGGGCGCCCCCACCACTGCACCTGATGCTTCCACACCGCTGCCCATCAGCGCATCCGACTAGACTCTGAACATGGACTGTTTCAAGGAACTGTTGCCACCCGATGTCCTCAATTCATTGATGGGTTTAAACTTTATAAAATGTCATGTCTTCCAAAACCTTGTGGCGGAGGTCGCTTTACCTCTTCGAATGTGTTGTAGGGGTTTGTTATTGTTTAGTGGTTGTTGTCTATTTGTTTCTTTTTTATTCTCGTTGTTCGTACCTTGTTGTTGGTAGTCATTGTGTCTCTATTGTTCTTAGTGCTTCTTAGGCCTGTTTGGCAGGGCTCCCCGCCGCCCCGGCTCCTCCATCAGTAGCGGCACCAGTGGCGTGCAGGGAGGGAGCCGGAGGAGCCCCAAAATCGAGCTTCTCCGGCTCCTAGCAACATGGCCCGCTGTCAGTGAGAGGGGGAGGGAGGGAGAGAGAAAACCGGCTCCTAGCTGCAGTAGCGCTACAGTGCGTGCAGGAGGAGCCGGAGCCGAAGCTCCTTTTGCCAAAGAGGCCCTTATTGTTGATTGTGGTTGTCCTACTCCGTAGTGGTTCTTATTGTTGATTGTGGTCGTCTAGTTGTTGTATCGTTGTGTTCAGTCTAAACTTATCTCCTGCTTTTTTTAAAAAAAAAGAAAAGAAATACTCCACGTCTAATACACGCACACACGTTCATAAATAGATACGGAGCACCACTACGTTGTCCGATCAAGAAGATAGATGCCAACATACGTCCATTGTTTTCTTAGGAAAAAAAAAAAAATACATATAGGCCTTCGATCGAAACACCGGGCCTGATAGGTAATACAAGTAATAAGATTAATCAACAATTCATCTTACGTGTTTTGTTATCCATGGACAAACGTCGAAAATAATTAACTTACACATAAATGTGGTGAGTAAGTAACTAAGCTGAGTTACAGAGTCAATGCCAAGTGATCGAGCAGGTCTCACCACAAGGACTCAATCAAATGAGAAACCGTTGGCTGCCCCATGCGTTTTGCAAAGAGTACAATATACTTGAAAATCACTTTTCATAAAAGTATAAATGTGGTAGGATGTTCTTCAGTTGTATATTAAATTATGTTTAAAACCATGAGTTGCCCAAAATGTCACATATTTGCAAACTGGAGGGAATAAACAAAAAGGAAAAGGCTTATATGTTACTAGCCTTGAGAATTCGAGAAGATAATGACTCTGTTAGTTCAGATGACAACATATAAAACAACAAGGATATATGGGTTTTGATACACTACAAACTCAAGGAGGAAGTAGAAGATATGAAGCATTGAGTTTGAGATGGAGAAATCAATGTTGCTATTGAGTCCACAAAGGGATATATTGAAGAGCAATAGTGTTTCTTTTATGACAGTGAGACCAAGTCAAGAAAGCATTGACCCTGATACGCCTTGTAAGTTCATGTTTCGTAGGGTCATTAAATAAACATATATAAACAAAAGTCTCAAATGTCATTTGTTACACTCGAATGACCCCTTCTCATCATAAGAATATGCACAATTTGGTCCAATATGGAATGAACTTATAATTTAATGATCGAAGTCGGTTCCATGATTATAAGTTCATAACTCTAGCACCCATTTCCATTTTGGGCGGGACAGATCTACCAGTTCGATTTGTCAGGAAATATACACCCTGGCAATTTATACGAATCCTATATTATCATACTCCATGATAATATAGGATCCGTATAAATTGTCCCGCCTAAGTCAAGAAAGTATATAGTTTTTTTTCTCAAAAAACGTAGGAGAGGTGTGTTTCATTATATTAAGAAGATAAAATGGGATAAGGACCCAAACACCCACACATACACTCCCCACACACCACAATAAAATTTTAGATTACATTCTTTCCTGTTAATTTTTTTTAAAAAAAAAAGCACAAAGCCAACAACCAGGCTACTCTAAGACAAGAGTGTCGGGGTTGTCAAGAAAGAGAGGCTTCGAGCGCCTTCAATCTCCCAAAGACGTTGTTCCCCGCTGCTAACATTAAGAGCCCTTGTAATGCTAGGAGCAGCTCCATCAAAAATACACGAGTTGCGGTGAGTCCAAAGAACAAAGCACCTAGAACAACCAGAGAATTTAGACCTTTCTTTTGTAGTTCTGGAGCAGCATGCCGCAGTCTGTCCCACCAATCATCGAACACCATATCAGTTGCCTGAAGAGCAAATTGTTGCAGCCCAACCTAACATAGCAGGAATACCAGTACTGGCCTAGAAGATACTAATGGTTAATTGTCTCTTGCTCCTAATCGCATAAAGGACTATGATGCGTTGTCCATGTAGCCACCTATCTTCCCAAAAGAGTGTGTGAGTACACCTATCATATACAATGACGAAGCCAACGGTAGGGCAAGAGGGGCTCAAGCCCCCCTACCGCCATCGAACACATGGAGCCCCCCCCCCCCCCCTAGCCATGGATGAAGGTCTAGGAGGGGCTGCTAGAGGTACAAGACGACCTCTCCCTGATTATTTTCTAGCTTCGTCCCCGATCATATAAAAGAGGTGTGAGGGTGTTGTAAATGTGTTCCTCACCATTAACATAATAAGCACAAATGAAAACAAACTGAATTTGATAGTTTATTGAGCCATCCGAAGGGAGAACCCAAACACCATTTTTCATCACAGCTAGAATTCCTAAGTGTTTCATTTAAAAGATCTCACAAACATAGTTTAAATACACATCACAAAGGTTTACCTCATGGTCGTTGGGCTTGAGGATGGACACACCAAAGCTCTCTGCATCGAGCTACTCGATTGTGAAGAAGGAACAACACATGCTTGCTTCTCGAGAGCTCCACACTGACTATGACATGGTCAACGATTAATCGTGTAGAAGGCTCAAGTCAATCGGAGATTGACATCGCGTCATGCGCTTAAGCCGGTGAGTATAGCAACTTCATGAGGTAGACCCTGACTGTTGGGTGAGTAGCGGAATATGGGTGCAAGTCCCGTGATCACCATTGTAAGGGATGCACAACCCGAGGGATGAGTGATGTGGCAACGCACACCCAAGCCAACGAGCCTGGCAACTTTAGAAGTAGGTCTTGGCGGACCAACGGACAAGAGATATCAGGGCGACGATACTTAGAACTTGGAGGGTATGAGTGGTCACAAGTGTAGAGAAGGATCGAGAGGGATGCTTCAGAAGGGCAAGACGAAGAGGGATTCAGATAAAGGTGAAGGGTAATGTAATCTCAAATCTAGTTATGAAGTAAAAATATATTCTCTCCATTTCAAATTATAAGTCACTTTAATTTTTTTTTTTTTTGGTATATCCATTTTGTTATGCATCTAGATTTATAGCAAAATAGATGAACAAAAAATCAACACGATCTATAATTTGGAACAGAGGGAGTAGATTTTTGTTGAAACAAAGAAAAACGGCAGAATGCTATATTTAGTTACATTTGGATCTTTCATATATTTTATGAAGACGGGTTTATTCAGACATCTAATGATATTTTGTAATTCTTATGATATGGTCTTTTAGTGTATGCTACAATAATTGATTTTTCCAAAATTAAATTATAGGATGTCAACAAGGAAAACTAGCACAATCGTTTCAGCATTTCAATTGCTCCAAGCCTCCTCCAGCTCATAAAAACACTTTCAAGTACGAACAGACTGAGAAAATTCCATATTAAAATCGGTCCTTGGCCGGCCTCATCCAAATGGAAGATGGTTTAAACAAGTCCTGATGATGATAATGACATCAACTGCGTTCGGCAGGCGGTCCAAATCGCCGCCGCTCCGTTCCATCATCCACGTCCACGCTCGAATTATCTATCTATCCCTTCTTCTGATTAGAATCCCTCATCAATCTCCGTGCCGCGATCGTTACGCATTCCTCTTCTTCCGCTCGCTCGTCCCTGCTGATATGATCAGCGGTCAGCAGCTGCAGACTGAGTGATCGATCGGCTACTTCTACGCGCGCCGCGAGCATCACCAACACCAAGCAGTAGCAACGGGGGTGGACTGAGCGCGGCCCCCAACAAGGGCCAGAATTCCGCCATGAGGCCCTCACCGCGGCGGCGCCTCCCTCTGGCTCCCTTCCTCTGCCTGCTGCTCACGCTCTTCTCGCCGCCTCGAGCGGCGGCGGCGGCGGCGGGCGGCCCCGGTCCATCCGCGTGGGTGACGCTCCGCGGGGCGGCGGGCAGCCGGAAGGCGTCTCCGGCGGAGCAGGAAGCGGCGGCCGCGGGTCTGCTCCGCCGGCTGCTTCCTTCCCACGCGCGCAGCTTCAGCTTCCAGATCGACTCCAAGGTTTGAGCATCCTATACGACTAGTTCCTGTTCCTCCCCCGCCCCCGCTTATTTCGGGGCAGCATTGGTTGACTTCCCCGTTCTGCTTGCTGTGCGTGCTCGCTCAGGGCGCCGTCTGCGGTCAGTCCAGCTGCTTCAGGATAAGCAACGTCGTTGACCACTCGGGCAAAGGTGGAGCTGAGATTCTGTATGTTCCTCCTTTTCCCTCCTCGCGCTTGCCATGACGCTGTAAACTTTGGCCGCCAAGTCTTGAAATGATCCATCTGAGGGCTGAGGCTGTGCTTTGTCGCTTGCCTCACACTCATCACTCTGTAGTGGGTACATTGATGAGGTTTTGATTTCCATAATAAATAGTAAAACATGGTGATGAAGTATCTCATTCCAGTTCTAGATTTTGCTGTTGTATGACCGCTCCTCATTAAGTTGGCACATTGGTTTGCTTATAAAACCCCAAAAAACAGTCCTGCACTCGGGTTCCTTAATTGAGCATTGAGAATGCATGAGACTGCCAAAAATTGCACATTGTTTATGGTTCCGTCGTAAAGGTGAATGCAATCACCTCTTCATGTTTATGCTATAATACAGGATACAGGGAACCACAGGTGTTGAGCTTGCGTCTGGCCTACATTGGTATTTGAAATACTGGTGTGGCGCACATATCTCCTGGGACAAGACTGGGGGTGCCCAGCTGGCATCGATTCCTTCTCCTGGATCTCTGCCACGGGTGCAGGGCAAGGGAGTCAAGATTGAGCGTCCTGTTCCATGGAATTACTATCAGAATGTCGTCACTTCTAGCTGTGAGTCCTTTATACATTTGTTTGTTTTCATAATCATTGTTTAATTCCAAATTTATTCATTTCTTGATTTTTTTCAGCATCAACCTCCTTGTCCCTTGTAATAGTCAGTACTTTGTTTTCTAGGTGTGTGGCAGATATAAGGGCGTGATGTGGTCTTAGAAATATGATTCTTGCCATATTTTGTATTGATGCAGTACCAATCTACTAGTACTTCTATTGCAAATGAAGAACTAATGTTTCAGCATTTGTTCTCCACTTCTCCTGCACCCTAGTCCTACAGATTTCATCCTATGATTTTTGGCTCTGTAGACTTGCCCCTTCCATACTTCTAACATTTGTCCAACTGGTTTTGTTTATAGCTTCTAATTTTGAAAGAAGTAGCTCTGAAGCTTCCCACTATTTAAGTGGATTCCAACATTTTTTTTCTCTGACAAAATTCATGTAGCGTTCTATAGACTCCTATGTGTGGTGGGACTGGAAAAGATGGGAGAAAGAAATTGACTGGATGGCACTTCAAGGAATTAACTTGCCTTTAGCATTTACTGGACAGGAATCTATCTGGCAGAAGGTTTTTAAGGTAGTGTGACAGACATATCTACAACTCTGAAATGTTCTATCAAAATGCACCTTACAATATGTATTTTACCTCTACTAGATGGGAGTTTCTGTTTAGGTGACATGTGCATTTGGAATATATCTGAGTTTACATATTCCTGTTCTTTTTTGTTACTGCTTTTTCTTGTCCCCACGTCATTTTGAATTATGCTGTGTTTTGAGTTTCTTTTCAACCTCCTATTGCCATGGGGGCCTTGTTAATTATTGTCTTTTATTTCAGAGTTTTAATGTTACCGACAGAGATTTAGATGATTTTTTTTCGGGTGGACCAGCTTTCCTAGCTTGGGCTAGAATGGGGAACTTGCATGGGTAAGTAAACAGTTCTCCTACGTGTTTGGAAAAAAAAAAAAAAGAAAAAAAGGCTACATTGTATGATATAGGTGTTTGTTTATTAGTTCAGATAGCATGATTAATTACCTTATGCTTATATAAAAAAATAAAGAACCAATATTCTTCTTTCTTAAAAGTGTCGAAGATGTATCTTTATGAGGTGTTCACTGTTTGAGATTTTAATTCAATGGAACTCTGCATTTTGCTGCATTGAATACAGATTAATAAAAGTTTCTCTTCTTGCTTGTTTTTCTCTCACATCAGTGTTCCCATTTCATTTGATCAAGGATTCATTCTAACTTAATTATAGCACTGACCACAACATTGCAGTTGTTCTATACTTAACTGGTTAACTTTTTATGATATTAAGACTTTTTGACATGATCATTTGTACATATCTGACATAACGAGTAATGAATTTATAATTCTTCTATTTCTTTAGCTGGGGTGGACCACTGTCACAAAACTGGTTGGATCAACAATTGGCATTGCAGAAGAAAATACTATCCCGGATGATTGATCTTGGGATGGTCCCTGGTACGTTTTTTTGTTTTATTTTCCAAAAGTACTACTCTTCAACCTTTAACATACGCCATTACATTTATACCACCTTTCCTCCTTTTTTTTTAGCAATGTGTTCTTTACATGAAGTCAAAAATCAATGGATATTCTATTACTACAGTGGTTTAAATACTGTTTTAAGTTATACTTATGACACACTACTACTTTACAGTTCTTCCATCGTTCTCAGGAAATGTTCCAGCTGTTTTCGCAAAATTGTTTCCATCAGCCAACATTACCCGGCTTGGTGATTGGTAACATACTTTCTGACATCGTTTGTACGGATATCTTCTGAAAATTTGTGCTAGCTTAGGCAGTAGTTATGGTGACCAATTCCAAACTTACTGGTGATCGTATTCGTAATGCCTCTTGACAAGTAACTTCCATGACGTCCTAGGACTGTAGGACATCTGGAACAGTAGGGGTGCAAATTGGTGACAATTAGGTGCACCTCTAAACCTCTTTAGTTCAAGTATTTGTACTACTTTTCCAAATTTTTGAAGAAGTAGTACAAATACTTGAACTAAATAGGTTTGGAGGTGCACCTTAAGGATACCCCTTTGCACCCTTATGGAACAGTGTAATTGACAAGAAGGTTTCAGACTCACTCTTCTTAACATGTAATAGTTAAAAACAATTTTTGGTTAGTGGGTTAACATTATATAGGGTACCGGCACAGTTGCCAGCCAACGACTTATTCTTTATGGGCTTTATATCCTCATTCTTCAAGGAAAAAAGTGCAGTTTTGACTAACTTCTCCGCACTAGAGTGTAGAAGTCTTAAGGCAAAATTTGCTACAGGACATTTAAACTGATGTCGAGCTGCCTGCGGACACAGAAAAGTGCTACATGGTAGCAGTCACTCTGTTGATGTGAGAATTTGCTAGAAAACACCATCCATTAAAATAATAATTTCTAACCCTAGAGGAGATGGTGTCTTCCAGAAAATTGTCACATTGCCAGAGTGACTGACAGCATTTATCACTTTTTTATATGTCTGCACTCTGCAGGCTGCTCGACATAGTTTATGTTTCCTGTGGCGAATTTTAGAGTGTAAGTCTTAAACTTATCAAGTCTGTGTACTGCCAGTGCTTATGTGCCTGATTTCAACATGAAAGTATCAGTCGATTAGCATTTCATGTTTTTAGTTATAGAACTTACTGAAAATATCTTATGTTGTTCTGATTTTCTACGTGATATTTTCTACTTCAGGAATACAGTCAATGCTAATCCTAAGTGGTGCTGCACTTATCTTCTTGATCCTTCTGATTCATTGTTTATAGATGTGGGACAGGCTTTTATCAGACAACAGATAAAAGGTATATACCTGCCATTTTTGTACAAGATATGATCATAGGAAACTTGAATTTGTTCTGAAGTTTCTGGATCAAATAATCAATTAACAAGAATGCAATTTTGATGTATGTTTTTGTGATCTTTAATTCTTTATATAAGGTTTCATATTCTCTATTTTTTTATTTTTTCTCAATGTTTGCAGAGTATGGCGATGTAACCAACATCTATAACTGGTAAGGCCTACTAATCTACTTCTTTGAAATGTCGCCTCAATGCATTCTTTGATTGCTCTGTGTATCCTTTGCATGTTGGGTCACAACGCTTGGCTGTTATATGCTTAGAGGGAATGGTTTATCTTTCCTTGTCAGTTATGGAGATGATCCATTGATTGTTAACAAAGAGTATGTTCAAGAACATTTTGAGACTCTTGGTTGCTGGTTTTTTTTTTTTTTTTTTTGACAAAGTGGTTGCTGAAAACTTTAAGAGCAGTTCGACATTATAAGATATTCATACAGGTTTAGTTTTGTAGAAAGGGATACACCTTAAATGTTTTTTTTTTTTCCTCTCTTGAACATTCAGGAGAGCTGCGCATCATTATGTTAAGAAGAAAAAACCCCTACAAAACACACACACTAACACCTTAATAATCACAGATATACCTTACATATTGAAAATATGATGGGGAAAATCTCAACAATCTTTGTAAACAATGAATCAATGCTTTAGCTTTTGGAAGACATCTCAGGAGAATGCCCGCTATATCCTGATGGGTCCAGATATTCTATGTTTTTTCTCATGAGTCATGACGAATTGTAGATGAAATGAATGCTTTGATGAACAAGTTAAGAATATAGTATCCATATATCCTGATGAAATGAATGCTTTGATGAAAATACACAACGATGATGCATGAAAAATAGAAATGGATTCAGAGACATCCATTTAGTATCCATATTAGAAACGAATATGCATGCATATATCCATATTATACGTTTTAACGGACACGGATTCAGATAATTCAGGTTTTGAAACATCCATTTCCACCCCCTAGTGATTAGGATGATTGACGTTGAGTCATTATAGGCAAGGATCACTTTTGATTGGTTCTGTTTCTATAAGCATCCTTGCCTATATATATGTAACCTTTCACCCTACATAATCAATCTATCGATTCCATGACATATTCTTGCTTACAGATACATATCGTCCTGTTTAAGGTATTGTTAGTCGATAGTTCAAAATTCCTGATATATTGGTCATGCATTATGTCATTCTGTTCATGTCATTGGCTAGTGGCTTAGCATCGTTTGGGCATCCTGTGTATATTCTTGTGCTCACTTGCTGTTTCTACTTTCTACATCATATACACATTGCGTTTAGAGTTATGGTTGTTACTTTCAGTGACACATTCAATGAGAATACCCCCACCAACAGATGAACCAGCATATATTTCATCACTTGGTTCTGCTATCTATGAAGCAATGTCCCGAGGTAACAAGAATGCAGTGTGGTTAATGCAGGTGCGCTCACTCTTCTTTTACCTTCAAAATGTAAAAACGTTCTGCATGTCATTGTTTTCTGTTGTGATAGCAACCATATATCCTCTAGACGGTAGGAACTTGTCCCATTAACAAGATGGAGCGCAGAGTACAATATAAAGAAATACACCATACAATCAAACATTGCCCATATGAAGTACAATATATGAGCTAGTATTATTTATAGTGGCTCATTCCATGTTCTTTTTTTTTTTAAAAATGTATCAAGTCTTACATGGTGTCTTTGAATAGAGAAAATCTTGCATTTTTTTTATCCATTGGATGAACACATAATTGGAAATCTTTAGCTCTACTTTGTGCTTATTAATGCAGGGTTGGTTATTCTACTCAGATGCTGCATTCTGGAAGGAGCCACAAATGAAAGTAAGCTCAGGTCTTGTCTTCATTGAATTTCACTTTGAACAGACAAATAAATGTGATAACTCATAGAATGAAGGTTAATGCATATGTGCTTTTCCCTTTTAACACCTATTTTACAAATAGGTTAACCTGCCCCTTTTGACTTTCAGGCACTACTTCACTCTGTTCCAATTGGTAAGATGATAGTTCTCGATTTATTTGCTGATGTGAAGCCCATTTGGAAAATGTCCTCTCAGTTCTACGGTGTACCATACATCTGGTATGTCATCTTTTAAGTTTTAACAGCCCCTCCCTCCCATCCTCTAATTCCAGACCATTATTTTTGCATTCTCATTGTCAATTTAAAATATAAGTATAATTCCTGATTTCCAATCGTATTTACTGATTGATTTGCTCAATAGGTGCATGTTACACAACTTTGGTGGGAACATTGAAATGTATGGCGTACTTGATTCAATTTCATCTGGCCCCATTGATGCCCGTACAAGTTACAATTCAACAATGGTAAGTGCAAATTTTGTCCTATGGAGCAAACACTTCATTTTTCATGTGCGAGTTGAAATCTTTGTCCTCTGCTGTTCCAATGTTAAAGTGAATCCCTCCCCCCCCTTGCTGGAGTTTTGTTGTCCAGTGGCGGAGCTAAAGCCAGGCCAAAGGGGGTCATGACCCCTCTTCATTCTTTAAATTTCTTAAGAAATCCCCTCATCCTAAGTAACAACAGGGCATGGTTTAGATAGCCTGGCCTCCTGTACATCTACAGTCATGCTCCACTGCTTTTGTGCTTGTTTTTCTTTTTTGATTGATCGTTCATCTTTCATGATATGCATGATGCATGTGTTTCAGAACTGATGTATTTTCAGTGCTGTATCTAATCCACTACTTATGCAGTGTTTGATTCTTGCTCTTCTCTAGATTGGCGTTTGGCATGTGCATGGAGGGAATAGAGCACAATCCAGTTGTTTATGAACTTATGTCTGAAATGTCATTTCATAATAAAAAGGTTGAGGTTGAGGTAAATAGTACAAATGTAAACCTAGCCTTTACGAAATATGATTTGCTGATATTCTTAATTTCTTTGTTTTGGAACTATTACAGCTTAGACTCTAGAGTATGAGATGTCCCATTGTAGACATAGTTTGCACTTTATATATACATAATTGCAGGGTGCATTCTATTTATGCACCACTGTATAAATTTTAAATATTTATGATAACCAATCTAGTCAAAAGATGAAAACTGCTGAAAGTTCTTTCCATTCATGTGATTTCAGTGAGATCCGATTAACTGAAGTTTTCTGTCTTGAGTTAAATGTTGACCTGTGCATCAAAGAAGGATTGCCAAAACTACCAAACTTTGTAATTTTTGTACATACTTGGTAGATATGCTTTGTGCGCCTTTGTTTACATGAGGTGAATGAAATACAAACTGTGTTACAGATAGTGTTTGCCTCTTTCATTCAGAAACAGACTTGCTATGGCTATTGTTTCATAATTGTCTAACATCTTGAGCCCAGGTTTTGCTTTGATAGGTTGATACCATCTAACATTTGTCCATAACCTTCCAGGATTGGTTAAAAACATACTCCTATAGGAGATATGGTCAAGCAAATGCTGAAATAGAGAAAGCTTGGAGATATTTGTATCATACAATATACAATTGCACTGATGGAATTGCGGTGTGCTTTCAAACGAAATTCTCTTTTGCAACTATATCCAGAGCCTGTCCCTAGAATAATATATCCTTTCATATTTTGGTTGCAGGATCATAATAAAGACTATATAGTTGAATTTCCAGACATAAGTCCCAGCTCAGTTAGTTCTCACCTTTCCAAACGAAGGGGTATGTCAATTATGAGAAACCATAGACGGTTTTTCTTAAGTGAGGTGTCCGGAAGCCTACCACAACCACATCTATGGTATTCTACGAAGGAGACCATCAAAGCCCTTGAACTATTTCTTGATGCAGGAAGCGTGTTTTCAAAAAGTCTCACATATGGGTACAATATGCATCTTTCTTTTTAAGTCTTGAGATTAGTCTGTTCTTGTTTTCTGCTATTGCCAACTCTATTCCTGCAGTGACAGGTGTCAATTGGTTTTAAGTGCCAAATCAGGGTACCAAATGAGTACTGTTTTTTCTTTGTTTTCTGGTTTAATGATTAAAACTAATTATGCTGCTTAGGCATATTATTGCTTTAACTGATCATTACTGTGGGGTGATGACTTTTACCTCAGGTATGACCTTGTCGACCTAACTAGGCAGTGCCTATCCAAACTAGCAAATGAAGTGTACCTTGATGCAATGAGTGCGTACCAAAAGAAAGATTCAAATGACCTGAATGCTCACACCCGTAAATTTCTTGAGATCATCGTGGATATTGATACACTACTAGCTGCTGACGATAACTTTCTGCTGGGCCCCTGGTTGGAAAGTGCAAAAAGCCTTGCTATAACCGAAAAGGAACGCCAGCAGGTATGTTACACGTGCATTCTTCATCTAATATCTGGATCCTAGATCAATCCCCCTTTTTAGTTATTGAGGACTGAGTTGAACTTTTTTACCAGTACGAGTGGAACGCCAGAACACAGGTGACCATGTGGTATGACAACACAGAGACCGAGCAGAGTAAACTGCATGACTACGGTAATGCCTAGTAGTACATTAGTTTGTTAGTTGATACCTACTAGTATATGGTTCGGCTTTGCGTTGCTAATTGTCTTCTCCATAAACACCAAATGACCAGCCAATAAGTTTTGGAGCGGGCTGCTGAAGAGCTATTACCTTCCAAGGGCGTCAAAATACTTTGCCTACTTAACAAGGAGCCTGCAAGAGAACCAGAGCTTCGAGCTGGAGGAATGGAGGAAGGATTGGATCTCATATTCCAACGCATGGCAGTCCGGGAAGGAGGTGTACGCAGTGAAGGCAACGGGTGATGCTTTGGCAATTGCCAGGTCACTGTACAGAAAATACTTGAGGCCTTGAGCTAGTCGGGCCTTGGAATAATTGTTGCCGGGGGTAAATAGTGCACGGACGTGACAAGTGGACATGAATTGATTGTTTGTGTAATTGTGTTTTTCAGCAAGCTACCTGTTAAAATTAAAACATAGTAGATACACTGGTCCTGGTAGTATAGCAACAACGACAAGGAGATCAAGATATCTGCCCCTTTTAAATCGAGAGGTTGTTATTAAAAAAAAAAAAGAGAGCTACGTTGAGCAAGACGACAGCTGTAGGAAGTTTTTGCACGAATTACCCAAAAAAAAAAAAAGAGCCTGTCAGACAACCCATGGGCCACCCGAGCCAGGCAGGCCTGACCAGGAACGATCATCTACAGCACCAGACAAAGCATTACGCTAAATCCTGACCGTTAATCACGCTCTGGCCCACAGGTCATGACTCATCAACCAGGCTTAAGTGCTTGCCTCCTTATTAGTCAAGGATGCAGCGGTACGATCCTATAGAACAGATCCTGTTCAAGTAAGGTCGTGCTGCGTGGCTCCAGAGCCGACCTTTTAAGCTGGCTTCGACTCGTCTGAGCAAGCGAGGTGGTGCTAATTGGTGGAACTGGTCTGACCAGTAATCCCAGCATATTGCGTACTGGGCCGCTCCACTCTGTTGTATGCTCTCCTATGTGTGGTGGGCTGGGCTTCAGGTTGAGCCCAGCGATGCTGCGTCAGCCTGACATGCCTCACCTAATTAACCTCAGCTTCCCATAAAAAAAAAAAAAAAAAAAAAAAAACAGCTGACTCCTAGCTATAGATGATTGTAGTTGACACTCCACAGAGCTCAATCTTTCATCCTCCCAAAGTGCTAACCAGACAACTATTTCTTACGGTGTGCCTATCCTTGTCGAGAGTCCCGGTGGCTCCAGCCTCCAGCTGCGAGGCAATTTTGCTATCCCGAGTCCGCCACGTTGGCCTGCCATCTAGCAGCACATTGGACGGCTTCAGATCCCGGTAGATCACATTACCGGCCGAAAGCCTCCGGCGCTTGGTCCCCTCGTGTGCGGCAGCGGCGTGCCGTCATCGGCAGCGGGCGCCGCCCCGCAGAAACAGCTTCGCGCTGCTCGCGTGCTTCACCAACCTCACGTCGGCCACGGCGTGCGTCATCGGCGACGACCTCCCGCAGGCGGTCGGTGCGGGCAGGTGCCGGGGAGTCGCGACCGCAACGCAGCGTAAGGCTCATCGGCGTGACCTTAGTCGGCACACGCAGCGGGACTCATCGTGCCTCTGCGGCGACACCGAGTCCCGGCGGCGCCATCTCGTCTGCTCAACCCGGCCACCAGCGAGCGCAGCGCGCCTCCCGCCGCTACCGTCTCCCACCACTGCGCACCTTAGCTACTGGCGAGTGGGGAGGCCTACGGCCGGGTTCCACCCGGTGACGAGGCGATGCAGGTGCTGCACCTCCCGTGCAGCGCCCGACGCCACCGGCGGCTTCACCTCGCTGCGGTGTTCACGCTGGGGGACCCCTCGCAGGGCGTGGCGCGACGTCCCGGTCTCCTTCCGCGGCGCGGCTGACGGCGTCGCGGCGTCGACTCCGGCATCGTCACCGCTCGGCGGCGCCACGTCATCGGGTCACTAAGGGCGGCGAGAGGGTCGTGGTCGTTCGACCACGAGGACGAGCGCGTCGCGTTCGCCCGCGCGCTGCCGGTGAAAGGCGGGCTCGGCTACGTCCTCCGCTCGACGGAGGTCCGCTGGAGGCTTGGGCTCGCCGTCTGCGCCCGACAGAGCCGGAGCCGCGAGACCGAGGTCCGGGTTCTCGGCCGCCAAGGGTGGAGCCGGGCGATGCAGCGTCGCGGATGCGGCGGGGGTGCGGCTGCGGCTCGCTGGGCCCACGACCCAGCGCACGCGGCGAGTACGTGCTCACCGTGAGCGGGCGGGAGCTCGCCACGAAGCACCACCTGCACGCGCATAGGATGCGCGGCGCCGGCAGCGTCGGGGAGGTTGCGGAGCGGCGAGGTGAGGTCCTTGCGGATCGGGGGACGAGGGAACCGTGGCGTCCCTACCACAAGGGCGGCTTCTACGACCTTTCGGACCTTCGCCTACGCCGAGATATAGATGTCCATTGGGCCCGTGACCCGCGGCCCGGTCCGTGGCTCGTAAAACGGCCCGTCACTGGGCCGCCCGGTCCGTGGTGTACGGGAGCTACGGGCGGCCCGGCCCGGTGCACGGGCGGGCCATGGGCCGATCCCTCGGCCCGCGGCACGCGTGACGGCCCGGTCCGTCGGCCCGCGAGCCCGCGAACGGCCCGGCCCCGCTAAAGGAGGTATAAAACGCGGGCGGGCGCCCCTCCTCTAACCCTAATCCCATTCCCCTCCTCTCCCCCGCCGCGCCGCTCGCTCCCCTCCCTCGAACCCTAATCCCCACCCCTCCTCGCCTCGCCTCGCTCACGCCGCCGCTTCGGGGCCACTCGGATCCGGCGTCCTCGCCCGGGCGTAGCCGACGTCCCTCGCCGTCGGAGCTGCTGCCCTCGCCCCTCGAACCCTAATCCCCTGCGCGCACAGGCTTTCGTTCCACCACGGCTGCCGTTGGAGGCTGCTTTGTCCTCGCCGGCGGATCTGCTCTCCTCGTCGGATCACGGTGTCCCTCGCCGTCGGGCCGGCGGATCTCGCTGTCCTCGTCGGATCTGCCGTCCTCGCCCGTGGATCTGTAATCCTCGCCATCCCATGGCCCGGATCTGTTTGTCCTCGTCGGCCTTCGGTCTGCCGTGGATCACGCCCTCCTCGCCCACGGCAAGCCGGTGACTTTCCTTTTACTCCTTACTCCTCTCTATACTTTCTCCTCCCCCTCCTCCCCATGTTCTTTCCGTCGCCATGTGAGTCGCGATTCAAGCTCTATCATTTTTCTTCCTCCCCCCGTCGAAGCTCACCTTCTCTGTCTTCTCTGTGACCTGCGCATTCCGGCCTCAAGGACTCCGTCCGTCATGAGGTTGAGTTGGAGTGCGGCCCCCGAGTCCTCCTCCTCCATTTGGGTGGACATGGCCGACGGCCTACTCCCCAAGCGAGCGTCGAGGGGCCAGTCTTTGGTGATGCCGGGCGTGGCGTGGCCGTGGCGTGGCGGTGGACTTCAACGCGGGGTCCGGGCGCGGTTGTCGGCGTCCGGGCGGCGTCGGCGGCGATGTCCATGACCCGGCCGGTGCTTTCGGACGGCGACACGGAGGTCGAGGGCGGCGACGACCTACGTGAGGATGCCGCCCATGTTCGGCATTCCGTCGTCGGCGTTGATGTCGATGGCGAGGGGCAGCCGATGACGGCCCGACACTCCAACGCAATACGGTAAGAAATCCGATGTGTGGACCTACTTAGATGAGGTAAAGGATGGTGAGGGGCCGGCGGCGTTCGCATTGCGACTATCTGTAAACATTGTTCTAGTAGATACTACGCTATACACGCTAATGGGCGGTCATTTAAGGCGTCACATGAAAAAATGTATGCGGTTGAAGAACCATTACGATATGGTTCAAGCTAAGCTAACTTTGAATGCTAATGGTTTAGCTAATTGGAAGTATGATCCTATGATTGCTCGTATTGAACCTGCGTAAACGCTTGATTGCTAGGTTGGATCTTCCATTAGGCATAGGTGCTACTCAAGCTTGGATTGATTACATTAGAAATGCTCACAACCCTCTTTTCAAAGAGGTTTCTAAAGCGGACCACCACTAGGGATATGGCTAAGTTGTTTGGTGAACAACGTGACATGCTTATGAAAAAATGTGTTGCCTGCTTTGCATCATCTGTTTCTTTGACATCGACATCCGGAGAGCTTTGGATAGAGCCATCGGTGTTTGCTGTTCATGTTAGTATGTTTGCTTGTTCATCTTTCTTTGATCATGTTAGTATGTTACTAACTTAAGTTACTTTGTTGTTCATCTTTGCGAAGCATTTCTTTGTTCTTTTTTCTTTGGCAATCTGGATTTGGAACTGAACTGGAACTTTGCAAGTTTGAGTGAGTCTCGAGATGAGATGAACTTCTTTTTGCCGCCAAACACGGAACTTTAGCTTAGTGACTTAGTTCTATTTCTTTTCTTTGCCACCGCCCACATGATGGCTATTGTAATGATCTTGTGAATCGTGGACGATCTATGAACTCTCTATATATATATATATGATGAATATGAACTTCTTTGTACTCTTTTTTCCTTTCTAGGGTTTCTCCCACAAGGGTGGGTTTACCTAGAAAGGTTTTTAATGAGGCGACATTGCACAAGTTCATATTCATCATTTTTAAAATTCCTCGTTGTCACTTGTCTTATTTAATGCATTTTGAATCGTGATTTATATGATTTTGAAACTGTCCAACTTCATGATTTTAATCCACGAAACTTTGAAAGCGTATAGTGTATGTGTATACATGGTTATAATCCTGAAACTTTGAATCGAAGCGTAAAAAATACAAGGTAAAAAATACAAGGTAGCAACGGGGCGGCCGTGGCCCGGCCGTGAATCGATAACCCGAGTGGCCCGTGGGCGATAAAATGACCCTCGGACCGGGCCATGGGCGGGCGCGGCCCGAGCCCGTAGGGTGGCACGGCCGCGTGGCCCATAGCCCGTAGCGGCCCGTGGCGGGCGGCCGGTCGGCCGCGCGGGCCGCGGGCGTACCGGGCCGGCCCGTTGGACATCTATACGTTGAGACAACGGAGCCGCTCAGTCTGTACAAAACCAGGCAACAAATTACCAAGCTGTCTTCATGGTCATAGAATTGATTATTTGCTAGCGAACCATTGGCTGTAAATTTGCCAGAAGCAAATTGTTTGATCGATCGGTTCAATATCCTCAAAGATTTGCAGACGTCATTAGTTTTCTTCCTAAAAATGTTCAGAATTATTATTCCCATTCAAATGAAAAACTAAACAGCATTCTGAGTGTTTAAAATTTTAAATTAAATAAGTTTTTAGAACCGTGCATCTTTTTTACCCATCAAAAACTAAATCCTTTCTAGGTACTTTTGTCAAAAACTTGCCTACCATTTTTGTATAGATCTGTTTAGTTAGCGACTCTAACCACCCAAATCTAAAATTTGTTCACACCATTAAAGATTGGCTACCATTAACCATCTAGTACTTCAGTAGTTGATGTGGAATTTTTCGCACCCAAAATTATTTCTATTTGAATAGTGAGACAATTTTTTTTAAGAACGTGTCTCCACCATGAGCCCTCAAATCAAAGCCCCCTACTTTTGATGCTCTAACGGAAACCCTCAACTCCATTGCAACAAAAAAAATACTTTGTTTTTACCGAAGTCAGCAATGGAAACTCATCCTATTTTTATTTTTTTTTTTTTTAATAATGTAGACATATTTAAATTCACTCTCACGGGAGTGAAACCCAAGGTCGCTTGGGTGCTTTGCTTAGGTTCTTTAACCACTAGGCTAGAGGACTTAATTGTTGTCAGATACTAATATAGACAAACCGTGAACAACGACATTTGGGACCCATTTGTCGTCAAATAATAACAAACCGCTTTGGGATTGCAAGGTAGGAGCATCTTGGCCGGAGATCACCTTCTTGATCCTAGTTTTGCTCTGCTGGTAATTGTTTGTGTTGGTGGAGTTTTGGGCTTGTGTCCATCCAGACCAAGCTTCAACGTGCAGTTGGAACTGGAATGTGTTGTATTTTTCTCTTCTTTAAAATTTTGCTATTACCTTCGTTCATGTTGTTCAGCGACTGGCTGCTAAGCAACAGTGTGAGTGAACTCTTCCGGATGAAAAGGCCCTCTGAGTTGATTGAATCTGGCCTTGCTTTTGAATCTTTTCTTATGTTTACTCTTTCAAAAGTTTTTAGTGTGTTACTTGAAAAGTACTAAAGTTAAAGTTAGTTGATTGGGTGATGACTGATGATTATGTAATGTAAGGAGAGTATAAGTTTTTAGTGTTACTTGAAAAGTGCTAAAGTTAGTTTTCGGTTGGGTGATGGTTATCCGGAAAATAAGAGCAAATCGGTTGATGGTTGTATCCGAAAACTAGCATAAAATATGTTATGGGCTTCTGGGCAACAGAAGGCTTATATTAGCTGCTATCCGGCATCCGCTAGGACTACTGGCAGCCCAGAAGCCATAGTTGGTCGATGCTGCCTCTGTTGGTGGGGTGTTGGTCGCCACATTGGTCTATCGATATTTGCAATTCTTGTATAAAACTTGTAATGATCAATTTAAAATATTACCTCCATCCCCGAGTAAATCAATTTCTAGAATCCGTGTAAGTTAAAACTTTTTAAAGTTTGACTGCTTTATAGAAAAAGTAACGACACTTACGATATAAAATGAGCATTTATTATGAAAATATTTTCTATAATAAATCTAATGATACTAATTTGATGATATAAATTTTAATTTTTTTTTCTAAAAATTCAGTCTAGGAATATAATTATTTCAGGGGACAGAGGAGTATTATTTAAAAAAATTCCATGTTTGACATGGGGAAGGGAAAGGTCGTCGCCGGTAGTAGCTACAGCCGGCAAATGCGAAGAACTGAAGCATGCCACGCCTGACCTCGCCTAATCTACCCACCCGGCCCCGGCCAGCGGCCACCCGTCTCGCCCTCCCATAAATTCTCTCTCTCGCTGCCGTGCCCACCGATCAATCACTCCGCCTCGCACGACCGCGTCTCCGCCTCCTCCCCGAATCCCCTTCTCCTCCGCAGCCTGCCTCGCCTCGCCTCACCTCTGCTCGTCGCCGTCCGTCCCGACTGCAGGAGAGGGGAGCGCCCCGCTGTCGCCGATCTGTGATCGGGAGCCGCAGGAAGCCAAGCGGCGAGGCGAGCCCGTCAGGAAGGAAGCGCCATGGCAGCAGCAGCGGCGGCCGCCGCCGACTCCGATCCCGCCGCCGCAGCTGTGGCCGCTATGTCCACCTGCGCCCACTGGTCCGTCTCCCTGCCCCTCGCGCTTCCCGGTTCCTTTGGTGCACGTGTGTCGCCGTGTCGGTGATGCGCTTGATCTCTTAGACTCGGATCTGAGCTGGCGTAGCAGGATATTTGTGCTTAGCAGGGATACGAACATGAATTCTGGCGACTTCCTACTCTTATATCGTATAGGGATTAGACGAATGGAGTGGTCTGATTGGTACAAGCAAAGCATGAGGTATGAGGTGATTCCACCGGATTCATGGGGACCACCGGATGAGGTGGTTCCTCAAACCAAACAAACCCTTAGTGATTATGCCTAGATCCGCCATATAATTTTGCATTTCAGGCTAGCTAGACAAATTGCAAATCAGCATGAATGCTGACTTGTTTGATGGTTGGTAATTTGGTTTATATATCTACACATATTGTTGAAATAACCTTAGATGGAGTAATTTGTTATTGGTTGAAGAAAGTAAATGCCTAATCATTAATACCAAGATGCTGCTATTCTTTTCTTTTAATCCAATGTGAGGACAATGTGCATTCACATGTTTGTGCTTTTTGGGTTCCTTTGTTGGTTTGCAACTGTAACTCTGTAAGATTAGGCAATTGTAGAATATACTCGATGTATTCAACACAATGTGCGGTACATATATATACATGCATGGTAGTACACAATGATCAGCCCTACAAGTCAGGATCAAGACCTGGTATTTTGTCATACAGTTAACCAGTGGACTTGGTAACGAACTAGCTAATGCACATTCAGTTATGGGATTCAATACCTGATCACCTGCAATAACATGGTTCATTCTTCGTAGTGTTGGTTAGAAAATTAGAATGAATCAGCAATGGGAGAAGATATCTATACAGGCTTTTAAATCCCTTTACATTCCCATGCTTTCTAGAATAGGATTTTCCTCTGGATCAGCTATGTTTCATCCTACATTATGTCCAAATGCTGTTGTTAGTCAAGTTTTATGCATCCTGTGACTTTCTGGTCAACTGTAGTCTGATGTGCTCAGGCAGCCATACTTTATTTGCCAGATCATATGTTAGGGCGTTGCTTAATTTTTCTTTATCTTTTATGTTTGTCAGTCAGCGAGAGATCCCATCTTCAAACATCGACTTGCATTCTGTACATTGTGCCCGCAACCTTCAAAAAGTGCCAGCACTGTGGCGAAATGATCCCTAGGAAACTTATGGATGAACACTATGATGAAAGCCATGCCCGGTATGTTTGCAATGTTTTGAGTGCGATTCCTCATGAAATCCATGACATACTTAATCTTTCTCTCTTTGAATGACTGATAAAACTTATTTTTGTTTTAATAAATGTTGTAAATGTGTAGCCCTTATATAGTAAATGCAAGCATATGTATGATTGCACCATGCTTATCTCTTAAGTTAACTGGAGAGTTTATAGACTTAGCATCAACATTACAGTCAATTTTGGTGCTGGTCCTTTTCTTATCACCTTGATAATATGGTATCTGCTTCGTAGACTTGGAATTTGCATATACATTTTGTTTTGTGTTACATTGGCCAATTGAAACTATGAGCTAGTGAAATATATATAGAAGCAAGAGGAGTAAACTGCATTTTGGCCCATGATGTTTAGAGCATTTGATTTAGATAATTAGATTTTAGTGCAATAAATATATTTTCTTCTTGCATACAGATCAATTGCTCCCTCTGCAAAGAAAACAATAGAACGCGAGACTTGGGATCTTCATAAAGATGAAAAGTGCCCACAAAGAATTGTCGCTTGTGAATATTGTGAGTTTGAATTGCCTGCAGTTGATCTCCATGAACATCAGGTATGATTTGTTACTTCCTGTTACGCTATTTATATTTTGAAATACATGGTCTGATCACACTGTTTTGCCATAAAGGATGTATGTGGGAACCGGACAGAACTCTGCCAAACATGCAGAAAGTATATTAGATTGCGTGAATGGATAGGACATGAAATACAGTGCCATACAAACTCAAATGTTTCTGCTGACACATCCAGGTATAAGCAGATATCCTTTTTTCCATGAACACGGCATTTTGGATCATTCATATTTATAACATTGATATGATCATAAACATACTGCATTCATATATCTCTATTGAACCTAATTTCAAGTCCCGTTACGCAAATCAAATACCCATGCCTTCCCTACTTCCAAGTTCAAAAAAACATCTCATCAAGATGGTAATGGGACTTATTAAGTTTGATCTTTTTTTTTTATTTTGCGCTAGATGCCAAATCTTGTATATAAGTTCAGTGTTAATAAGATATATGTTTTTAAAGTGCTAGAGCAATTCCAGAGAGAGAACTACGACCTCCGCCACCGGTGCGACCGGCACGGCCACCACGTCCTGCTCATGCTTCACCACACAAGCGGCTCCTCTTCACAATCGCTGTCACTGGAATAGCAGTTATGATTGGCTCCATACTGTTCCAAAGGGAAGAGAGTTTCTAGCTCCTGTAGCCATGGACTTACTCTGTCATGTTGTTTCTCGACCGGGAGAGTCATGCCATAGGAGGTGTATTAATGTATAATAACCCACTCGAATCAGTGCATAAATCGAGTCTGTTTGAGAGTATAGTCCCAGGCATGGGTTTGTTGAAAAGCAAAGTAGCCGTGGACAAATATGTTCGCTCTTGGCAGTTCAGAAACTTCTGTTTGTTTTGACATTGGACTAAAATCTGTTCATCTGTAAGTCGAGACGAGGTATACAGTCGGTGTACCATATCTGTAATTGCAACACGGTGCAGCAGTTGTTAATTAATACTTTTTGTTTATGTCCAATTTGTGGGAAACTGCTTGGTATTCTAGTGATCTAGTGTACCAATTTGTGGGAAACTGGATTGTCTTCAAAAGCTGTCTCGATGTTGTCATCTGCGGAGTACATGTCTCGATGTTGTCAGCTAGACAGCTACGGAGTACATCATGTAGGTTGGAGCGTTAGGTTTGGTTTGACTGCTTCAACTGCGTAGATGTTGAGACGCTCACCAAATCAATTCTACCTGTTTCTTACATCTGGGCCAAGTTTCCTTCAAAGTGGCAATAGATTTTGGCTTGGATTTACATAGGCAACCATTATACTCCTACTTGTGAGTCACAGCTCACGTGCTCAATCTTAATCTGCTAAAGCTACTGTAAAGTTACGGTTTCCATTTGACGAGATGAGGACTTGAAATGCACTCCATACCTTGCAGTCATACATGTGCACTGCTTGGCCGTTGGCCCCAAGCTACAAACGGATCCAAACTCCAAAGACAATGGACCAGAGACAGGGGAACATCTTCAGCTGCCCATTCATCACAAACTGTACCTCTGTCTGTTGGTCCTAGGATAGTTCAACAGGTTGCTAACTTACTGTGTGATGAGCCTTGATGAGAACGGTTACCTCTTACTGCTGTGATCTCCTCTGCAGAAGCTGGTGTGGGGCTGCTGTTTCCTCAACAGGCCAAGATTGGCTGCGACGATGGCAGATTGGCAATGGCATGAGCATGACGGCTGCAGCATGTGATGCTGTAAACTTTAGTGTTTTATGAGTGTCTAGGATTGCAGCATGCGATGGTAATAGAAAAAAAAAAAAGAAACATCTGCATTATAGTATGCATGAGTAAAAAACAGTTAGATCCATGTATTTAATAATAACAAGAAAGGGGAAAAAAGTCAGATCCAGTATGGGACTGGAGTTTTTTCTCTATCATGATCTACTCGTACGCAGTGGAGTGAAGTCATCAGTTCATCACAATTGAAAGCTAAAGTGCTAAACCCTTCTTCCTGTAAAACACAGACTACATCACAGAAGGAAAGGAGAAGGAGGAATCTGTCTGAATCCCGTTTATATGTGGGCTCTTCAAAACTCTTGCCCAGGCTGGTATATATATGTGGGAGCTCTATGTTGTAATCACAAATATTCGGATGAATAAAGAATAGTCTCTACATCTTTTGTATAACATTTACACTACTTTCATCTACTACGTGATCATGAGAGACGGAGGAGGGAAGGTCACAACCCGGCGGCGGCGTTTCACAACACGTTATCGGCCGCGACAAACTCTTCGTCGACATCGCCCGTTGAAGTCTGCCGCCGATCTTGACACCGGCGGCTTCGTCTTGGCGTCTCGCGCGACTTCCCGGCGATGTCGGCGTCCCCCCGACGTTGTTAGCGGAACGGATCTGCTACCTCCGCCGCTACAAATCTGCACTTTGCATCGACTCATCGTCACGCCGGCGGGTCCCCTACCCTAGCCGAATCGTCTCTATCGCGATTGGCCTTCGTTTTTCCTTGAATTTCGAAAACAAAGGTACGAAAGAATCGCATCTTGCGATTGCACGTGTCTCGACTTTTTTAGTCGGGCTCATATTTTACCGTAATTATTCTTGAACATAGTAGATATATACATGTGTGTATATCCTATACGGCTATATATAACCAGCAGATATATACTCTGTATGCTTGCACATGCACGAGATATGCGATGAACTTGTGTACCAAAACATATATTTAGAAAGCACGCAGAGCTATTAGTTGTCAGTGCTACCGAAGTTATCGCCGACCAGCATGTCGCGTTGCTGCCGCTGTCCAGAAGAACGTATACTTGAAAGTATAAATACAAGTACGTGACTTGAACGTCACGTTTTTTTTCCCTCTTTAACGCCATGAAGGCCATGGCATGAAGCCAAGCATGACACAAAAACTGACCTTTTATTATATAGCAGCAACTGTCATGGAATTTGTCCCTGCATGGACTAGACATAGCTGCCAGTAATTGACTCGTAACCGAAGTAGACTCCTGAAGAAGTTACACGTAACGAAACCGAGTTGGTCTTGGCATCATATTACAGCCGGCAAGGACCTTGCAGGTCAGCATGCCAAACATGTAGGGCAACCGCCACCGTTCCGACCTGTTGCTGAAGCTGTCGGCGGCTCGCACGCCACCGGTAACGCTCTGCGTAGGCATCTCATCTTTTAGAAGGATCGAACCGTCCGGTTGAATCCCGTCAGCACCTCGTGCCACAGAACCATGGTACAGGACCGGCGCCCGCACAACGCCACAGATTGCACTATCTGGCACCACGTCGGTTCTTCACAAACATGTATTACGCAGTCTGCACGCTGCCGAAGGTCACAATAATAGTACACGAGGCTGACTCGAAGTCATTGCTACTGAGTTCAGAGGCTCGCACGCCACGTACCAATATCTGCTGTGTTTCATGCATCGTGTGTATGCTCTTTTTGACTGCATTTAATTATTAATATATATATATATATATCACACGTCATGAATCATATACCATATACCAATAAATCACAAATCTTGAATGATTGTGCTGCAAACATGGTATAACCCTATAAGATATATGAGCTCTCTAAATCCTACAAACCTTAGACTTATCACCATTGAGAGGCTCGTATTTGTTTTTCCTAGCATATGAATTTTTGGGTTGAATGAAAGCTTGGTATAGATTCTGAAAGTTTGCATATACCATAATCCCGAAAAATGCTAGGATGCTTCTAAGAATATTTTGAGTAACCATCCACTATTTTTTTTTTTTTGCACCGTGCTACTCGTTTACATGTAGTAAACTTATATGCACATGGTCCAAGTCACGTTATATGCATGCCTTAAAAGAAGAAGCAATATATTACTCACGAAAGTAAAAGTATTTGTTACGGTCATTATTAAATCCATGTAGGATATTTTACTACCATTGAAGTGTAGTAAACGAGTATATATATTTCCAAATTACTCTCTAGAATGAGTATATGGCGATAGAAGTAACAAATGCATTGTGGGACTCATTTCATGAGTAAAATCCCAAATTATGATTATAGAATATCATATTGCATTGAAAGTCAAATTTTGAAGCTTGTATGCTTAACGCCGCTTCTATAAACAATAGCTCGAAGCTTTGTAAATGTCTAGAAGACAAGATGGTAAATAAGATTATATCAATCTACATTCTTGAAGAAGTATCTCTTGTGTATAGAATATCAAAAAGCAATGTAATACTTGAAGTATTTAAATTTACCATAAGAAGCTACTCATGAAAATTGAGTTAGAATTTTTAGACAAACTTTATGAACCGTGATATTATCGATTGCAATAATTTTGAATATATATGGCTTGCATATGTTACACTTCTTGAAGGCGTGTGACTACATATCATAACTATTGAATATAAAAGCATGAAGCTACCCCTTGTCAATTACGACATGCAAGAATGTATATTATTTGGAACATATAAAGTTTCTCTTGAAGAAGAACTTAAATCATGTGCTTATATATTTGTTATCTTTGAATTCCATATCCTGAAGTATTGATAGTAGTGGTGGTGGTGCATTAAGTTTTAATTCCACTTGAATTAAGTGGTTAATGGTTAATTTATTAGCTTGAAGACTAATACAAAATATTTAATTTTCTTAATTGCAATTCTTGTTATTACCTAAAGTAAAATGTGCGAACTTCTCATGGAATAAATTAGTTTTTATATGTTTCACATATAAACAATTGTCAATTGACTATCAAAATAATTTTTGCATTAATTTATCCACAAAAGAAGCCTCAATTAACCATGAAGGTTATAGTTCTTTGTGCATCACTACCATGTAGGTAGATGGGAAACTGAATTTTCTAAAAAGCACATGACCAATTGGACTAAACCGGCATATTAATTGATCTTGGAAGGATCGATTTAGCCAAATCCTAAGTATTTAATATTTTAGTCCATGAACTAAAAGTTGTATCTTACCCTAAGTCTATTGTTGTACATTGAATAGTACATTGGATATGTGAATTTCATGCCATAATCAATGAATACTAGAAGTATGATTGGATTCTATGAAGCATTAAAAGTGACTATTCATAGATAATGCACGAACAAATTGCTACTTGCAGTAATTATGGCATGAAAAAGGGGAGGAATTTTGGGTAAAGGCATAAGAAGATGTGGATAATATCTAGGCATAGCCGCCCTAAGTCGATCTTTAAGTGCATGTATCGAGATTTGAAGTTTAAAACTCGCATAAGAAGATGTGGATAATATCTAGGCATAGCCGTCTTAAGTCGATCTTTAAGTGCATGTATCGAGACTTGAAGTTTAAACAAGCGTCCCTTCCGGCCGAAAGTTAACTTTCTCTCTTTGCACTAATTGCATGTAAGCTCGTAGCTCGCATTTTGTTATTATCCATTATGTTAGACTGAATACTAATATTCCACATTACACTTGCATGTGTATCTCATTGAGCTGTAACTATATCTACTCTTGCATGAATATTAGCATAGCGAAATATAGTTGTAGCTAGCAGCTACCTTTGCTCTTCCCTCATAATCAAAATGGCTAGCTAGCATGCTACGTCTATATGGTTCTCGTTGAACTAAGGAATGATTTGCTTTCAATGCATCGTATGCATAAGCAATAGATTGGTCTAGGGCCGAAGCGACCTAAGATCGGGGGGAGTGATTTTATGAAATTTTGCTCAATGGAGACTAACCCATTTGATGGGATGAATTGTTGTGGAACTAAGATATTGGATAACATAATTATGATGATTTGGGATTTATTACGAAGAAAAAAGGCATCAAGGGATTTTGCATTAATGGCAATTAGAAAATTCTAGAAGAAAAATTCCATGTGAATTTGAATGTTGCGTATTTTATACATTTGAAGTGTATGATCCATTTTTTTGTATGAGTACTTGGATCAATTTTTTTTTAGGCTAATTAATAAAGAAGCTAGAGAATGAAATAGTTTTCTAAACTATGATTTGTGCATATTAGGGGGAGAACATCCCGATTTTTGTAGGAATCTTTGAACATTCTTAAATGCACTTTAGATATTCTAGCTTTCATTTGCATAATGAATAATAACCCCCATATTGAAATATGTGTGTGAATATTTCCCATAAAATTTAATCATAGCATACATAAATGGGCCTCCACTTGTAGTTGGAGATATATGAATTTGAATTAAGCCCATGATAGGGGATATATTTTGAAGTATGCTATTAATGATCTAATATTGGTATTAGGGGGAGAGAAAGCCTATATTTTTGAATGCCAAATATTATTTCCATAGAAGGAAAATGATCTTAAGAGAAAATATTCCTTTGAGCTTGAAGCGAGGAATAGTATCACACACCAAGTCATACAATAATTTGACTAATGCTCTTTTGAAGCCCGAAGCAAAAGCATATGCCGATATTTTTGAAATGAGAGGAGTAACTTGAAGTTATGAACCAGAAGTTGTGTTTACTAGTAGTAAACTAAATGCTATATACTATCAATCTAAAATCTACGGGGGCGCTTTGTGGGTTCTAGTTTAAGCGTATACACGTTAAATAGAAAAGAAATGGAACTCCTCCATTCTCATGAAGAGAATGCCTCACGAAAGAAGGTTAAACACCTCATGAAGAGGATCATCATGAAGATGACATCCAACACAATTAGCACGCACCTCACTAGTGTTGGGTATGCAGAACAATATATCATCTCTTGTTTGGGAAATGACAGAGATAGAATATTCTCACACCGTGAGAGTAGTAGGAGAAAATAATTGTCGACAACACTACCTCTACAATTGCAAATGTTTCTCTTATGAGAACCCTGGATCCCGAAAACAAAGTCCATGGCAAAATCGCTTGTAGCGATTATATCGGGTCAATGAAGAAAACAATTGAGGTTGAATCTCCTAATAAGAAGAAATGAATGTTACGCTATATCTCTCGCGAATGAAACAAATGAATATTGAATATGCAGTTATTAAGTGGATTATGAAAATCCATATAATTCTTGAAGAATATAAATCGCAACTTGTAGAAATCTCATACTAAGTATTAAAGTCTAAGGTATATATATTCTGAATGAATATTCAAGTCTCAAGAAGAGCATGTCCTAGAAGGATTATAATCATTGAATGATTTTATAGTGAATAACGCAATGTCATTGTGTATATCACTCATCTCCCATACAATAGAGAATATATCTCATAGAAGAGAATTAATAATTCATTAAGAATGAAAGTACATCCTTGAAGGAATTAATCCATGAAGGATTTACAGTCAATTCTTGAATAAACACCATTCATCCCCCGAAGTGAATATAGACCCGAAAAAAAAAAAAGGGAGGAATCTTAAACACCATGAAGGTGTCATACAAACACTTAGAAAGTGTATGAAAAGCTAGCAATGAAGTGATGATATCCTCAAAATACCATAGAAGGTATAATGATGATTTTGGCAATTAAATTATCCCCTAAATGCCAAATGCAAGACTGAATTTATTATTTAGTGGAACATTTGATACACTATCTAGAAGATATTGAATATTAATTTATTTACCCCCATAATCCTCTCGAAAAGGATTTATTACTCAAGGATAATATTTATTTGTTTTGCACAACTAATAGGTGGTCATTATGCATGAAGCATATTGCTCCCATATAATTCAAAGAAGAATTATGAGCCAACTTTAGAAAGACATAGTATTATGGTATCGCATACCATTAGTTTGCACACATTTATGAAAAGTGTGGTTTGAACAAAGAAGTTCAAAAGTTTGGCTTTATGAGGGGGAGCATATTTTTACCGAATCCGCCTTTAAGTTAAAACCACTAGAATTACAAAGATCATGTAGATTATATTTGCTAAAAACAATGAAGTTTATGCAAAGATTATGAAGATCAATATCTATTCATGAAGAATAGAACATCCTGAAGAAGAATATATGATCATGAAAGTTAAATGTTGTACTCTTTTCCCTATGTGAGTTTTTACTCGAAGGTTTCTCACACAAGGTTTTTAATGAGACAACATGTGCAATGCAATTAACTAATCACGATGTACTCTTTTCTCCAAGAACCATTTTTTCCCACTTTGGGTTTTTCGGATGGAGTTTTTTGACGAGGCATATGCATATCGTGGTAATCGCCCAAGGGGGAGTGTTGTAAAACACACGGACTCTATCCTAGAAGGAAAGGAGAAGAAGGAATCCTAATCCTAGTCCGTTTATATGTGGGCTCTTACCAAACTCTTAGCCCCCTCGGTTGGACTATATATATGTGGGAGCTCTATGTTGTAATCACAAATATTCGGATGAATAAAGAATAGTCTCCCTATCTTGTGTCTACTTGTTCTACTACTTTCATCTACTACGTGATCATGAGAGAGACGGAGAGGAAAGGTCCCAACCGGGCGACGACGCGTTTCACAACACTTCCCTCTTTTATGCAAGTTCATAAAGCAGCCAGCCTCGCTCTCACATGGCAACAATAATGCCATCTGGCTTTTCCATGCCCTTTGTTGATTTCCCTGGATAAGGTGTGTTTTTTTTGAAAAGAAATATGGAGTACTGTTTTGTTTTGTTGTGTTGTTGCTTCGGTCTCATAACCCGCTACCAAAACAACATCAGGCAGATGATAATCCAAAAAAATATAACCCCGTTAAAGAAAAAGGTGTTGTTGCTTGCTGCCATGGCATTGGCAACTATGTCATCCGACAACTCCATCCCTTTCTGTTGCCTTTTTCTTTGTTTTGTTGTTGATTCGGTCCCATAAACCACTTCCGAAACAACAATAGGCAAATAAAATCCCAAAAATATGAACCCTGAATGGAGAAAAGGTGGGTTATCAGCCGTAGCATTTAAGTTATAAATATCGAACTTAGGAATTAGGTGGGTTTTGTTATTAATCATTAGGAAGAGAAAATAGCCATTCAAATTTAAGCAAAGAAAGGAGTTCAATCCAGGTGGTTGGGCCGACGAGGACTTCAAGCTCTTTGAGGGGAGGGGCAAGGGTGTAATGTGATATCGAGCTCATTTTAAATTTAGCCCAAAGAAGTGGCTTATGTGTATATTGATGTGATGTCGGGGGAGGGGGTTAGTCCCCACCTA
The DNA here is from genome assembly GCA_015847255.1 of Hyparrhenia diplandra. Classification (NCBI taxonomy): domain Eukaryota; kingdom Viridiplantae; phylum Streptophyta; class Magnoliopsida; order Poales; family Poaceae; genus Hyparrhenia; species Hyparrhenia diplandra. The sequence goes on along the minus strand of JADLZK010010466.1, from coordinate 32,755 downwards.
GGTTGCTAAGGGTGGTTATATTTGTAACATATAAGACTCTTAGAATATCCTGTTTGATTGAACTTATCAGTCATGATACAATATTTTTCTCTAACAACAAAACAAAATCAGTCGACTTATATATCAACCGAATAGGGTGTGAGTTCATGCTTAGTCCTGGATTAATCTTTTTACGCCGGCATGGACCAAAAAGCGTAGATGGGTTTGTGATAGTGTGTGATCGATACAACGTGTAGAGTGGGATATAAACTCTTTGGACTCTAGGACGTTACAGCTCGCCATACACTTAGAACCTAGAGACATGCCTCTTTTGTAGAGAGCATTATTGACATAATACGGATGCCTTTAGTTCTATCGGTACATGGTCGATAGGCTAAGTGTATGATCCATTCAAGGCGTAGAATGTATTTCAATCGCATGGACTCTAATGTGTTACAGCTTACCACACGTTCAGAATCGAAATAAAAGAGCTCTCTTATAGAGAGCAAAATCGACACAGGGTCCCTCTAGTTCTATTAACAATGGCAACATGGGTTACAACAGGATGATGTGATAGGGTTCTATCCTAATACATGATCGATATTTGCAATTATTCATCAAAATAATATTCTCTTGAAAGAATGGCGCGGCTCTCTTTGTAGAGAGCATTAGCAGATTGCGATAGGCCAATATTGATGGCAACCAGCAAGATGATGTGATAAAGTTCAATCGATCCTAACCTAAATTTGCAATTAGTATTTATTAATAATATAATATATATATTTTAAAAAAAAAAAGATTCCTCGTACTACTTGCTACGATGTTTTCCTACCTTTCGTGTTTCTGGCCGTTAGTTAGGGTAAGAATGTTTCCGCTGTGGGGGGCGAACCCGATTCCCTACGAATACAACATGGTCTTCTGTATACTAGCAAATACGGAGTACTACCCTTAGCGACAGCGTATACACACGGCAGGGACTACGGTGCCCGAACAAAAGTAGTACGCTGAACGTGTCGACCTGCGACAGCTCGGGCTTATGGTGGGCGCGGAGCCAGGACTCGAGTGGACAACCCCGCCAAACGCCGGCGACGCCGGCGTCGTGAGGGGATCGAGATCAGATGGCTCCCCAAACCGCCCGCTACTGCTCGGTACTCACGGTTGTGGTCCGGCGACCGGCCTCCGGTGCGCCCGCCCGTGCCTCGGTGCCTGACGAGGAGGACCACGAGACGAGACGATCCATCCGCGGGATGCTGTAGCAGGTGAGGAACCAAACAAAGCGAAAGGCGATGCCGCTAGGGGCCGCACTTCTCAACGGCCCAGCCAGCCAGCCAGGCGGGCGGGCAGCCACCACCCCCGCTAACACATGCACATTAGCTAATACGCCCTTGGCTGTTTAAATAAGGAAATGGCGAGGCACTGACACAGGTAAAAAGCCTCAGACGGCTCCATCTTTCTTTTTATTTGTTTTATATGCCTTGTTATATACTACTCTGCAGTATGTCCCTACTTGTTACGGCATATTAAAGTGACACCCACTTGTTGCTGACTAAGTTGCGAGTACATCGACGTCGTCTCATAACCGATCTCATGTAGTGCCAGTTAATCTAAGACAACTTAACTGTGGTAAAGTTGTTTTACAATAATTCGCAATTCCTTAATCTATGCATAGAGTAAAGATATGACTATGAGTTGCAATGACAACAACTCATACAATAGTATCATAGTTGCCTCGTACTCTTAAATTTTAGCTTATGAGACGACAACTCATTCTCTCTTCTCTCTTTCCTTCACATCATAAAAATCCTACATGACATTGCATGAGACGGAGTATGAGATTGATGACATGTAACAATGCACCTGCACAAGACTAATAGTCTACTGAAAGAGAGATATTGCGGGCCTCATTGGCACGGCTCCTCATCTTAAATTGACAATTGTAACATCGAGACGTTTTTCTCTCTCCTTCCCTCCCCCTCTCACTGACACCCTAGGAGTCGAGAGAGACTTGATTTTTGGCTCCCCCGGCTCCGGCTCCCACGTGCTATATTGGGCGCTACGAAGGATAAGCCGAGATAGCGAGCTTCCGGCCAAACGGGGCCTACAAGTACAATAGTCTACAATTCAATATCACTAGAAACAAACTACTTCAAACTCTTGAATCTCAATGGATATTTCGATTGAATCTTGACTACAACTCTACCTCTAGGTCTTGACTGCAACTCTACCTCTAGGATTTTCTAAAGCTACAAACACCCAGCTCTAGAAAATTAACATATTTTTGCTATAGCTAGAGTTTGTCATGTAGGGCATAAGTTTTTGTCTGCTCTTCCCATTTACTCCTCTCTATTTACTCATATTAGTTTTTATTTACTAACTGACTTCATTGGAGAAAACTGAGGTATCACCGCTCTATTTGATTTCAAAAATCTAGGCACAATATACTACATCTATTGAAAAAGAATGTAATCTAAGTTTTAAGCTAAAGCCTTCTCAGCTTGTGAGTATCAACGCTTATCATTAAGTCATTCCTCGTGTTTTTCTCACAAGTCACAACAAATGGGCATGAGCCAGAAACAATCCATCCAAACATACTCAAATATGTTTATTATCGAAATATATTTTATGATTAACTTATTATATATTTTCTTAGATTTGGACATATTACTAGGTAAGATTAGTTGGACCCAAACCCAACCATGGGCCAGGGGCTTAACCGAAAAATTGACAAACACTGGCTTTAGCTCGGAGAGAGAAAGCGTAGAGAGCAAGGCCCCAACCCCACTCCCCCACCGCCGCCCGAGAGGCTCCAAAGCGGCCAGCCCGTGCAGCTGGACCTGGACGAGAGAGAGAGACAGCGCCATTGCTGCCATCGCATTCACAGCGCGACCGTCTGCGTCGCTTTCCTTTCCTTTCCTCCCCTTCCCTCCCCTCGCCGTACCACCACCCCTTCCTCCTCCTCTCCTCCTCCTGCAGAAGCCGCCGCACAAAACCCAAACCCTAACGGCCGCCCCTCCGAGGCGCGCCAGATCGGCGGCGGCGGCGGCGGCGGCCACTGCGGATCCAATGCAGCGGCTGCCGTAGCGCGGGGCGGCCGATCTGAGGTGCCGGCGGCGGCGCAGGCGCAGGCGCAGGCGGGACAGGGATGGCGTCTGCGCCTGTGGCGGGGGCGGCGTTCGAGCGGTACCAGCAGCAGCGCGGAGGTGGCGGCGGCGCCGCGGTGGCCAACGGCAACACGGTGCGTGCTGTTCGTTCGTTCGCGCGGTTCCTTGCGTGGGTACCGGGGGGGTTGGTTGCAGTAGGGGTTTGGTGCGGTTTTCGTATCCGGTGCTGATGGGATGGGCATCTCCCTCGCCCATTTCGCGTATCGCTTTGTTGAGTTCGCATGGCTTGTGCTGCAAGGATGCGCTGTACCCGTCGCTGCTTCTATTACTATTAATAGGGCGGATTAGACCTGGTTGGATTGCTGTGCTGAGGTGATGGCCTGTAGAGTTTCCGCACAGCTGGGTCTTCGGTAGCTACACTTGAACGGATTGATGATGGCACTGGTGGATTGCTGCTGGCAGCGCAGTTCAGATTTGGACTGGGTGTAGGTGAAATTTGCCATCAGGGTGCGGCGGATATACAACTTAGAAGTGCATTTCTAGAGGCTGCTGTGTTGGTTGCACAATGGTGGGAAAGAGCATTGTGGGTATGATCTGCCTTGAAAACTTAGGGGTTTTGGTGGGTTGCTGAGATAAGTGATATTGAATTTTCTTAAAAGAAAGTGATATTAATTAACATGGGACAGGCTAAAAAAGGAAAACCAGGCTAGGGTATTCATGGGGTGTAACGTGGGGTGGGAACAGTAACAATATGCTACAGTATACAGGAAACCAAACAGAGTGATATTGTGGTTGTGACAAGCAACGATACAACGAGGGAGAAGAATCTATGAGGCTGATATGCAAATACACTTACTGTAGCACAACATGCCATCAACAATCTAAAATGTGTACATTCTTTATGGATTAACGGCATGCAGGTGTCATGGAAATTTTAAAAAAGACGGTTGTATTTAATGGACCGGCCCAGATACTTATATGATAACATCTTGTTATTTATTTTTAGGAAAAACACACAGATGCATTGACCAATTGAAGCGAATCACTTTGGTTACTCCTAATACCTGTTCATGCTTGCCGCATTTAGGATACAGTTGGGCATTTCCGTTGCCACTAGAGCTGAAATCAAATTACTTAACTGAGCAGGACATTTTTTTATTGCTCCATACTACTTATACTGAATGAGCCTTTGGTGATACATGATTGAAAACTAGGGTTTTGGGGGTGGGCTAGTGCAGTATTGAAGTCTTCCATTACTTGTTTGTATTACATGTCTGATGCCATAGCTGTTCTAACCAGGTTTTCAAGAGTGGGCCTCTTTTCATATCATCTAAAGGTAACCCCTTATCCCCTATCTATCTTTTTAACATAGTGGCACATGATAACATAAGTTAGCTCATGTCATGTTAGTTCCTTGGTGAACAATCAAATATATATTCACCACAAACTTGAAAAAGATTCTAGATTTGTCTGTAAAAACATTGTTTCGTAAAGATGAGCCTGAAGGAGCTGCTTTATGCATGAAAAAAAACACACCATTGCTTCTATCGATTTTTTCTCAGTTCTCCTGAGTTAATTGTGTAAGAAAAGTAACTGCTGTTATATACAGTCATGTATTAGACACTAGTTTTTCTTATTGTTTTTTTTACTCGGCAGTAAATCAACTAACTAAGTAACCTCTCAATCTATTTGCTCAAACAATTTGATTTATTCAAATGATCAAACGATCTTTTGCTATAGAAATTTGTTTGATGCGACACTGATCTCATTAGTTCAGTTCAACACGGTTAATTGTACTCTTTTAAGTTCTGTTCTGTTAGTACGTCTTATTGTTTATTGAGAAAGAGAACTCATGCATCTTGCTTTTTTTCAGGGATTGGATGGAAATCATGGAAGAAACGTTGGTTCATCCTCACACGAACATCATTGGTTTTTCTTCAAGAGCGATCCTGTTAGTACCTCTTTACCTGAACTCTCTGAGTTGTCAGAATTCTATGCTTAGAACTAAAGACTAACTTGCTTTGTATGTATAATGACTAACTTATGTTATCGGATACCATAACAACAACAACAACATAGCCTTTAGTCCCAAGCTAGTTAGGGTAGGCTAGAGATGAAACCCATATGAAACAAGATAAAAGAACGTAAAAAGGCAGAAGACAAGAAGATAAAGATAGGGTCGATAGAAAAGGAAACAAAGTCATGGTTCGAGCACGTTGATAGCTAGCCTCCATGCGCTCCTGTCCAATGACTCCAAAGCCAAATCCTTGGAGATATTCCACTCCTTAAGGTCTCTCTTAACCGACTCGTCCCAAGTCGATCTAGGTCCGACCTCTACCTCTCTTTACATTATCTACCCGCTCTAGAACTCCACTACGCACCGGGCGCCTCGGGAGGCCTCCGTTGAACATGTCCAAACCATCTCAACCGATGTTGAATCAATTTCTCCTCGATAGGAGCCACCCCGACCCTATCCCGAATATCTTCATTCGAACTCTATCCCTTCTAGTTGTATAAAGATTTGCATCAAAGATCCACTTATTTGAGAATGATAAATCCCATGCTATGGTAATGCAGCAGCAGGTCCACAATCACAATGCGTGTGTCACCCATTAAGTTTCTAAATTAGACAAGGAAGTTAGAGATTTGATCCTTTAAATAAACCTCCATCCTAGAATTAGTTCTAAATTCTTTTAAAAGAGGAGGAATATAAAAAAAGAACAAGCACAAATCAGAGCAACATTTCCTCCTTGCCTCAACCATACAACACCGCTCTCACGAGTCATGACTGCTTGCTGGTGCTGGGGCCTTCACTCTTGGTTTATTGTCCACTATAACTATACCCTCATTCTAGCCTATAGAGCAAGATTCTTAGCTGTGCCTAGGAGCTTCTTCTTCTTCCCTGATATTCTTAGTAGAATTTAATTGAACTACTACATGGCCATTTCCTTTTTTTCTCTTGTTATTTTACCCATCCAATTTATATCTCATCTCATGTAACTAAGCACACCTTTTCTCACTTGACTAATAATATTTTGTTGGATTTGCAGAGTACCTTGCCCCAGAGAGGTGGTGAAGTGAATGTTACTCTAGGAGGGATTGATTTGAACAATTCTGGGAGGTATTTATCTGTCTTGTAATTTCTTTTTCATATTCCTTTTTGTTGTGCATCAGTAACACTGTATTATGAGCACTTCACACTTGCAGTGTGGTAGTCAGAGAAGACAAGAAGTTGTTGACCGTCCTTTTCCCAGATGGCCGTGATGGTCGTGCATTCACTCTTAAGGTATTCGGCATTTCTTTTTAGCTCAATAATTAGGCCCTCTGATAATTATTTTGTGCTCTCTATCTCTTCAAAAATTCAACTCTGTAAATCGTAATACAGGCAGAAACTTCTGAAGATCTGTTTTGAGTGGAAAACAGCATTGGAAGAAGCTCTTGCACAAGCTCCAAATGCAGCTCTTGTGATGGGACATAATGGGATATTTCGTAATGACACAGCTGACACATATGAAGGAGCTATTCCAAATTGTTAGCCTGCTCAACTGTTTATTTTCATTCTTCTCATCTTCAGAACTTTTTTTTTTCCGACTCAGAACTTTATTAGTTATGCCTTTCCCCATTGTCCACAGGGAGGGAGAAGAGGCCGATCAAGTCATTGGTGACAGGCAGGCCAATTCTGCTTGCACTTGAGGATATTGATGGCAGCCCTTCTTTTTTAGAAAAAGCCCTGCGCTTTCTTGAGAAACATGGTGGGGGCAAAACTATCTTGAACATGAAGTTTTTAAGTTAAATTCCTTATCATGAGTTTTGATTGTTTTGCAAATCTTCTCTTGCAGGAATAAAAGTGGAAGGAATTTTGAGGCAGGCTGCAGACGTGGAAGAAGTTGACAGGAGGTTGCAAGAATATGAACAAGGTTGGTACCATTTCTTTGAATAGTATTATTAAACATTGTTCGCCTAGGCAACAAGGCACAGAATTCAGTGGGAGGAGGGATGGAGAAGATAGGAAGGGAACTTGCCAACAGGCCAATAAGAAACTCTCCCTGCTGGCTCCGGCTGTTGGACCAGGGAAGCACAATCTCCAGTCAGCTGTGGTAGCAGTTGATTTGGAGGGGAGTAGCGGCTGAAGTCGATTTGGAAGGGGATGTCATGCACATGGATATTTTGGGGTAACTAGGCCTTATGCTTTGCCAAGAGCTTGAGAGATTGAGGGAGACTAGAATTGTTTCTTCATTGTTTTTTTCCTCCCCTTCCATTGCCCACCGATGGGGACTAATATAGGCCAGCCGGCCATTACAATATGGTAACCAATCACTAACCGATAACTCCTAAAATCAAGGGCTAATGGATCTAATCCAATCACTAACAGATAACTCCTAACATCAAGGGATAATTGATCTCTAATTGATCTAATTGATCTCCTAGCCACTAACCGGGCTGTTGCCATCCCTGGGAGCGGCAGCCTGCTGGCTGCCCATGACAGGGTGATGCGTCGGTATTCCATCTGAGGGGTGGTGCAGGCAGTGAGGGTGTTATGGATGTGGATGGGCTGTAGGGGATCGAGGAGGGAGAGGGCAGCAGCGATGGGCGTGCTACAGTACCCGCGGCAGCGGCGGCTAGGGTTGCGGGGGCACAGGAACGCCGGCCGCGGGGCTCTGCCCACGGCCGGCAAGAGAGAAGGGATTTCCTTAATCTCTTGCTTGATTTAGATTGATACATCCCCTCTCATTATACAGAGAGGGTTGACTTGGCCCCTAAGCAAGCTACCAATTAACCCTAATGGGCTAGGGCCCAATAGGCCCTTAACTCCTCTAACAGAGGGGGCATGGAGAGTGACAAGGAGGAGCGACAGTGCTGCATGAGGGAGGGATACTGGGATGTAGTGTTTGGCACTGATTGGAAAGGGAATGCAGAAACATAGGTGGAGATACAGGGATGCATCGAGTGAAGTATGATTATGGCCTTATGGCAGTGGATGGGCTGGGTCAGTATAGCCCCCCTCGCCTTGCTTTCCTCCTTTATGTTCATATCGCCTCGCCTGCCACTTTTATGCACTAAGTGAGGAGAGAGGGAGAGGGAGGCGCATGGTGCCTTAGGAACATTGTTATCAGGTCTTTGGTTTTGGCAGCTTTTTGTGTTGGTATGACAACATTTTGTTGATTAGCCTACATATCATTTCAATTCCATACCAGGAAGGACCGAGTTTTCAGCAGACGAGGATGCTCACATTGTCGGTGACTGTGTAAAGGTACCCCTGCAATTTCAGTTTCATAATTGTTTATGCTCCACAGATCATGAATAATTGATAAAATTGCTTCTTACTAACTGTATTGATCGGGATGCCCCTTCAGCATGTTCTCCGAGAGCTACCATCATCCCCTGTGCCTGCTTCTTGCTGTACAGCATTATTGGAAGCGTTCCGTAAGTATTATATTTAGTTTAAACCAGTTGGGTTCATCTGAAGTTTACAAAACTTGTTTTAAATTTAAACTAAGTAGTGGTGTTGCATCTTAATAACTCAGATGATTATTATGGATCTATCCAAGAGCCCAGGACTATTCATGCATTCTTCTTTTGATGTTTACTATGCGGCTTACTGTTCCTACCCTGTTTCACTTGCCTAGGCCTGGAAACTAAGGATGCTAGGATAAATGCTATGCGTTCAGCTATATCTGAGACATTTCCTGAGCCCAATCGGAGGTTGTTGCAGAGGTTAGTTTTTTTTTTTTTTTTTAATCATAACAATATCCTTAAGCACCGGATAACCTCTAGTTTCTTTTTTTTTTGGTAAGTTATCTTATCGTTAGACTTTCTCTTGGCGAGACAGGTTAATAGCTTATGCTAAATGCACTGCATAATAATTTGTATGTGATATCCGGTTTGCTAATGAAGCTAAACATGTCATTATTGTCTTGCAGATGCTATTTGCACTTAAAATAATCACTAATACTCCTTGGCTTCACAATATTTGTCTGCTTTATTGAGAATTACAATTTTCACAACATTAAGTGAATGTATCAATTGCATTTTTCTTCATCCCTGCTATTTAATGATGTGAAGCATAGGTATTGGAACATTTGTTATTACAAAAATCGTTCCTCAAATACTTGTAATGTTTTTTTTTTTTTGTGTAGAATTTTAAGAATGATGCACACCATTGCATCTCACACTTCTGAAAATCGAATGACTGCATCGGCAGTTGCTGCCTGTATGGCACCTCTTCTATTAACGTCCACTTCTGGCTGGTGAATGTGAGATGGATGAGGTGTTTGATATGGATGGAGACGATTCTGCTCAGCTTCTTGCTGCAGCAAACGCTGCAAACAGTGCTCAAGGAATTGTAACAACTCTCTTGGAGGAATATGATGGCATTTTTCATGTAAGATTCTTTCAGCCTGGGATTTAATCTTTGCAGTATCTGCATTGTCTCTCGAAAAATGTACTTGAGCATATATCATGTTAGCAAAAATTTGAACATGACAGAAAGAAAGCATCACTCCCTATTGATCATCTATGATTACCATTTTTACAGGATGAACACCTCAGATGTTCCTTGTCACCTGAATCTCAAATTGAAGATAGTGGTACTGAAGCATCAACTGATGATGGGAATTTGGATGCCAAGGGCAATGGATTTCATGATGCAGAAAATGATGTAGATCAAGAAATGGATGATGACAATGGCGTGGAGGCGTATACTTAGTGGAAAATTGAGTGAGAGCAGTGGATATGCTGGCAGCGACCTCTATGACTACAAGGTTTGGTTTTGTGTGCTTCATTCTTTTGTTTTTTCTGATAATTGGTCTTTGGTGGTTTTACTATTACTACTGTGCATATGGGCTTGATAGACTTAACATTGTCATTGATCAATACAAATATGATTGGCTTGAGTGGAAGTGTTGCCAATTTTCATTATTACCTAGCAGCATCTAGTGTGTATGCAATTAAATGGTAGTGCAGGCCAGAAGCCCCATTTTGTCTGTGTTAAAATTTGGACATGCATCTAAGGAAGAACTATATTTAAGGTTTGTTGGTGGATTTCCAATTTTAGCATGTTTGCTTGTTACATTCCTTTCTGGTGCCAACATTCCTTGTGTTGACTGTTTTCTAGGTTTTGTTATAGCAAGTTCTAATATTTAATGCTGTATTTGTTTATGTTCCTAGTTTCCATGCTGTACTTTGTCTTTTGCTCACTGGCCTTTTCCTGATTGAACAGGCAGTCAATGCTGAGGGGTCGGACGCTGAACACCCTGTGGTGGTGGGCGGCAATTTGGATTTATGCAAAGTAAAAATAGCCGTTCAACTGAAAACGGTTTGGCAAATGTGGACACCTTACTCAGTGAAAACAATCCTTCTAATCCAACAGTTGGTCATGAGGCGCTGTCTATGGGGAAATCCTTTCTTCTTTTGATCCTGGAATTTCTGCACCGAGCCAAAGTTCTGAATATTCTGTAGAGAGACAGTCAAACAAAATTAATGGATCTCACCCACATGTGGTGAAGCGGAGTAACTTTTGGGGAGGAATAGTGTGAGCAAAGAAAACTAGTTATCATTTTTTTCTGTTTTTCCTTTGATTGCACTATAATTTAATTCCATTTTGCTCTTGTTTTTTTTTTTGTTAAGTATAGCCTTAGCCTCGTTCAACTGATTCATATGCATGGTTCATGCAGGCAAGGAAGAGCCAAAACCAGAATCAGTTGATTCATCTGGAGAAGAAGAGTATGCTCTTTGCCAGCATTAACCATATGTGACTAATTTTTCATGGAGTGGAATTTGTTGATTGTTGTAACTATGAGAAGTAGTTTGCATTGAGAGAATTTAATACCATCCTTTATGACAGTAGTCTTGTAGCATATTTTTGTTCATTCTTACTACCTCCATTCCAAATTATAAGTCACTTTGTTTTTTTGGTACATAGGATTTGCTATGTATCTATACACACGTTATATCTAGATGCATAGCAAAATAGATGTACCCAAAAATACAAAACGACTTATAACTTGGAATGGAGGGAGTACTTAGTTATAAATATGGAATATTGTTTGTATTTTGAAGCTCACTATTTAACAATGAAGATAATTGTTTCTTATCTTTCTCATTATGTTGCCACATCTGCCTCTGCGTTTTACAACCAAAGCACACTTTTCTTTTGGTACTTTCTTTTCTTCAATGCTTGTAACCAGAGTTCAATTTATTTACTTTTATTACACAAATAAACATTTCAGGCTTGCTATTCAAAGGCTTGAGATTGCGAAAGAATGATCTGCAAAACAGAATTGCCAAAGAGGTAGGGGAAGAATGCACATATGTGCTCATTAACCTTGATTGAGTGGTTTCCTGTAGTCTAATAGTGTAAGTGCCTCTCAGGCTAGAGGGAATGCAATTCTACAGGCGAGTTTGGAAAGAAGAAAACAAAGCGCTACATGAACGCAGATTGGCTTTGGAACAGGATGTATGCTCCATTTCCTTGTCTTGTCAGTTTGCTTATACATGGTTTGTTTTTTAGAAACTTTTAAGAAGGAAAGTACTCCCTCCGTTCCAAATCATAAGTTTTTTAATGAAATACGCAGGAGAGCTGCGTATCATTGCATTAAGTTAGGGAAAAAAAAGCAAGACTCAAAATAGCCAGTACAAAATTCACACCATACCACACGCACCTCAGAAATTTTCTGTTACAAACGTCGTAAGTGGTTCTGGCTCTTCTAGATATACATAGCTGTTACTACGTATCTAGAAAAAGCCATAATGACTTATAATTTGGAACAGAGAGTATAATTTTGGTACCTTAGCCCCTGGGATGTCTTGTTTGCCTTGGATGTCTAGGTATAGTCCCCATCTCTGGAGCATGTTATTCAAAAAACTGTCGAGCTTTTACTATGAACTAGCTACTGGTTTGTTGGGAGACTACGTTGCACGGATACGGGATACGGATACGGCGTATCAGTATCTGATACGTATCCGATACGCGATACGGCAAATTCCCAAAAACCCGATCACGCGGATACGTTTAATATTTAAAAAATAAAATAAAAATAATAATAATGCATGTCATATGTAACATTAGGACATTTCAACTTCCTTCCTCATTGCAATAAGCATTTCATATGTAACATTAGGACATTTAGTTATTCCATTTCCCGTGATCTGCAACAAATGAGCTTCAGCTCTACTGTAACTACTCAGTTTTCTATTGGACAATACTTGCGGGAGGGTGGAGTGCGGGGCGCGATGCGGGGAGACTAGCTAGGGCGACAGGAACGTTATGCTATTATTTGGGTTGAGTCGTATACAAGATAGCTGATACGGCGTATCCAGCAAGCTGATACGTATCAGACCAAGTATCGGTTTTTTCAAAATTAATAAAATTCGGATACTTCCCAGATCATTATCGCACGAGTATCGGACGTGTATCGGTATCCGATCGTATCCGATCGATCTAGCGATACGCGTGTTCTGGGAAGTATCCGTGCAACGTAGTTGGGAGATATGACGATTGATGTCATTATATTCCACTGCTAGCTTTAATTTGCTTCTTAAAAAAATAGTTTTGTAACACCCTATACCTATGGTATAATTAGTGTCTGTGATACCAAGGTTGAAAGAATTGAAAAAACATTCACATCCACTAATGAAGGATTTCTTGAAAGTTAAGATTAGATGATTAGTTCCTCAAAATTCGTTTTGAAATGAATGGATTGGGCCTTGTACACATGTGAAAAAAAAAAAAGGTAATAAGAAAAGGAAGGAGATGCGTTCTTTCTTTTCACTTGGGTGCTTTGCGAGATGAAAATCTCATGCACACAGTTTTGCATGAGAAAGGAGTGAGGAAGCTGGAAACCTCTTTGACTCAGACTCTCCCTCTAATGTTTTTTTTTTTTTTCTGTTAGAGAAGAGAAATGGTAGGAGCTCTGCCCCTCTATGTAGGTAGAAAAATAAATTTAAGTTAAATGGTGGGGTTGTCCTGACTATAGATGGAAATTGTAGATGGTCCTTTATCTGCTTATAACCTATAAGCTAGCTATATGGAAGATTTGAATCGCAGAACAACTCAATAATCAAGGGGACAAAAAATATTACCTGTGCCAAATTCAAGGGTTAAACTGAACATAATCCAAAAGTTGGGGTGTCAAATGTGTACTTTCCCCTTATTTTGCTGCTGATATTATTGTTGAATAATTCAGGCGTGTACATGGTTTTATAACTTTTATAATATTACTTTCTACAATTGTTATGATTTTAGGTCTCCAGGTTGCAAGAACAGCTACAAGCTGAGAGGGATCTGCGAGCTGCATTGGAGGTTGGCTTGAGCATGTCTTCTGGACAGTTTTCAAGTGCTCGTTCGATGGACGTGAAGGTACCTTACTACCTTCAACCATACCTGCACTTAATGGGCTTTGTTTTATTGAGTCTTATTTTTTTTTCCCTGTGTACTTTAGACAAGGGCAGAGCTTGAGGAGATTGCTCTTGCTGAAGCTGATGTTGCAAGATTAAAACAGAAGGTTGCAGAGCTTCACCTCCAACTCAATCAACAACGTCAACACCAGTATGGCTCTGTAGTGGATGCAAATGATCGTCATCACCGCCTTCCTAGTCACTTCTCCCAGCAGTAAGATAAAAATTCTTTCTTTTACCCCTTTGGAACAAGGGTATAGGAAGTTTTCCTATTTAGCCTTTTGGATCAAAGGATTGACCATCCTCTTCTCAAAAAAAAAAAAAAAAAGGATTGACCATCCTGAAATCCTACAAAATTCCTATGGAATGGCTTAATCCATAGGAATTTTGGAGGAATTCTCACATGAGGTCCAACCTCTTGGAAACTTACCATTGTGTCTATCTCTTATAATTCCTGTGCTTTTCAATGCCCCATTAGAGAATTTTTACCTTTGCAATTCCTGTAGGGTTGCAAGTGACATGCAACTCAATCCTATGTTTTTCCGATGTGTTTTTTATATCCTATGTTTCAAAGAGGCTTGTGATGTTTCTAGATCTCTTGAGATGCTGGAATTTGGTTTCTCGCAACTGTCTGAATGCAAGGAGATTTGTCTGTAGTTCTAAACTATTCAAGCGAATTCGTTTCTTTAATATCAGAGATTCTACTGTATGCGCTGTCACTGGATTAGACTATTCTTGCTTTCGTAATTAGCAGGTCAATGCTTCTTGACATGTGTACACATCCCATATTCCCCAGATTTTGACGTAATACTTTTGATGTACCAGAAACTTTGTTCAACAAGGATTTGATATGAACCTTGCTTTCTGCAATCAAGAGAAGCAGAGAAATGAGGTATGTTATGAACTTTTTTACACAATATTCATATTTAGTGCTGAAACCTGTTGAAATTTCATAGAGCTTGACTTGTTAGCATGCATGATTACAAACTTTGAGTTTTGCAATATAATGGTACTCTTATTGTTCATGGCTGGTTTTAGAAAATTAAAATCTCTCAGCTGGTAAGCAAAAGTTAAGTGATAGAAAATGAATACCTGACTATCATGCCTTGATTACTGCTAAAGCTGTTAGTGACCAAAGTATGCAGAAGCAGCAGTCGGAGTTTCATGCTTATAGTTTCAAAATTGACTTCCGCAGGTCTGCAGTGTTTTGGTAAAATGGACCGGCCTTTAGTCAGGAGGTTTAACATTTACTGCAAATTTTCCATGTGCCACAGTTGATCTTGTCCTAGTAAAAAATGGTGACATTTTTGGAGCTTTATCTTGGTGTTCATAACACATTAGACTACATGTCCATCCATTATCAACTACATAAGAAATTTTATATGCTAAAATGACTGGTTATGTTTGGCATTCGCATTTAAATCTGATGAAAAGTTGGTAGATGATACTGCTTCAAGCAATACTTAGATTGAGTCATGCCTGCAGGAGAGTTCGGTGGAGTCATCACAATGGAGAAACATCAAGCAACATGTGCTACCATATGGATCTTCGAGGCCACTCACACGAAAGCTTTCATTTGATGCCTCCTCAAGTGAATCAAGAGGCACAGAAGCCTCAACAAGTATGTCAACAGACAACACCTCTGTGTCTATCAATGTCCCAAAGTTGGCAGAGGTAAAGCAAAACTAGCAGTGCTTTGTTGTTAAATATGCTGCTGCAGCTTGTAAGTTTATTTATATTTTTGTATGTTAGGGCATTGAATTTGGGAGGCAACCAATGGTTACGTCCTCCACTTTGGTAGAACTAACAACTAGACTAGATTTCTTCAAGGAGCGAAGGTCGCAACTGATGGAACAACTTCATAGTCTTGATTTAGGACGTGGGTCTGCTCCTCAGGGTTTTCCATACAAGCCACCCTCTCCTTGGAATCACCCAAGGTAGGATGATCATTCAATTTCATGATTGTAAATTCTTCAGTAGGGTAAATGTAGAAACTGCATATGCGAGTGTAAATGTATTTTGTTCTTCAATATGGTTTTGCTTTTGTGTTGCGCAAGAGTAGCTCCTTAAGTGGGATGTGTGGTATAGTCTTCTGTATGTAATGTTGCCATGGAGGTGCCTTTTAGACAAGCTTTTCCAGTGTTGTGGCGGTGTATATGTATTTTGTTGGTCTCATAGAATTTGGATAGGTTGACTACTTGTATGGCCGTTTGATTCATGCCCTGTGCAAAGGATGAGGAAAACTGGGATCAAATGAGAACCCAGCATGAGTTTTTATAAATAATTCGGGGTAGGCTTGAGGCTGTGTTTTATCCCCGCAATTAGTGCCCATCGCTTGTGACTTGATTTCGTTCCGCTTGTCTGCCAATCTCTATGCAGTTCATATTCTTCTGGATATGAAAAGGAGGTATGGGTGTTCTGTTCGCGAGGTACCCAGTGAATGTGTACAGTTATTAATAGAACAAGACCGTCCGAAATGTTCGTTTGAAATCTCCACCTTGCCCCGCACTGCCTCTCTGCACTTGCACCTCACTGCCGCTCCGCCACACCGAACGTTTGACTCGTGGACTGGAGTGTAGTTGGAGCTGGTAGTTGAATATAGAAAATTTGACTTAGCTAATCTGGATGGACTACAATTGAACTGATCTGAGAAAGTAGCTGAAACAATGCATGTTGTGTGTGTGTGTGTTTATTTATTTTTATAACTCATGTTGTGGGCTGAAATCATCCAATCAAAGATGATTCCATCAGAGAATATATTCAATGCACACTAGTTGCACTACCAGATAATCAGTGTTCGGCAGCTGATTTATACAGCCGCTGCAGCTGCTCACTGTAAGAACTGTGACCTGTTGCCTCGTAAAAAGATTTACATCCCTGAACTGTCATTACAAATTTCTCTGTAGGTTGTCAGCTTCTACACTAATATCAGTGATTTCTATATGCATGTATGTATACTTTTTCTTAGGCATAGCTTTGCCATCGCCGCGCTATGCCACACCACACGGTGCAGTGTGACCTAGCAGCTGCGCGTGAGCAGTTTGCCAAACGACTAGTTTATGAAAAATACTGTTGAACCTGCTTATTGAAATGCACCGACATCTCGAATTGAAGAGTGTCAGCTGAATCCCTCATCAGAGTCCGCAGGCAGGGGCTTCATCAATCTGACGAGCTCTACTGAAGCTTCTGTCTGGCGTGCGCTCGCTGCAGTCTTTGTGGAAGTAGGGTCGCCATCCAAAAGCTCTGCTGCAATGCAATGCGACGCGAGCAGTGCCAGCATGTCTCTACATTTCAACACTGGTTATCCGTGTCAGCGGCAACGGTAGCTCCCAAGCTTCCTCACAAGTCGAACTTTTCTTCTTGGAACGCTTTGAACACGAAATCTCTGAAGCGTCTCGAGTACTGCTTTGGATCGACTGCCGAAATAGATGTTGGGTCATATTGGAAAGACTTGTACGCATGCTCAAGCTTTTTACTGATATCGTAGTCTTGGAGTATGTCTATGATCCCAAAATATAGTACCACATCGTAGAACTCCCCGGTAGGCTCTCCCATAATCTGCACTTCACACTCACTCTTTCTTATTGTCCGTTCAGCTCTTAACGGCATGTTTGACCCAAGTTTTATCTTGGCTAACCTGTCCAAAAAGAGTCACTGTTGTTATTTATTACATTAACATTAGAAAGCATTAATTCATCCAAAAACTGACTCAGCAAAGCACAGATGAAGGGAATGGCATAAAAGGCTTCCACGTTTTTACATATGTGTGGGATCTGTAGGACATATCAAACAGGCATCAAGTATATTGAGTCTCAGTTTACCTGTTTGGATCTGTATCTCCTCTAGACAAGTGAGGTGACGATCCTCTGCTGCTGTCACTATCAAATGAACCTTCAAGTAATAATGCGGTAATGCACTTCATAAGGTACATGATAATAACCATGTAAAAAATCATTAAAATACTTATCATTTCAACCAACCTCCGGTCAATAGCCTATCCCTAGTATCCCTAAAATGTACACCAACCAGAAGACTATAATCCATGATATTTTCCTGCTCCAGAAACTCGCAGTCCCTGTCGACTTGTCTGCTTCAACAGATTTCACCTTTACGTTAATATGTATAGATTTTTAATGGTTTTGTATCAGCTCTACCATCACTCACCTTTGGAACTCTTGGTACCAATGTTTTTGCAATCGAAATATAAAGTTGAGATCAAGATCCTTCAGAGTAGTGTACTCATCAATCTCTGTCTGTGGCTTATCAGTTGTACGTCCAAGGGACGAACCTTTCAGGTCAAATCGCCTATGAATAGAGTAATCGGAGCAGAATAGATTTCCCATTATGACAAAACGAACCTGGTTGATAGTACAGACAGAAAAGAGACAATCAGGATTCGGCCATTGTATGTAAACTAGAAAGAGTATCTACTAGTCATTATAACATGGTAAATAGACATATACTCATTACTGACCTTCTTTTGGTTAGCTCAGCTAATTTGACACAGTGAAGACCAAAAAACTTTGTGACGAGAGTGTTCTCAAATGATCTGACATGATTATAATAAGCTCGAAGCATCTTCAGAAATATCTATATATGTGATATTAGGACAAAAAATGTTCAGTTGATTAACACCAAAGCTGCTTATGACTTCTGGAGTCAAGGAAGTACTTGGACAAGAAAACACACAAACCTTCACTTCAGATTTCTTCATCGTCTTTATCATGTACTGGTCATTGCTCGTGAGATAAAAGAAGCTTCCACTCTTACCAGGAGATGATGAGCTCCCGGAGAGCCTGATCTCCACAAAGAGAGAGCATATAGTCTGCGGCATCAACCTTGAACAACTTGCGCAATGTCCTATGATTCAGTTCAGAACAAATTAAGTGAAACTGCCGATGAGCATGCATGGCACCATGGTCAAAGTGTAACATATATATAATGGATGGGAGTGACGTACCGGAATACTTGCGGGCAGTAATCCTTCCATTTGAAATCACATGAACTGTGTGGAGGGGTGTATTTTGAGCCTTCCGGAGGGAACCTTGTCCATACTTTCTCCTTCGGGTCAAAAGCTGATGATTTAAGATCAAGCGTAATTGGACCTTGTTTTCCTACTGCATGCCTGTCATGCAGACAAGATTGAGTGCGTTATAAACGTAGTTATATTCATATATTAGAAGGCTTATGGCATTCTTAATGTCAGGAGTACTATTGCATCTGTACATGATAAATAAACTAGTTATGGCAAAAACATGCTGTTGCCACACGGTAGCTACATATTTCTTAGTATTATGCAACTGTACTTCATGCCAGAAGAGTTCGAAAGGCTGACTACTATCCATCGAAAATTATGCGGTTGAAAACAAGAATGCAGAAAAGCTGATCCTCTGTAAAACTCTTTAGGTTCCCATACAATCTGCTAAACTCTTCTGTCCCTGGATTTTCTCCATACAATCTGCAAAGCTCTTATGTCTCATTATCTGTGGACATTCCAATCTGTTAAACTTTTATGCTTTCAACTTTATATGATTAAAAATGAGGGGTGCCTCAGCATTGTAAAAGTGACTTGCCAAGCTTGGGTGTGCAACCAAAGATCATGTGCCAAGCGTAGAAATACTTGTCTGCATCCATTTCTGCTGATTAATTTCAGTATAAAGGCGCACGATGTTCGCATAATACCATCCATGCCCTTTGAATGCAATAGCAAGGATAGACCTTTCTTTGTGACCATTTCAGGACATTAGCCACCATTATTATAGAGCTCAATCATAGCAAAAACATGTTCGTTGAGAAAACGCATTGCAAAAACATCGCATTAGACGACTAGGTGACCATCTTGAAATCTCATAGCATCGCTGGAGGGGAGAAAACAAACTCTTCATCAATCATCGCTTGGCATTGTTCAAGAACAGCTCCTGCTGTGTTCAGCAATCTTAGGTTCTCATTAAAAGGAAAAATCTTGCAGCTTTTACATATAGGACCGATCACGGTGATCAATCTCTAATTATGATAAGAACGAACCAACCAAATACTATAAATCAACAGATTAATGACAATGGCATTACATGAGAGAACAAATGCCCAATGATTTAGCACACATTGCATCAACAGAGGTCACCAATATAATTACCGGATAAATAAATGCGATGTACGAAGCGTTTATGCTTTGCAAGGGATCATCAGCCAGAACCAGAACCACAAGCATTTGAAGAAATGAGGCACGGCCCCTGGGTAAGGTGGGCACCTACATACCTGATGCCGAGCTGCAGGTTGAGCATAAGCTCGTAGTTCTTGTGGCCCTTGGCTATGGTCTCGCCCTGCCGCCGCGGGCCGCGGGACCTACCGGCGTAGGGCCCCGTCGCCGGCGACGGCGGCGGCAGCCCCTCCCATCGCCGGCGTCCTCCACCCTCACCGTCGCGGCGCGCCCCTCGTCGTCGTCTTGGTCCTCCAAGAGCGTCGCTCTCGCACCTCCTCTCGGCAATGCCGCACGTGTTGTCCCCATCCAGAGACCCGCGGCCCCGCAAAAAACCGGATCCTTTCAAAGTTTCTCTCTCCTCCCCACGGCCCCGGAAGTTTTGCTCCGCCACGACGCCGAGCTCGCGCGCCCGCTCGCTGCCCGCCTCGCCGAGCTGCTCTCCCGGGTTCGTCTCCCCCGCCACGTGCCAAACCTACAGCCACGCACGTCACACTGCACAAGCTTTACTAGAAAAGCCTTCACTTGAATTTGAATTTGAATGTTTCTAGTACTATATGCAAAAGATGACATGTTAGCAAAATGGTATAACCACACATTGTGATTTTTGTGATTTATGTCATGATGATGGTAATTAGATCTGAGCACACCTCATCACTGCTTCTTCGCGCCCATTCTCTCTTCTTTGTTTCTATGCGTATTTAGTAAGATGCTTGCTCTATGTGTTTCTTCCCTCTATAAAAGTTGTAAAAAATGATTGTTTGTTCTTTCTTCTTTCTCTCAATGCTCACATCAGATGAACTAGTGAGGTTCTACCTCCACACTGTTGCTTCGCACTCCTTATGCTACTTAAGCACCGACGCTCTTAGGTTAACATCATTGCTCTAAAACGAAAAGCCCCAAACAGGATCTATTCAAAGTTTCAAACTGATGGTTTTGGTAGAGCATCCTGTAGGGAAAGGGGTCATATGCATTTAAAATTTACATTTAAAATTTACATATTTATGCATTTTAAGCAACATTAGTTCTTAGGGCACCTCTACTGTGGAGTTTTTTTATAAAAAAATTCAAAATTTGTGGGCCAGGTAAAATTCGATGCTTCCCATGGTTGTTGGCTGATACAGTGTAGAGGAGTTTGATTAGATGAGTGTGAGATTGAAATAAACAATCGCTTGCACTGCATGGACAGAGAGTGTGTATAGTAACTTATCAGTAGACCATGTCCCTTGCTTCTCTCATTTCTCGTCTTTTTATTTCTACACAGGGGCGGAGCTGGACCAAATCCACGCCTAGGGCCAGCTAATAGAGATAATGGGCCACCAGCACCGGGCCTCTTGTAGCTACAATAGCAACAATGTAGAGAAATCAGCCCAACACCTAGGGCCGTGGCCCTAGGCGCTCCTCCGCCAATGTTTCCACATATTGTATAGTGCCATAGTTCGCACCAAGATAGAAGTCCGAACTAAAGAATCTTCCCCATAGTCCTGCAGTGTACAAATCGAACCTTCCTCTTTCTCTCTTCCCATGGTTCGACTTTTTTTACTTACACTAGAGCGGCTCTTATAGTCGCAACTTATCAGTACTTATAGCTCTTTGTGTCTTCACCTCAGAGAGAGTTATGTTACTTTCTTATTTAGTGGTTGTTATATTTGGCATACTAGACAATACCCCGCGCATTGCTACAAAATTTTGTAGCGTTATATAGAAACACAATTTATGGAGGGAGCTTATGTAGAGAAAAATGCTCTAGAATTGGATAATTTTTTGCTTCACCATAATTAACTTGAAATCTTAAAGTTGGTAGACAATCACCCATCTTCAATTTCTATGAAGCTTGAGAAAAGACCTATATCGATCAAACAGTATTCCTTGATAAAGAAATGTACATAGAGAGAAGAGGAAAACATCCAAATACTCATGTGGAAGCTATCAACTGGAGCTTATCATGTAGGAGTAATATCAACATGACTACATGGAGAACACACATTGGAGAATTAGATAACACTAAATATGTAGAAATCAAATAAATTACTAATTTGGTTAATTTAATATCAGGGAAGGATAGAATAAGAGGGAAATGGTACTGAATTTTAAAGGAGATGTAGAAATCAAATAAATTACTAATTTGGTTAATGTATTATTGGGCCTGCATGCAGCTGCACTGAGCATGTTGATGTAGCAGATTGCATATATATTCGTATGTCTAGGAGATGGATGCACGGAAGCTTTGGTGCATCCTTCAGGCTTTAACGGCGGTGGCAGCTAGTAGTTCATATTGCATTGCGTAGTTCTAGTGACAGAGGCCCAGGCTTGTCCTTAAAGCGCCTCCACCGCCCCGATGCTCATCGCTACCATTAACGACGCCGTGTCCTCCTCCCAGTCCCATTCCTCAAGTCTTGGGCTTGCACTAACGTTGTGAAGTTGGGTGATGTAAAGTGCCTCTATCAATCAAATAAGCACCTCGTCGTGCTTTGTTACAAAAAAATAAAAGTAAATGCAAATCTGGGAATCGGAAAGCCCCCTGCCCCCAAATCTTCTATTGAAAAGTACCGAGACAAGACAAGAATGGTATCCTGAGACAGAACATTTACAACCCCTGAAAGGCTCGGCACATTCGATTACATCTTTCTATGTATAATTTGATTCTGCAAGTTACATTTCCTACTCTTTGTGAGTGACTGAACTCCGTATCTGTGCATCTTGCTTTATATTTACATGACAGCCAATCTGATTCCTGGAAAATGTGGGACCACCATGTGCTCCAGCGACCCAATCAATCATCCTGATGCCCTTCGCTGCTGAATTCCTGTATAGTGCAGCAAACCGATAATGTACAATCCCGTCAATCAAATGTCACAATGCACTGTCCTCAGCTTGATCTCTCATATTTTCAAGTCACAGACAATATCAGCCGCACTGTCTCAAAACACTTTCAGCTATCTACTTGATCTTCTTGGAAAGCTTTGTATATGAAATCTCTGAAGCGCCTGGAATACTCAGCTGTCTACTTGATCTTCTTGGAAAGCTTTGTATATGAAATCTCTGAAGCGCCTGGAATACTCAGCTGTCAACTTTATCTTCTTGGAAAGCTTTGTATATGAAATCTTTGAAGCGCCTGGAATACTGCTTTGGATCAACCGCTGAAATGGATGTCGAATCATATTGAAAAGATTTGTAGGCATGCTCTAGCCTTTTGCCAATATCATAGTCTTGAAGTATGTCTATAATCCCAAAGTATAAGATAACATCACAGTACTCCCCAGTTGGCTCTCCAAAAACATCACTATCATTCTTTCTGATTGTCAGTTCAGCTCTTGACAGCATGTTTGCTCCAAGTTTAATTTTTGACCACCTGCTCAGCCAAAGAAAATCAATAAAATTACTGTTAGAGTGCATGAACAAGTGAGTACCAATTATCACATTAGAAAGCTGAAGAACACAAAATGACTGATTAGGAAACTACAACTATGATTTTACTAGAACCATTACCTATTTGGATCAGAACGAAAATGGTCCCTGTCCCATCTTGAAACGCGAGGTGTTGCAGATTTGTCACCATCAACATCAATGGCACCTTCAACGAATGCACATAACAATGTTAGGATTTTAGCTTCCAACAAACCTGCAGTCTGCAGATGCAGATATGTCTTCCTTACCTCTAAAATGCACACCCACCAATAGACTGTAATCCATAATCTTCTCCTGCTCGAGGAACTCACAGTCCTTGTCCACTTGCCTGCTTTAAGATATTTAACATCTACATTAGCACAAGGGTGAAAGTAACAAGGTTACTGATCACTCCTTAGGTCATAATGACATGAGAATCAGGCATAAGATATTCACACCTTTGAAACTCTTGGTACCATTGTTTCTGTAACCGAAAAGATAAAGTTAAGATCAAGGTCTTTCAGAGTTGTATACTCATCAATCTCTGCTGCTGGCTTGTCAGTGATACGGCCAAGAGATGATCCTTTCAGATCAAATCGCCTATGGATAGTATGATCAGAGCAGAACAAATTTCCCATTATCACAAAACGAACCTGAGTAGTAAGTATGAAGGACACATAAAATCAGCCAAAGACATGATGCTTCAGTACTAAGCTGTTCTGTCTGACAATGACAAGTATGAGGTATTGGTATGTAAAATTGTGTGTTTTCAGTATTTAGGTGTCAGTGTTCCTGGTGAATTCACTTGCTATCAGTTCTGTATCTTGGTAAAACTATATTTTCTCTTTCGATGAATATAGCTCCTGTTATCCGTTCCAAAAAAAAGGAAAAATAAAATAATAAAAAAGCAAGGATACTTGACGAGGGGACGCAACAGGCAATAATATAGTTTTCTAACCTTTTTCTGGTGTGATCCAGACTTCACACAATGTAAACCAAAAGAACTTTGTCACTAAGGTATCCTCAAATGCACGGACATGATTGTAGTAAGCTTGAAGCATCCTCAGAAGCATCTGTGTGGTAATAGGTGATCAATGCATTCAGAACAAGACTTCTGGCTATATAAGAAGCTTAGAAAGCATTTTGAAAAAGACAGCAAGAGATATACCTTCACTTCACCTTTCTTCATTGTTTTTATCATGTAACGATCATCATTCGTCAAGTAAAAGAAGCTTCCACTCTTGCCAGGAGATGAGAGCTCACGAAGAGCATCATCTCCGCAGAGGGACAACATATAGTCAGCTGGGTCAACCTTGAACAACTTACGGAGTGTCCTGCAATTGAACAGATGTATATGTTGATGAGCATAACGCCACGAAATTATCAAGAACATATACTATGCATCGTAATCATGGGAGCGATGACCAACCGGAACACCTTTGGGCAGTAATCCTTCCATTTGAAATCACAAGAATTGTGTGGAGGGGTATATTTTGAGCCTTCAGGAGGGAATTTTGTCCACACTTTCTCTTTTGGATCAAATGCTGATGATTTCAGGTCCAACAAAACCTGACCTTGCCTTCCTACTGCATGCCTATATATTCCATAAAAGCACATTCAGGAAATAAGAAATTTATTTCTGTTGTCAGAAAGGAATATGACATTCTAGAGATAAGAACAAATCGTCTCACCTAAAAAACATATATTAAAATAAGTAGGAAACTATTGTGATCTAATATGTAGCACATTTGTAAGAACTGAAAGTGCATACATAAAGCATGATTGATAAAGTAAATTGGTAATGTATAGTTATTGTCCTCTTGATATAGATCTATTTCACAAAGCAGAATCAGAACTGAGTCAGTATGATAGTGTCATTAGCTAATGATAACAATTCTTAAGGAAGTGCTAAACCTGATATACAACACCCAATCATCTGATTATTCATCAAAATCGGGAACATGCTCTGTTGTTCCAGTTTAGCCCTTACTCCACACTAACACTAACCCTACAATTCTACAAGTCTTTAGATGCTTTTTAATGTTTCAACATTCTCAATGCATGATGGCAAAATTTAAGGCTTAATACTAACTAATTATGGCTGCAATTGTTGACAGAGAAGGGGCTTCATTGCTTTCCCAGAAAGTAGATATAAATTGTCACAACTAGCCATTATTAAAGGCTTAAACAGAATATTTTGGTAACTGTGTGAGATATCAAATGGGCATCTCAAGCTCATCCACTAGGTGACACGGAAAAATCAAATAGCTAATCATCACTGCCAAGAAATGCACCTGATCCCAAGCTGCAGATTGAGCATTAGCTCGTAGTTCTTGTGCCCTCTGGCAATGGTGATCCCCTGCTTCTTGGAGAGCCGCAGGGGTGCGCCGTTGGGGATGGGGAGGTGTGGAGCCAGAGCGGGCGACGGTGGTGGCAGCCCCTCCCTTCTCTGATGCTCCGCCGTCTCCAGTCGTCCCCAAGCTCGCACTTGGCCTCCCCGTCCGACCCCCAGACGTGCACGAGGCTGCCTGCCGAGCCATTGCTCCTGCCAGACGACGAGCTCCCCGGCCGCTGACCGAGCGCATCAGCCATTTGAGGGACCTCAGAGACGTGAGCGCTGACTGGGCCTCGGTGCCGGAGCGCACGCACTCCGGCAGGTCCCGTGCGAACACCTCCCTCGGGTCGCGCGTCCGGGGGAGTCGCCCGTGGCCGCCGGTGACGGGTAGTAGACGCCCTTCTCATGGACGGCGCCTCCGGGAGCCTCGCGGCCCCAGAAGCCAACGTAGAGGCTGCCGTCGGCCCAGCGGAAGGTTCCCTGCCCGCGGGGCGGCCGCCCTCCCATCCGCCATCGTAGCGGTTGCCATTGGCCCAGACGAGCGCGCGCGGCCGTGGATGAGCCCCGCGCGCCAGCCGCCGGCGTACTCGGTGCCGTCGAGCCAGGCGTAGCGGCCGCAGCCGTCGGGGAGGCCCGCGCGCCACTCGCCGTCGTAGCGGTCCCCGTTGGCGTAGCGCTTCTCGCCGGCGCCGTGCTCGAGGTTCTTGGCCCAGACGCCGCGGTAGGTGTCCCCGCGGCGCCGACGTAGGTGCCGGCGCCGTGCATGAAGCCGTCGAGGAACTCGCCCTCGTAGGTGGCGCCCGAGGGCCAGGAGAACCTGCCCCGGCCGGTGGCCTTGCCGCGGCGCCACTCGCCCTCGTACATGCAACCGTCCGCCCAGAGGTACTTGCCGGCGCCGTGGGGCACGGCGCCGCGCCACTGGCCCGTGTAGATGTCCCCGTTGGGGAGCGCCCGCTCGGCCTCGTCGGCGGAGCCGCTGCCGCTGCCGCTGCAGGAGGGCGCCGCGTCGGCATCGGGGTCGTCGCCACCCGCGGGCGGCGGCATCGGTGACACCCGGGGTTGGCGTGCCGGGCGCGTTCGCGCATTGGTCGCCCTCGCCCCGCCGGGTGAGTGGTCGGGAGGTTGTCGCCGGCGTGGCGCGGGGGTCGCGCGAGGATCCTAGCAGCGCCGGCGCCCGCGCGCCCAGCGCGCGCGCGCGGCAGCATTGTCGGTGTGGGGAGATCGGGAGGCGACCTTCCAGCCAGGGCCAGGGGAGGGAACGTTGGGGGTCACGAGTGGAGGAGGAGAGGTACGGAGGGTGGAACGTGCACCGAGGTGCCCTCCTCGTGTTTTCTATTTTCCTCATGATTTTTAACATTTTCTGTTTCTATTCTCGAATTCTACTATCGCTGGTTCTGTATAATATATCATATCCTTACAGATAATTTTACCTAGTCAACATAGATGTAATCTGGCAGACTGCATGGAGAATGATGTTTGGGTATTGCACATCACCGACGGAGTGGCTATAACTCTGCTTGGTGGAGTTCAAATGCGCCTCGTGACCTTCTCGACTCGGTGCAACTATCCGATCAGCCGGATACCTTCGTGTGGAGATTAACTTCTAATCGTGCCTACTCGGCGGCCTCGCTTATGGGGCAATGTTTCTAGGTTCCACCATTCCGGGTGTGAAGGCGACTCACGGAAGACGGCGGCGCTTGATGGGTTCTTTTTGTGGTTGGTTCTACATGGCTGGTGTTGGACTACCGACGGAAGATTCGAACACGGCCTCCGGGACTCCAATGTATGCATTGTGTGTGACCAAGAGGCGGAGACGATGGACCATATCCCGATTGATTCTTTGCTTTAGTCGGGAAACTTGGCATCTTTGTTTGGCAAAACCGGGGGTTGCATCATACAATTGTTGAGGAGGAGGGTAGCGCCATCCTCTGGTGGCTAAACAGCAGGAAGCGAATACCAAAGGTGGTTTGCCGGTTTTTCGATTAAGCTTTTCATGCTAATCGGGTAGATGCTTTGGAAGGAGCGCAACGTGAGGACTTTCGATGCCATCTCAAGAACGGCCACAAGGTTAGCGAGATGACATTCAAGAAGAGGCGGCTTATGGTGTGCAGTGGGTTCAATCACCGAGGCGTTGATCCTGGCTTCAGCAAAAGCAGGACTTTTATTATCGGTAGTATTTGTACTCTAATGTAATCTTTTTAAAAAAAATCCAATAGTGATAGGGTGGCATCGGGTAACCTTGGTTACCCTGTTGTGTTGGTTGGTTGGGTTGTATTGCAACACTCTTTCTACTTAATGAAAAACGTGTCACCAGGTTTGGTCTTGAAAAAAAATTCAACATGGCTCCACCCGCTTTCATCCTTCTATCATAATGCTTTTGGGTGCTTGGTATGCAGCCAACACGAAACTCAACGATTGCTTACAGTCTTTTGCTTGGCAAAGACACCGAGCACTCTACAAGCTTCTTTGAACCTCTACAGAGCCACAATCAAATGTGACATGCATCGAGACTCAGATCCGACACGGACTCTCATCCATCATGGCGCATTTTGGAAGGCCTTAGATAGAGCTTGATTGTGTGTGATTTGTAATTGATGACACAAAGAATAAGTAGAGGAGGTTGGAAAGCCCGACCAACGCAGAAATTTACCTATATTGAAAGGTTCATAGAAGAGACAAATAAAAAGGAAAACAGTTCAGAAGAAACGCCAAGAGTTGCTTATAGAAACCTAAAAGGAGCACTAACACAAAAAGCTGGTTGTCTTGATTCCCACGGATAGGTCCAAACCTAGGTAAGCAAACCACTGAAACAAAAAGCTAGCTAATCCATTGGCCCTATGGAGGAAAAAAAAAAAGAAAACTTTTGGTCTAAACTTTTCAATGTCTCCCTCACCATTCAACAATCCTTAGATGTTCCATAGTCAAATTGTGCTTGTGCACATATATATATTATCTTTAATTTATGCAGATGATCAAGTAGTACAATTCATCTACGGCATCTTTTTGTACTAGGGTTTTTTAGTTGGCAAAAACTTGAAAAAAAACACCACTGGAACTCATGTAGTACTCTTGTAGCATTTTTCGTTTTGTTTGTGGTAAATATTATCCTATCATGGTGTAAGTACACTCAAAAGATTTGTCTCAATGTCTATATCTAAACTGTGTAATTAGTTATTTTGTTTACCTACATTTCATACTCCCGAATATATGTCTTTTGGTGTATTTAATGTGATGTGATGGAGAGAGAGGAAAAAAACTTGCAATTTGGAGGGAACTAAACAAGGCCTAGTACTATTATATGGATATATATTACATAGGCCCTGTTCGCCAACCAGCCAGGTAGTAATTTCTCTCACAAAGATCATCCCACGATCGACCAACAATCATTTTTCCGAGCATCATCACCGGCCCGAAAGTATTTAACAGGCTCATACATTTTTTTAGATCACACCTTAACAATCCTTATATAGAAATTGATCTAACTAAAGGAACGCATGTATCGAATTGGAGTCCAAAACGACAAACTGCATTTGATTGCGCATCTTCTGTACTGGAATTTCGTATTCTTGTGTACAGGGGATGCAAACCGAAACAGTGTGAGCGGAGCCGGAGCGGAACAACGGTGCCAGTGCCAAGTGCCAACTGCTAAAGCAAAACACGGAGCGGAGGACACGGTCGGGTCCGTCTGAAAGGGAGAGGCACACGCAAGGGCAGCGGGGCCGTCGCTGGTTGCCGCGGGCACGGCCGACATGGGTGGCCGGCCAGCCGGGGCCCTGGAGTGCTCCTTGCCGCGTCCCACGCTGTCCCCGCCGCCGTGTCCCGCCTGCCATTCCTTCGCCGGCGGCCTCTCGCTCTCGCATTAACCCGCCGCCGGAGCTGAATTGCTAAATTGCACGAGCTACTTATATAGGGTGTCAGCTGAGCGTGCCTTTCTAGGGTGAATGCTATATACTGTTACATGAGTATCTATCTATGTTTGATTATGCTATGTGGTTCAAAAACAAGTTACGGAAATGTTTAATTATCGATAGAGATATCGTCTGCTGTCTTCACTAATGAGTAATAATTTTACTTTCAAATAAATTTACAAAATACGAGCGTACCTTATAGTTGTTGTCGATGTGCCCATCGACGATATCTTTGATGACTTACAATCTTGCAAGGATAGCACTAAACCTAATAACCAAATTTCATTGTTTAGCTATTTAATTTGTAGTTGCTCTTGGATAGGGTAGGATATGTCATGATTCGGAAAAATAAATAAAAAACTATTTCATGAAAACCACTCTTTCGATCTAAATATTTTTAGAAAGGTGACAAGAGATTTACCGGATTTTAGTAGACAGAGTAAGAGAAAACACAATACAAAACAACATAAAACACATATCTTTCCATCTAATATAGTGGTACTGTTTTGGCATCATCATGAGTGGCTAGCCTTCAATTGTCATGGCGCAAACAAACCTGTTGATTTATCAACTTTAGCAAGATGACGAAAACTGCCATGACAGGTGAACGTACCGATCTTGTGATGGATTGAGAGGGATCGATATGTGAGATCTGAGATGCCTAGACAGCTTGAAGATCTAAAATCTCATGCCGAACCTAGAGAAGGATAGTTATTAGTAACGGCCGCGGTTCACGAGAGGGCTGGTTTGAACTGCATGCGTACTGGACTTCAGACCCGATGGTCTATGAGGCCTGTGTACCTTGGAGATTGGGAATTTCTCACAAGTATACAGGTCCTTTTCTGCACTAGTGGTCATGTGGATAAATTTTCTTAAAAAATTAATAATTTCTTCCTTTTTTGTTATATAAAAAAGATAAATCTGAAAAGTGACCTCCTTCCCAATCAGAGGAAACTACTTAATTGGAGAAAAGAAGACACTAAAGTATATATGTATCATTACTATCCACAAGAAGGACGACCAGAGGCCGGCCAGTTTTTTGTTCTTGGTCTGTGATGCTAATGTGGCTGTCCATCCGACCATACTATCATGTGTTGTGCCCCTGTCTGTCTCTCAGAAAGAGATGGGCAATTAAGCTGACACTGCAGCGTTAGTTGCGCGTGGGCCCTACTGCCATCTTTCCTACGATTCTGGTACGTAATCTCATATACATGTGAATCAGATTCATGCATGTACTGGATTTTTATTCCTTATGTGCGCTTGGTTAAGCCAAAACTGTCATCATCTGAATATGCACATTTCTTTTGTTTGATTTTGTCATAGGACAATCGATCGATCTTTGGAGTAACGTCTGAACATCCACCCGGCTTGTATTCCTGATGAGCTAGACAGTCTGCTCGGCTCGGCTCCGTCTCGTTGAGGAACAGAGGAGAGCAAAGGGCTAGCCCATGTGCCATGACAATGGGCCCATTAGAACCTGGGCCGAATCGGATCATGCATGTGGCTTTCCATTGGATGGATCGCCCGCTGTTGATCCAGTGTGTTGTATGCGGTAATGAATTGTCTACAGTACTAATTTGAAAATTGAAGGCTTAATTTCCTCAAGATATTTTTATAACAAGACGCCTTCTTAATGTCAGGGGAGACAAAACATTTGTCAGCCACAACAAAGCCAAAACATCTTAGCGGTTGTAGTACACGCCCCCCTGCTTGGGGTCGAAGTCGAGGATGCGAGACGTGGCTTGTAGCCGCCGACGCACGGGGCTCCCCTCCTCAAGGGAGGTCGCATACTGGAACACTTCCTGCCTGAGGCTCTCTGCCACCTTTGCTCGATCGGCCTCGCTCATGCAATCTGCAGGATCCTTGATCTCAGACAAGAGACGCCGATGCTCGTGGAACAAGGCCAACTGCTGATCCTTTAGAAACTGCCTGAACTGCTCCAACCCCTCAGGATCCGCGAGAAGCGACTGCAAGACGGAGAACCTCTTCTTGATCGCTCTTTTTGTCGTTCTATGCCTGAGGGGAATAAGGACCGGCATCTCGTGGGCCTGGCTGGGGCAAAAACAGCAAACCAAACGCACCCAAAGAAACTGTAACTTTCTTGTGTTGCCGGACATACTGAATGCGTCTCCGCGTTGTATCTTTCTTGTCTTCCTGCTGGTAGCTGCTGGTAGTGATAGCCTGGTAAAGAGAGACATGTACTAGATAAAGAGAGACATATACTAGATACAGCTACCACCACCAGGCTATCACTACAAGCTTTTGGGGAATCTTTTTCTTCAGATCACGCTGCACGCTGATAAAGAGAGACATGTACTAGATACAACTACCACCACCAGGCTATCACTACCAGCAGCTACCACTACCAGCAGCTACCAGCAGGCAAGACAAGAAAGATACAACGCGGAGACGCATTCAGTATGGCCGGCAACACAAGAAAGTTACAGTTTCTTTGGGTGCGTTTGGTTTGATGTTTTTGCCCCAACCAGGCCCACGGGATGCAGGTCTTTATTCCCCTCAGGCACAACCTCGACATGATAGGATATGCCGGTCATAGGGAAGAGTGGCGGCGGAAAGAAAGGGAGGAAGCGAAAAGGGATAGAAAATGCAATTGAAACCCCTTCTTGAGAGGGCACGTGACTTCCTCTGCCTGCTCGTCGGTAAAAACCAAAGGTGGGCATCACGTCCAAGTACAATGACCCAAAGGTCGACGAGGTGGAGAAAAAGGTAATGCTTGTCGGAGAGGCCAAGGAGCGCGGGAAGTTCAAACCTATGAGGGAGCACGATGAGCTGACCGAGACAATCGGAAGACCCGAGCACCGTGGCCGAGTTCAGGGCAAGGGCTCGAGGCCTAGCTGGAAGACCGTGGATTCCTGGGCATTCGACGCGAACAACTACCACACGAGGCAGAGGTACAAGGAAGGCCTAGTGATGCAAGGTTATCAGGAAGCCATAAAGGACATGGTCGAGAAGAAAATAGAATAGGCATTCACGAGCAATGACCCCAAGCTTCAAGATCTACGGGCCAGTATGCTTCGCAAGCATGGTTTAATGACTGTGCAAGGTCCTAGATGGCTAGAGGGGGTGAATAGCCTATAAAAATTTCTACAAACACACTTAACCAACCGATTAGTATAACAAAAAGCGTAAATGCGGTTTGCACTAGCTCTAATGTCTTGCAAGCCTTCTAGTGACAATTCTAGATAAAAGCTATGATCTCTATGTCACACTAGAGCTATGTCACTACTCTAACTAGTGAGAAATCCTAAATAAACCTTATGCTAGCAAGAACACCTATACAAGAAAAGCTAGCTCTCTACTCAAGATAAACTAGGAATCTAAATGCAAGAGCAAGGAATTGCTATACCGAAGTGTAGAGGCAATGAACCAATCACCGTGAAGAGAGATATACAATCACAATCAATGGATGATGCCAATCCCCAATGAAGACAAT